>PISW01003357.1:0-212211 GCA_004023785.1 Mungos mungo | reverse complement strand
CTCCTGCACACCTCCTTCAGCCCCAGCCTCAAGGCCCCGAGGACCAGGAGTGTGCACCATGTAAGAGGCACGGAGAATGCCCATCACTGTGCTCCTGCCCCCACCAGCTTCCTCACTGAGGCCACCGGAAGCTGCCCCTTCTCCTGTGTTCTCACCCACAAAACCGGAGTGGTGCTCCTTCCACGCAGGGTTTCCAGGGTTAATAGCAGGGTGCCGGCCCTGCGTGTGCCTCTTGCACGCGCCCAGCAGGCACTGTTAGTGGTGGTTGTGCCCTCCCAGTGCCTGCCAGGCCGGGCCCCCTTCTGCCACCAATCTGAGGGAGTCTGTGACTCGGAACGTCATGGGCCTTTACAACCAAACTGTCTGTCTTCTGGGGCAGGAATCCCTGACTCCCGATGTTATCCAGAAGTGAGTCCTTCATCCTTTGATTTCCAGAGAAAAATTTCTAACTATGCACTTTCTCTTTTATTTTATAGAATGAGCTTCTCCTAAGAAATGTTGTCTTGGCAAAACACGAAGGCGTGGGTCCTGAGGATTCTTAAGGAGGAAGGACAAATCCATAAAATGTTAAGAAAGATGCAAGTTGGGGGGGCTGTGTGAACATGACAGAGATGAATATTAAAAATGGAATCCCTCCAGCAAAAATCATCAAAATGCCAATAAAACTGTCCGAGATATAGAAAACTCATTGCACAACAACAGAGATCATCCAGATCACCAGGGAAAGGAGGCAAACGCAGAGCCATCATGATGGAGGAGCATTAAAAGTGGTTTATGGTGAGAAATGAGAGCAAACCAGCGAGAGCTCCAAAAGAATCCTGTTAATCCCTGAAATGAGGCAAGTAAAGAGTCAGAAGCATTATTTAGAAAATTATTGAAATATATTCTTAGACGGAGGAAACAGGATAGCACTTTATTAAAAAGAGAGAGAGTGAGAAACTGGGGTTTAAGCATCAGAATGCAATAACTACCACCACAGCACAAATCAGGGCATGATGAGATGTGGGGAAATGCAGAACCCACACGTGCGGAACACTGAAATCTATCAACCGGAGGTACGTGCAGCAGATGATTTGGAGCTTTGAAGGCCTGAAAGATGAAAGCGTTGCCAGAGAGAATTATAGATCTACAGATAAAAGCGGAAGATATTAAGTTGGCCAAGAAGTAACTGGAACAAAGGGTCCTAGTCAATAATTAAAAAAAAAAAAAACAAAAAACAGAAGGCACATTTTTTTTTGCAGCTGATAAAAGCACTGAGAATGGAGTTTAAAAATGGTTCCTTACGGCCCCATTTAAACAAAGCAAAGTCACAAGACAAATGTAGGAATGCACCTCACAGAACTGTTAACTCTAAGACAACCACATGAATTCCACACACAAACCCAGAAGAAAAAGTGGCTTATATCTGAAGAAACACCAATCAAAGTTAGCTTTGTTTTGTTTTGTTAACACAATTAAACTCTAACAAGAGAGGGGCGCCTGGGGGGCTCAGTCATTTAAGGGTCTGACTTTGGCTCAGGTCATGATCATGTGGTTCATGAGTTCGAGCCCCGCATCAGGCTCTGCTGACAATCTGGAGCCTGGAGCCTGCTTCAGATTCCCGGTCTCCTTCTCTCTCTCTGCCCCTCCTCTGCTCACACTCTGTCTCTCTGTCTCTGTCTCTCTGTGTGTCTCTCTCTCTCAAAAATAAACATTTTTTTAAAGTAACAAAGATGGATCAACAAGGTTACAAATCCCAGAAGGAAAGAAAAAGCGTGCCCTTTTTAGCATGTTTATTTTGTGAAGAGTTTATTTTACGTGAGAAGGAAGAGAAAATTTTTTACATATTTTCAAAGGTCTCAGGTGTTTTATTAACATACTCCTTGGGGCACTTCCAACCACAAGACTAATTTTAAAGAGTGAGCTCAAGGATATTTTGTTTACGTAGAACGATGGTCTAGAGGATGTTACAAAACTATGAAGGAAACGGCTGAGCTGGTTAAAGTAAAAACACGCACATTTATTTTTACCTTTGACATAGCAGAGCTAGATACTCAAGGAATGTGGGGAGCCGCTCACTCTGGGGCTGAGCCTGCACCAGCACTGGGCCCTCCAGGGGTGGCTTGTCCCCCAACAGCCTGGGGGCTGGGGCTTGGGGCAGGCAGTGGCAGGGAGGAAGCAGGGAAGCAGCCCGCAGCCCCAACAGCCAGGGACCTGGGGCCAGCAGGCCGAGCGTGTCCTACCCCTCCCCCAGGCCAGCGTGCAGACTCCCTGAGGCCGCGGACACGTGTCCACTTCCACAGCCCCCGTCCCCTGTCTCCAGAAGGCAAGAGGAGGCCCGGGTCACTTGAGTTCTACCAAGTATACTGCAGGTGGACGGGTCTAACCAGGGAAGAACGTGAAGGTGAAAACCGGAAACTACTGCCCCCCCACCCCATTAGTCACTACGTGGTGGTCAGGGGCATACATTCCCCACAGTCCTGCTCCAGATCAGGTCCTATAAAGTGGCAGCTAGGCAGGCGCTTTTATGTATGTCTGAATGTGTGTGTGCATGTGTTTATTTGTTTCACTGCTAAAAGGCTCCATTCATTTGCTGACCTTCCCTGCATCTTTGCTCTGTTGGTAAGTATGTCCCTTACCAGCAAGACATCTCTACAAACATCCAGACTGTCATCACGGAAAAACAACAGAGTGAGCAGAAGTAGCCAGTGATGGATATCAGCTTACGCTTCAAACTAAGATTTGAAGAGAAATATGTTATTTGACCCAAATTTTCTGACTTGATGGAAAAGACATTTCCCCTCCTCTGTGACTCTTGTGTCTGATCGTTCATGTTTAAGCTCCAGTATTGTACATACATTGCCTCTTTCTAGAAATTTCTTTGCCACGTCCCTGGGCCTGATAGGCTCCTCCAACTAAGTCTCAACTATTCCTGCACACTGGTTTAGAGTGTTTGTTTATTTATTTATTTTTCTTTCATTTATGGAATTACCATGGATTAAGGGTCAGCGTAGACCACTTTCTGGCCACACTTACCCTAAGCTACTCCGCAGAAGACCTGTTAACGAGTCTACGACTTATCAGAAACCAGCTTTTAAGTCATCAAACGGATAGATTTCACTAGCAGTTCAACTTTCCAGTTTTACTGAAAAAACTACAAAAGAATAATTCTTGTTATTTCACTTTCTTGAATTAGAATAAAGGATTCCTTTTGTTCCTGTATTTTATAGGAACGCTAGGGCACTGAGATGTAACACTAGCGAATCTGCAGGGAACGAGTACATTCCAGATCTCCTCACACATTCTGGGTCTATCTCTGTTTATTTTTTAAAATGTTTTGAACAGTGTTTACCATCAGCTTGTAACTCCTTGCACAAACGGACGCTCAATGAGAAGTACAACATTAGTTTCTCTGGAAATATACAAATCGGCAATAATATTAGGAATCTGCGGGGAAATGTGTTGCAGGTGTGGCGAGGGACGGCGTTAGAGCTGTGAGAGGTCCCTGGCGGTGCTGGAGGCTCCGCCTCGGCCGGCCGTAGGTGCTGGCGTGGCAGTCTCCCAGCGGACGGTCTGTGTAACACAGTCAGCTCTGTGTGTTTCCCGGACCTCACGCGTGTGCCAGGCGAGACGGCCTCACTTCCGTCAGGATTAACGTGAAGCAGAAGGAGTGGCTGCGCACGAAGCACTCAGGACAGCGCGCAGCACCGGTGATGCCCGCTCTGCTGACTCGAATTCGTGGCCCTGGTCGGGCCGGGACTCCAGCCCGAGGGTCGTGCACTCCCCCTCCCCGTCTTACTACTGCGTGCACGTACACTACTTATTAGGCTTCCCTCTCTAAAGCAAGCTCTAATCCACCACTCTTTCTTGAAAATCTGCACTGCCTCACTAGTGTCTACATAAAGTTTAAGTTCTCTCATAGGGTGTTTCTTAAAACGGAGTACACAGACCGTTTGCATGACTACTTTTTGCCTGTGATTATTGAAAACACAGGGTTTAGACGTTGTCCAGACCATACGGCACCAGAATTTCTGGGAGATGGAGCCCGGGGAAGATGCGTTTTAACTGCTCCCACAGTGAACCGTTCACATGACGAAATCTGGGGAAACTGCTGTACGTGGACTTACAGCTCCTTGACCTGGCCTTGAGTGAGGTCTGGACTGATCACGCAGTGTGTGTGCTCCACACCCTTGGGCCTCAGGGGGCCTAAAGTGTCACTTGGCTGCAGCAAGACCCCACAGCCGGGCTTCTGTTCCTAAACAAATGCTCCTGTAAGAAAAAGGTAACCAAAGCCATCAGGGATGGAAGGTTAGTAGTAAATCCTGTCTGTGTGACTTCAAGCCACCAAACTGAGCATTTGAAGTGACTTAAGAGCTGGGGCGTCTGGGTGGCTCAGTCGGTTGAGCATCCGACGTCAGCTCAGGCCATGATCTCATGGTTCATAGGTTCGAGCCCCACACTGGGCTCTGTACTGACAGCTAGCTCAGAGCCTGGAGCCTACTTCAGATTCTGTGTCTCCCTCTGTCTTTGATCCTTCCTTGCTCACAATGTCTCTCTCTCTCTCTCTCTCTCTCTCTCTCTCTCTCTCTCTCTCTCAAAAATAAATAAAACATTAAAAAAAATTTTTTAAGTGACTTAAGAGTTTATACCATTGGGTGTTTTCTGGCTAAGGGCCCAGCAGGTGCTGGGTATTTAAAGCTGAAGGAAAGAGTAGTTGTTGGTGGGTCACGTCCAGAAGGAAGAGTCAGGGCACCGGGGACTCGGTCGGTGGAGCATCCGACTCTTGCTTTCAGCCCAGACCATGACCACTCCTGAGTTCAAGCCCTGCATCGGGCTCCACACTGCTGGTGCGAAGCCTGGTTGGGATTCTCTGTCTGTCTGTCTGTCTGTCTCTGTCCCCATCCTCTGTTCATGCTCTCTAAAAGTCAATAAATAAACATTAAAGAAAAAGGAAAGAAGGAAGAATTTAATCAAACCGCCAGTCAGGAAAGGCCTCAGTGTGACTCTAGAGAAATCCAAGACACTCGGAAAGAAGTGTGAGGATGAAAGTAACAACGTAACAACAAGACTGTCCTGGAGAGTCTGCAGGTGCACTGGGCGTGTTCCGGCGTTCAGGTGTGCCACTCTGCCACCGGGGGGAGGGTGTGAGCACCTGGAGGCCAGGGATGTGGGGCAGGAAGAGAGGGAAGGACGAGAGGGAGGGAGGACAGAGGAAGTCAGGTGGAGGTGGAGCTTCACGACAGTGCGCATTTGGCAGGGACTACACGTGACCTTGGCGATGAAATGTAGCATGTGCGTCTGTGTTGGCTGGGGGAGCATCGAGGCTGCCCCACACGGAGCCATCACCCCCTGGTGACCCGCTCATTCAGGGCCATTCAACCAAGGTGCCTACCATGTTGGTCAGGATGCACATGAGGGCCCTGTGATGGGCATATATTGGTATTTTTTTTAACTTTTTAAAAAATGTTTTATTTATTTATTTTCAGAGAGAGTCAGAATGTGGATGGAGTAGGAAGAGAGAGACACAATCTGGCTCAGGCCACGGGCTCTGAGCCATCAGCACAGAGGCTGACGTGGGGCTCAAACCCAACAACCATCAGATCACGACCTGAGCCAAAGTTGGATGCTCAATGGACGGAGCCACCCAGGTGCCCCCTGGCACCTGTTGGTACTAACGTGCGTGGACCCAGCACCACAGTCGCTGTAATTCACACCAGTGCGCCCCTTACAGCACTCTCTCCAAACCCTGCTTATCCTCCTCTTTGAGACTTAGCTGCTATTTTCTTTCATCCTAACACGCCCGTACATCGATTTTCTACTTATTGATGCATCAAAGTATCCAGCAGTCATTTACACCTACCACTGCCCATTGCTTAGATTTTATTTTCCTTAATGTTTACTATTTTTAGAGAGAGAGAGAGAGATCAAGGAGGAGTAGGGAAGAGGCAGAGAAAGTGACAGACACAGAATCTGAAGCAGGCTCCAGGCTCTGAGCTGTCAGCACAGAGCCTGACAAGAGGCTCAGAGTCACAAACTGTGAGATCATAACCTGAGTTGAAGTCAGACACTTAACTGACTGAGCCATGCAGGTGCCCCCAAAATTTTATAAAAATATTTTATTTAATACCCCAAACCATGTTAATCTATTGCTTAGGGAAATACACATTCACAACAAATTCCTGGGACATGTAAATCCCAAACCAGCCATACTTTGAGGGGAAGGAGAGGCAGATGAGAATTATAGAGGAGAATACAACGAAATTTGACTACATTGATCATTTTTGGCAGTCATTACTAACTTTTCATACATGTTTGCTTATTATTCTTTGTGACTTTTAAATGTCTTATAACAAATATAAAAGTTAGATAAATACAAAGGAGTAGTGAAATTACTTCATGGCAATCTGAATTTCAATTTTGGCATTACTATTTACTGGGTGTCTACACATTGTCACCTAATTTAGATAATTCTTCCCCTATAACATGGGGTTAATAACAAACACTTTCATCTTAAAATATTATAAAGACTGAACAAAGCCTTGAAACATGGCAAGTGCCTGACACAGAGGTTGGCATGAGATTAAAGTTTCATAAATGATAGTTATGATTATTGTCATGAAAAATTACATAAACTGAAAAAAGTAATTTACAGAGTTGAAAAAAATGATGACTAAAGTGGTTCAGAGGCACACGCAATCATGAAGCATCATGAATTCCATTTGAAAAATCTTGGAAAAATGGAAGAACCTATAAGGTCAGTTTCTTGGAAATAAAATGGAAATTGATTTCCTTTTCATTTCGTTGCTAAGAATATTTTTTAAAAGTAATATTAAAAGTTAACACTTAGCATGAAGAGACCCAGACCAGTGAGTTGTGACACAAATATGTTGTGTGATGTTTGAGAAAATGTTTACTTTTATTAACTTATTCAGTAGGTCTTAGTGTATTTCCAGCTTTGTGTTTAATGGAAAATTCTGTGCAAGTTTTATGATGTTACGTTTTCCACTAGTGTTAAAGAGAAACAAAGTCAGTCTTCCGTCGAGGTCAAACAGAGAAGAAAACTCTGTAAACCCCCACAGCCCGTTTCTGACCATCACTTCTCCCACCGTGGAAAGTCGACACTCCAACTGTCACTATCCTGCTGTGGGAGCCCAGATGGATCAGACCAGAGGCAAGCGTCAGAGAGAACGGTCCGTGGACGCTTGTTGAAGAAAAAATATACTTTCGTCAGAATGTAAACCACTCATCTCTGTATTATTATGAGCTCAGACTTGAGCGAGATGTCTGGATGCAAATCCCAACTGGCTCTTACTAGGTACTTGTCCTCGGGCAAGTTACCCCTGCATCTCTCTGGGCCTTACATACCTCACCTTCAAAAGGAGATAAAAATAATTCTTGCCTTAATGGGTTCAAATAAGAATTCAATGTAAGTGTTGAATAAATAAACACAAAAGTTCCTACACATCAAGGGACACCTGGGTGGCTCAGTGGGTTAAGTGTCTGACTCTTGGCTTCACCTCCGGCCATGACCTTACAGTTCATGAGATCGAGCCCTATGTCAGGTTCTATGTAGACAGCATGAAGCCTGCTAGGGATTCTCTCTCTCCCTCTCTCTGCTCCTCCCACACTCATATTCTCTTTCCCTCTCAGTAAAGAAATAAATAAAATTACAACAAAATAAAACAAAACATCAAGCAAGAGTGATTATCAAGCTAATCTGGACAATTGGGTGAGAAATAATATCTGGGCTCATTTCTGGAAACAAATAGAGATTAAAGGAGATAAAGACAGGCTTGATGACTGTAAATTACTTTTTAAGCCTTTCACCAAGCCAGACTTAGAATCAAACATTTCACTACCGATGGTTAGGTTCTGTTAGCCAAGTCAGTATTATAAGAAAAGTCACCTAGGAGCGCCTTGTGGGGGCTCAGGCGGTTGAGTGCTCCACTCTTGATTTCAGCTCAGGTCATGATCTCACAGTTTGATGAGATGGAGCCCTGGCTCTGTGCCGATGGTGTGGAGCCTGCTTGGGATTCTCTGTCTCTCCCTCTACCCTCCCCGGCTTGCACACATGTTCCTGCACTCTCTCTCTCTCTCTCTCTCTCTCTCTCATTCTCTAAAAATAAATAAACATTAAAAAAAATAATCCATTGATATTGGACAAAATTTGAGACGCTTTTCTCAGAAAAAAGTTTTGGTGGTATTGGCTTCCTAAGATAATGTGTTTGGGGCAAATAACTGAACTATTTCCCATCTCACTTTCCTTATACTTAGAATGAAAACATATCAAATGGAAATGACCTCCATAAATTTGGGAAATGCTTTATTAGTATCTAGAGGGATGAAGCTGAGTGAAGGGGAATCAGTGGATGCTGGGTGGCCTTCACACACACTGCCGCGAGCTTCCCGAGCACTGGCACAGGAGTCCGGATGAGACAGCTGGCCACACACCAGAGGGTCTACCGTCTGTCTCACTTCCGGGATGGGCACAGTTGTGCAAATGCAAGGGCGCCGGGTCAGGGAAGCAGTGATGAGGTCCTACTCAAGTCCGAGGCCATGGCAACCATGAGCCCAACACCCCAGGAAAGCGCTAAGGGCAAGCTTAGCCCGCATGGCAATCCACACTCTCCGACACGCAAACTCTTACTTTTTGGTGCGAGAAATGGAAATACAAATCCACCTTTCTAATTAACACATACAAGTGACGTGCTTATTTCCCCTCTAAATTATTTATGTAGTGGTGTGGATTAAGAAAATGAATTAATTATAAGAGAGTGCATTCTCCCACCTGAAAGAGAAGATTGACTGATAAGAAGGACTCAGGCATGCGTTTACTTTTCTGAAGACGAAGGCAAGCCGGGCGTGCCCCGCCGGTGGTGTGTTACAAGGAATTCAAGGCAGCAGAGGCCGTCCTGCTCTCTGTTTTCTTCGTCCTCTACCTGAAGCCTGGGTCCTTACCCACTTCTCCTTTACTCCCTTCCCGTCTCCCAGACACAGGAAAGAGAAATACATTGGAGACAGTGAGAGACAGGACAGTACAACGGAACTTCGTCTCTGAGGTCAGATAACTTTTTGGATCCAGGGCCTATTACTTATTTGGTGGGATGTGGGGCTAGTTGCTTAACCCAGTGCCCTCAACCATAAAGATAGTATCATAGAGGGTCTTTGAAAAGATGAAGTGAAGTAACATTTATCATATGCTTAGCACGAGCTGAACACAAAATGATGCCTCAAGAAATGCCAGTTAGCCTCCGGAAGAAGAATAACACAGAATAAAAAGACTTCATAACCCAGACGTCCTGAGATAGGAAGACAGGACAAAACAGTCTGTGATCCTGGCATGTGATCCTGGGAGGCAACATGGCGGGCTGCTCGCAGTCAGCAGGCACGTGCAAAAGCCAGGACTTAACAAGGGATTTTCCAACTCAGAAAACAGTCCTCTTGCAATAGAAAACAATAAAATACATAAACAACCAATCCCATTTCAGAATGGGAAAATGAATGGGGATTTATGAAGCTAAATTGAGGCTGGAAGACTGGCATTTCCCCTAAAAGTTCACCCGAGTAAAATCTATGAATTCTTACTGAAGCCATAGACACATCATCCATGTATCTGTGAGTCTACATACGTCTCTGTCCATCTATTTCTTGTGGATTCACTCAAGGGAGGAGATACACAGCTCTCCGCTGCTGGAGTCACCTGTGCCCCAACCTAAGCTTACCCACCCTAGCAGGCTAAAGTTCCGAAGTTTCAGATGGATTCTCGATGCTCATTTAAGACCTGCTACCGTCTGGAAGGGGGAATGCCTGCATTATATCTACTATCAGTGGCCCTTGACTGGCAGAACTTGGGCCCTGGGTTTGTGTCTTGCCTCTGTAAGAAGGGGAAGGTTCTGGAGAAAGTTCCAGAGAGGGTTCACTACTCACGCCGCTTTATCACTGACGAGGTCATGAGATGGTACCCCACTCATGGCAGCTTTGCACATCCGGTATCTTACACTGAAGGAAGTTTAAAAATCAGCAGAAGTATGGGGGCGCCTGGGGGCTCAGGCAGTTAAGCATCCAACTCTTGATTTCAGCTCAGGTCATGATCTCATGGCTCATGAGTTCAAGCTCTGCATCAGGCTCTGTGCTGACAGTGCAGAACCTGCTTGGGATTCTCTCTCTCCCTCTCTCTTTCTCCCTGCCCCTCCCCCCCTCCTCTCTCTCTCTCTCTCTCAAAATAAATAAATAAACTTTAAATAATGGCAGAAACATGAAGGGCACTCTGTGCTCCCCTGCCCAGGCCTCTTCCCTGAGGCAGGTCTAAAGCTCACCCATGAGAGGCGCCCTCCGGGAGCAGGAGGAAGGCAGGCATCGCCACCCCAGGGATGGGGAGTTTGGGGGACGAGAAAGCTGTGCCCCCAGTCTCGTTAAGCTCACCCTTATATTCCCAGCTACTTCTCCACCACTTACCACCTTTAGACCAGAGCCCTTTGTCTTATCAGCTCCTTACGCATGATCTATTTTGTCTGGAAGGTAGAGAAGATTTCTGCTCTGGCCACTTCTATGGGTCTCCACACTCTCACAAAGGCTCTCCTGCACACAAAATTCCAACACATTTCTCCTTTTCTCCTGTGAATCTATATTCATCAGTTGAATTTGCAGAACCAACCAGAGACCCAAAGAGGGTTGAAGAAAACTTCCCTCCTTTGCATTAGCCACCCATGGAAACAGCACATTCTTTCATTCTTTGAGCATACACGCAGAGTCCTCAGGCACCGCTAGCCCTTTGCTGGAGAATACAGACTGCAAGTCCAACTCCATGCCCTGACCGTGCCTGGTCTATGGGGAGAGACAGAGCCGTCCGCGGGACCCTGTCTGCAGGGATGGCCAGGGAGAGCAGAGGTGAGGGTGCTCCCTCGAGAAGACTTCGCGCCGCCCCTGGAGATGACAAGCAGACCTGGTTTTGCAGACAAGGTGTGGTGGTGATGGAGGCAGACATGGACGCACGGGGCCAGGCACTAACAAGTTCTGCAGGGACATTGTGAGAGGCAGCAGATGAGGCTGGACAGGAAGCACCTGAATCCAGGTAAAATACACAAGCTTGGAATTCTCAACTGTGACGCTGTAAAACTGTACATGGGGGGAAATATCAAAAAAGCTCAGTATAACAAAAATTCTAAGCTTTCTTTTCAAAGCTTGACTTTCCAACAAAAACATGAATTCTGCAAAGATAAATTACTCATTACATTTATTTTTAATCAAATAGAGGAGGAAATTCCGGGGTATCTCCTCAGGTGCCTTGGTAATATTTGGGCACTGGAAAGCCAAACCAGGAAAAGGTTTTTTTTTGTTTTTTGGTTTTTTTTAAAGTAATTTTCTGGAGTGTAAAGTCCAATGTGGGGCTTGAACTCTTGATCCTGAGATCAAGACCTGAGCTGAGATCAAGAGTCAGATGCTCCCAGGAAAAGAAGTCTCTTAATGGTGCTGAGGGGACTGCACTGAAGAAATTCATCCTTGAGAACCCTGCCTTAGCATCACACACTCCATGCTAACCCAAGAGAACACAGGTGGAAATGGCTCAGGAGGCGGGAGGCACTGTGGGGAGAGGGTGATTCTCTTGGTTACCCACTCAGCTAACTGCACTTCTCCCCACTCCTGACATCTGGTCATGGATCTGTGGATACACTGGGGCACCTCTGATGCTCTGGAAGGAAACAGGGTCAGTCTTATCAAGGGACCATGAATGCAGGCTGGGCTCGGCAGTGATCTCCCTGACCACATGCACTGTCCTAGGGAACACGTGATCACGTGCTCCACTCAGCCCCCGTCGCTGAAGACAGGCTACCTGTCCGGGGGTCTCCGTGCCTACAAGCAGGATACTGGAGTACCCGGGTCAACCAGGTCAACCGCCGACAC
Organism: Mungos mungo; assembly: GCA_004023785.1. Lineage (NCBI taxonomy): Eukaryota > Metazoa > Chordata > Mammalia > Carnivora > Herpestidae > Mungos > Mungos mungo. The sequence goes on along the minus strand of PISW01003357.1, from coordinate 200,331 downwards.
ATTTCATGCATTGGTTCTCCCGACAGATGAACTGGAGAACACGGCTTCACTGAGCACATGCAGTCTAGAGGCTGCACCATTTCAGTTATAGGAATAAACATCACACATTTGGAGAGTAGATAGATATATACATGAAGATATAAAATATAAAAAGATAGAGAAATACACGAAGGGTGCAACTGTACACTAATTCAAGCCAGGGTGGGGGAGGAGACAGTGAGAGCAAGAGTAATGATATTAATAACAAAGTGGGTGAAGCAGCAGGTTCTAACCTATGCCTTCCTTTAGAGCATAGAAAAGGCATTTTCTTAAGGCACCACATGTGCTTTCCAGACAGCTCTGTGACCTGCAGTCCCCGGAGGTAATCACTCAATCCTCTTCTCTGGACAGGATGCAAGGCCCATCTCCATCCCCTCAGATCCCTCTTGAGGCTTTCTGTCATCTGAAGGACCCTACGCAAGAATGGCATTCTCAGGTTCTCTTTCCTTTCCTTAGGAAGCCATGATTAGATGGCGCATTGTGAAGACATTCCCGGCACACTGCTGCTAATAGACATTTTTGCCAGATGTCTGATCTCTCTCTTGCTATCGTGACTCTTCAGATGCTGCACGCCAGCTGATGAATTGAGCAGTCTCTTTAGGGGACCTAGGATGTCCTGCAAATATTGTGCCCACCTAGCACTAAACTGTCAGCTCATAGATAATTGCCATTGAGTAACCCTTACTGATATGCCAACCATCACCAGTGAGCAAAGGAGTGGGAACAATATTTGAAGGGGCTTCTCGTTATATCCAAGCCTCATTCTATAATGTTTAGTCAACATGCATAAATGACTTCGCAGGCGCCTGAATGGCTCAGTTGGTTAAGCATCCAACTCTTGGTTTCAGTTCATGGGTTTGTGCCCTACATCAGGCTCTGCGCTGACAGTGCACAGTCTGCTTTGAATCCTTTGTCTCCCTCTCTCTCTTTGACCCTCTCTTGTGGTCTCTTTCTCTCAAAAATAAATAAACATTAAAAAATTAAACAATGACTTTGAGGGAACGCATACTGAAATGGTGGTTACATTAACCCATACTGGACTTTGAAGACTTTAAAAATCTTTATTATGGTCACCATAAACAATAAGGAGGAGCAAAAGTGATTGGTTCCAGCTATCTTTGCTCTAATCCAGAAATGCCCAAACTGTCATCAGACACAACTGTTCACTGCACACAGAAACTCAGCCATGTAATTTGAAGTTATGTGCCAACAGAATATAAAATCACGTGAAAAAAATAAGTCATCCTGGCCAAACGGCAGATAAGGACAGGAATAAATCAACTCAAGAAATCTGTGCACCAGGTATAGCATAATCATAGCATGAAACGTCATTGGGAGAATTATTACTCAAGTGTAGCTAAATTTAACTAAAATTCCAACATGATCCCATCTTAATTATGTCACAGTTAATACTTTACAGTCTGTAACATTTTTATCATGAAAGTATTAAAATCTGTGATACCGCAGGATCACTTATGTGTCAGCCGATTGGAGGGTGAGCTCCGTGGTAAAGTTCTAACAGCTGGGGAAACGCAGTTCCTCCTCTGTTAGAGTTTTCTTGGACAGTTTCACTTATGAAAAGATCTCACTGCAGAAAACCACTCTGCGGTTGATAAATCTGGACCCAGTCTCATTTGGCTAGGCTAAACTAAAGAATACTCTAGAAGACAAGGAAAGTAGCCTATTTCCCTATGAAAATACTAAACTTTCAATGGTGTGAATATTCAGGCCATGAAATTTGGTCAGCCCTACAAACCATCCTGTTTCCTGTAAGACCACTAGGCAACATACACCCTAGAATTTCTGGAGATGACCAGATATTTATTGAATAAACTTAGGAAGAATACATAAAAGAATCATATATACCTCTAAATCTAGGGTCACTGAAATTCAACCCACTTGTTTCCAGAGCCATGATTAGGAACTGAAATTTCTGTGTTCTAAAAAATGTGAATGTTGTAACAATGAAAGTATCTTCTTAGCTTTCATTGCTTTCCTTCTCTAATCTACAAGAAACTATCAATCTATCAGTTATTTCTTAACATGCATAGGTTGTAAACTTTGTGAATATTATAATTGTAATATAACTGAAAGGGACAGTATATATTCAAATAAAGAGATGAATTGCTTTTGAAACTAACACATGCCTTAAATGACAATCATCTAAAAATTGATGTTTCTTGAATAAATTGCATGGCATAGTTGAGGAGGAAATCTTCAAATTCCACTTAAAGGTATTTCTTCTGATGGGATTCACTACTTTCTTTATGCCTCATCATAGATGTCTCAGCTAGCTTTCATTCAGTTTATTTTCTTATATTTGCTGTTCCTTTTTATTAACGTCATCTAGAAGTTGACATACTACATTTTCAAGTTAGAACAATGACCTTCTTTTAATATATGTCACCCACAATTCTCTTCCAACCAGTCTACATTAACAACGTGTATTACCAAGGACATATTACTGACACTTGAAAAAAATTAGGAGCATAGTATGAGGCTTTATCATTATGCTTATTTATGAATTTATTTATTTATTTATCTGTGCCATATACTGACCAAACATATTTATCTAAATTGATATACAAGACTGTATAAAAGTACTCTTTAAAAATAAAATTTCACCCTAAAATTGATATATAAGAGTCTGATTTCTAATACACTAATATATTCAACATCTATCTTTCAAAATAATAATATACCTAAAACATTAAGGGTTCTTCACATCTTTAAAGTCAATGCCATCAATAATATTTTCCTTCTGAATAGATGTGGAGAATCTAGGAGTTGGGAAGATCCTATTTTTTTAATGTAATCTTAAAGGTTTGGGGAAATTAAATGCCACATGCATTTGACAATCTTATGTGTCCCTGATACAAACAAGAGTGCTGTGTCTGGATTTTGCTGGAATGGGTGGCGGATATAATGGGACCCGGGTGGGTGCTGGCGCCGGAGCTGCAGATCACCACTGAGCAACATTCAAGTCACCAAAACCCTTTATGACTCTTGCAATCGTGTTGTTTGGAACTTCACACGTATTAACTAGATAGACTAGATAGAAACTTAGAAAAGAAAAAAATAAACACTCATCTTTACTCAGAAGTATCATTTAAAAAGAGGGGAAGTGAGGCACCGTATAACAGGAGGGGGAGAAAGCAAGACTCTGGTCTTCTGTGGCCAGCTCCACACACTTTAGAACGCTCCCGGTCTTACCCTATTCTGGCGGCATGTGGACTTTCCGTGCCACTGAGGAGGAGGGACATGGGACTGACGTGCACTAGACTAATAACCAAATATTGCGTGGGAAGATGAGAATTTTATCCAGTATTCATCACCGTGTATGCCTGTGTGTATGCCTTCTCCCCTAGCTGGTTCTGAACGTGCACACGATGCCCTTCATCATGCTCGGCACCGGGGTGACCCATGTGCACGGGGACAAGAAGAAGGTTACTTGTGGGGAAGGTGAGTATCTCAGGGCACACATTGAAATGGCACGTGTTTGGTATGAAGGAGGGACAGAACTGCAATACCCAACAACAGCAAGCCACTGAATGAATAATGCTTACAAGATGTTGATCGCTGTCTTACATGTTAAAGTTAGTTACTTATCTGATCTTCTCAACAGTTCTGTGGAGACTAGCCTAGCAGAATCTCCCCCTTTAAAGGTGAATAACCTCCAGCGTAAAGAACCCATTTACCTGAAAAAAGGTCTCACAGCAAGCAAAGCTTTGAACCTAAGCATTTGACCTAAGTCCATGTTCTTGGCCATTAATACAGCCTCCAAATTCAAATAGAACTCTTCCAGAAAGGAACATTCAGCAAGACTTGCAAAGTGGAAGACTCATTCACCATTCTATTTATTGAGTTCTATCTAAATGCCAGGCACTGGGATTATAAACAATTTGAAGAATGTCAATATATCAGATGGGTATATTTTTTGTTATTTTTTCCCCAAGTTATAAGACAATATAGTATAATGGAGAAAGTCTGATGTAATGGAGAAAAAACAGAGGCATATGTCCGAACCCCTGGATCTGAGACTAGTTTTTGAACCAGAAGTCACCTTTGGCAGAATGACCGAAGTACCTTCTTGGAGCAGCTGTGAAAATATTATTCTATTTCCTTCATCACATCACTAAGAGAATCAAACTAAAAAGAGGGCATTTCTGCCAGAATATCATTCAGTAGCCACAGAGACCCATTCAAGGTTGGAGAGGATATTTCTGGAAGGATGGGGTGAGAACACTGACCACAGGACACTGGGAGCAGGTCTCTGGGGAGAAGAGAAGCAGGTGCATTAAGGAAAGCAGATACTGGAATTGGGGTGTCCTGAAATGGATCCATCTCTGCTACCCCAGCAGAAAAAGTGAATAAAACCTGTGATTAAATAGAAAACTTGAAAAGACACAGCGGTAAATGATAAGAAAAGAGGGAAAGAACAGGGAGCGAACAGAGAATCTAAGTAGAATATAAGGAAGAAAGTAGCACAATACATTATTTAAAAATATCTTTTAGGAGGCGCCTGGGTGGCTCAGTTGGTTAAGCATCTGACTCTTGATTTCGGCTCAGGGTATGATCTCACAGTTCGTGAGTTTGAGCCCTGCACTGAGCTCTGTACTGGCAGCCAGGAGCTTGACTGGAATTCTCTCCCTCCCTCTCTCTCTTTCCTTTCCCTGCTAGAGCTCTTTCTCTCTCTCAAAAATAAATAAATAAATAAACAAATAAATAAATAAACAAACAAACAAACAAACAAGCAAACATTTAAAAATTAAAAAAAACATTTTTGTATCAAACTGAAAGATCTCAATATCCAAACCAGCAGAGTTCTTTATGTTTCAATAGGCATGTTTATTTAAAGTCACTAGTGAGCCTCGCAACTTAAGATAGTTTGATGTAAAATGTATAGTCTCGGGTGTCAACGTTCCGGGAGAGCCAGAGTGGGAGGGGAGAACTCAGTATTGCTGCCGTCTGGGATGCTAAGCACAGACTAAGAAAGGAGCTTTACAGAGATGTGTTTAGGGAAACACATTTTCTGAACAATTTTTTAAACTAGCCAAGGGCATGAGGGGAGGGGGCGGGGGGATGGGCTAGATGGGGGATGGGCACTCAGGAGGCACTTGGGAGGAGCACTGGGTGTTGTATGGAAGTGATGAATCATGGGTTCTACTCCTGAAGCCAAGACTGCGCTGCATGTTAACTAACTTGAATTAAAAATTTATACATACACACATGCATAAATGCATAGGTACATACATACATAAAGGCATTCTCTTCTATGCAAAGGCTCAAGGGGAAAAATCACAAATTAAAAAATACTAAATAAAAATTTTGATGGTATGATTCAGACTTGAAAAACTAATCAAAATTAAGAGTTCAAAAGGGGCATTTTATTTTTTTTAGATATACACACAAAGGAAATGTGATTATAACATAGAACAAGATAACTATAGAACAATATTAACTTAAGTATTTCTAGGGAAGAAAAATGTAGAAATACACCACACACGTTATCAATGGATAACGGACCAATGACTGACTCTTCTATTTCTACTTTTTTGTACTCTCAATTTTTGATAATAAATTATATATTTTTAACTAATATAAGATCATATAAAATAAAACATATTTAATTCAGCCAACAACTGAGGGTAACTGCAATTTCCTCCTGAACTTAAAATGCAGGCCTGTGCATAAACATTACATAGGAAATGACCATTTAATTATAGACAATTAAGATGCCTTTTGGTTATAGATGAGAGGCACACAAATGTTTTTAATGAGAACATGTAGGAACAGTATTGCTTTTGTTAAATGCCATTTATAGACTCAAGAAAGAAGTCTGAAAAGTGACTAAACAGTAAGCCTCAATGGTCTCCATAAAATAAAATGCAATATTCCATGTAAGAGTGAATTAGAATGTGACAGTACAGTGCATATCTCAGAATAACTCAGAATTTGGAGTTAATGTGGGATATCAAAAATGGAACGAAGAAACAAATGAGGCAAATGAGAAATGACTAATCATGCCCCAAAGAATAATTTAAATAAATTGTTGGTGTGATCCTCAAGCTCCTGTGAGGGCTGCAGACCTGACACTTCATTACATGTTCTGTTCATTGGAATTAATTATTACATGGAACAGAGCACCAAGCAGACTTCAGATAAATCAGCCTAATAACAAACGTTATTTGTATCTACAACCATTCCAGCAACAATACAGCTCTAATATTTATGATGAGTCATAAAACACGTATCCGGACAGCTATTGGATTCCCTCATATTGTCCCTTTATTTAGTTTCAAAATAAGAATGTAACATTTTTAGATGGATAAATTATCTGTTTTTAAACAATTTGCATGTTAATTTTTGTTTCTACTGCAACATTAAAAAAGTCCTTTCTGAACCAATGTTAAAGAATTCAACTTTTGTGCTTTGTTGTTCCTTGTGGAAATATCTGGGTAACTTACAAATTAAAAAGAAAATATACACGTTTAAGAAGCTAAATATTGGGGCGCCTGGGGGGCTCAGTTGGTTAAGTAGCTGACATCAGCTCAGGTCATGATCTTGCAGTATGTTAGTTCGAGCCCTGCATCGGGCTCTGTGCTGGCAGCTCAGAGCCTGGAGCCTGTTTTGGATTCTGTGTCTCCCTCTCTCTCTGCCCCTCCCCACTCATGCTCTGTCTCTCTTTCAAAAATAAATAAACAATTCAAGAAAAAGAGAAGCTAAACATCCCTTATTTTTAAACATGATTATTAGTTATGTCTGGTGGGCAAATTATCAACTCTTATTCTTCCCTTGCATTTGGAAATTATATTTTACTAGTAATTTTTCCCCCTAAATGTAGCTGTATCTTTTCATTCAACGGTAGCTTCTACCACCACTTGCTCCCTATTTTCTCTCAGGACTGCTGGAAAGGGGACTGGAAACTTAATTACCTCCAATGGTAAGTATGTTTTTTTTCTTGTTTATTTCACCTCTCTGAAAATACTGTCAGATCTCTCCCAAATCTCAACTTTCTTCAAACCACAGACACCATCATACCATTTTCATTTCTAGCAAGACAACCAAACTTGGTCAACTTCTTTGCCTCCACTTTGACAGTCTATGTAGTTTTACTGTCTATTAATTTGCTTCTGTCTCTAAAATTATCTATGACTCATTTCCTTTACTTTCAAATATGTTTACATCCGGAGGATGAGGTGGCAACATTCAGAGTGTGAAGGAAGTTGAGATTATTTAAGACAACTTCTGTGCTAATTTGATAGCTAGGAGATGAGCAAGATACAAAAGCATTTGAAAGTAACAGCCCAGGAAAGGTAAGTCAAATCCATTGATCTACAAGGAAACACGATACACAGCTTCTTTCCAGCATGTGTATTTATTTCTTGACCACACACCCTATACCAGTTCCCATCCTTGGTCATCTTTTCTTCACAAATATTTTCACAATTTTCTCTGCTTGTGCATCATCAGTAAACACCTCAAGACACTTGTCACTGGCCCTGGTGTCCATGCGCATATGGCCAATGGCACCCTGAGGGATCCTTGTTCGTGATCCACGTGACACGGCTGTGCTCTTTCCGCGGCCGGGTCCCTATCCTCACTGGGATACCCTGCGTTGTTTCTAGCCCACTGCACTCTTCTCTCTCTTCACTTGTTTTTCTTTCTTTCCTCTGAGTACCTTGCCCAGTGCAAAATTATTTCTCCATTTTCCAAGAAATATTTTATCTTAATCACTTCGTAAATTCCCAACTGTGCATGGAACAGTAATAAATCATGCAAATTCTTGTGAGATAAATGCAAGGCTTTTTGTTGTGAGAGACAGAAATGTGCGGTCATAAATTAGAGAGCTGTGCATGGCCTTCAACTTGTGAAGCAAGTGTAAGCTTGAGTAGGGGGTCCTGTTATTCCTTTTCAGATAAAATCGTGGACCTGCTGTTCAATTTCAGTAGATCAAGAAAAGCTGTCATGATATTCATTCCCAACATTCATTCTGTTTGTTAAACCGATTCTTCAAGCTAGAATGCTACAGAATTGTTTGAAAAGAGCAGACACTTGGTATCTCCACTTTTCAACTAGAGAAGCATGATTTTGTGTCTGCCGAATAACTAGAGCGTGACCTTCCTCCTTGCATGAACAACAACAAAAATACCTGCAGGGAGAAGCAGTGAAGGGATTGCTGAAGTCCATGCACATCAGTTGAACAGTCTGGATGTGGTATGAGGATTCGTGGGGCTTGTTGATCGAGCAAAAGACTGATAATGAGACTGAGTTCACCCTCCAGCCAGCCTGGCTGGCAAAGGGAACACTTTCAGGAGGCTTGTTCTGCAGTTAAGGGCCGATGGGCAGGTTAGTGGAGAGGACAGTAAAATCTGAAGAAGGAAGACATAACGTACCATCCGTCCTTACCCCGTGCATGAGCACAAGACCACTGACAAGGCGAAGTCCAGGACCACAACTTCCTTCACCTAAGGAGCGAAGCAACTTACCCTCTACAAAACCAGGTTGTGTTCTCTGTGATACATGTAAAGGTAGCAAGTTGGCCAAACACAACAGATCCCATCTTCGTTTTTAAATAAATTCACTCTCTCACTTTCTTATACTCCACACCACATTGTCCAGACCACCACTTACCAGCTAACATAGCGATAATCATACTCATGTGACATTTATGATAGACTTCTACAATAGATGTAACCGTCCCAGCAGATAGGTGGACTTTTATAACTTCTATCTTTTTGGTACATGTAATGTGTACCACAGTAACAATGGTAAAATTATATGTTTTAAGTTTCTTAAAGATGATTTCTAAGAATCTCTATAGGAAAGGAGAAGTAATTTTTGAGAACTAATGTTATGAAAGTAGGACAGGGTAAAAAAGGAATTTTATTTAAATCATGATTATTTTAATAATGCTACATAGAAAAATTAAAAAAAAATAGGAAAGCTAATATAAGAAGCTAACAGGAAGAAATATTACATTGATTGTTAAGACTCAACCTGCCCTCCTCAAAATGATGATGAGCCGATTCTGATATCATCTACATAAACAACATAATTTAAGAGCATGACGATTTACTATCCTTGGGGCACCTGGGTGGCCCAGTTAGTTAAGTGTCCAACTTCGGCTCAGGTCATAATCTCAGAGCTCATGAGTTTGAGTCCCGAGTTGGGTTCTGTGCCGACAATGTAGAGCCTGCTTGGGGTTCACTCTCTCACCCTCTCTCTTTGTGTCCCTCCACCACTTGTCCATGCACTTTCTTTCTCTCTCTCTCCAAATAAATAAATAAACATTAAAAAAAAAAGAACTACAACCCTTAAAAACAAGTACCTCAGTTGTGAAAAACACATCATCAAAGAACATCTAACAAACACCTTAAAAATGAAAAACAAAAGAACTTAAGCCACTCTCACTAGATTATAATCAACACAATATAATATCTGTTATCTTGAAGATTCCATAGCAAATTTCAGCAATGTCGTCTAATCTCACCAGCTCCAGACTACACGGGCGTCTCACATCAGCAGCTAAGACGCAGTGCCACCGCTGCCGGCCCGCTCATTGCCTGCTCCTGGTTCCCTGGCAACCCCTCATCTACCCTCTGTTGGTTTCCACACCTTCTATTTTACCTCCTGTATGTTCACCACTGTCTGTTTTCTGGTGCTGATTTTATTTCTACGAGCACCCTTCCTGATCATCATCCATTCCCCGAGCGTCAATCCACCATCCCCACCAGACAACTCCATCATCTCACATTCCACTTCTGCCAGGAGGAACCACTCTCGGATGCTGTCACTATTTTTTTAAATCACATCGCTACCTCTTGGTCACTGAACTTCAAAACTTGAAGGTCATCTCTGGTTCCTCCTTCTCCCCTGTGCTCCAGGAAAACTCACTTGTCAATCGAAGTCAAAACTCAATCAGGAACATCATGTCCTTCTGCTCTCCGACCCATCTTGCCCATGACTTTGTGCATCTGGCTGCCCCTCACCTTAATGCCAACTGCTACTGCCTCCTAACAGTCTTGTCACCTTCGGCCACTCACCACTCCACGCACCTGACACACTGACAATAAGCTACAGTAAATTAAACCATTAACACAGATAAGTGACCTTGTGGCCACCCACCTGTCTGCTTCAACAACCTCACTGGTTTCTCATGGCCTCTGGTCTCCTTGCTGACTTGTCCAGCCTGCCTTTCCAGTCATTTCTCAGTATTCCTTCCATGCACTCAACGCCATGTTAAGTTTTCCACATCTCTCTTCTAGTTTTTCAGCTTTATTGAGATACGACTGCCAAGCCCGCCACCTCACACATTGACTATTATCAGGGACGGCATTGAACCCCTACTAGCATGATGCCTACCATCGATAACACTGTTTGTATAGCACAGTGAAATGCACTGCTGCTCTCTCTCACACACATATTCTTGCACATCAGTGTCCTTCTTTGTGTTCCCTGCTCCCGCAATGCCAATCCCACATCTTCCACGTTCAAACCCTAGCAAAGCTTCAGCATCATTGACTCCACGAAGTCTTCCTTGACTAAAGAAGGCTCCCCATCCTTGGAACTCCACGGTCTCCAACCTCATTCCCTTACTTTGGCACCACTTGTCCCTGGTGTTAAAATGATCTTCATGACATCTGGTCTCACCAGCTAGACCATAAACTATTTTTAGCTGAATCTATAATTTATTGTGTTGGTTTCTCCCAATACTTAGTAAAATTTCTGTGCACAGAACAATGTACACCTGAGAGCAGATCAGTGAATAAATGTAGAACTGGAAGAACACTGAGTATTATCCACATCAACCGTAAGTTTTCTTAGTGAGGACATGGGGCCTTAAGCAAATCCTCATTTATTGCATTCCTACTACATATAAAGAAGAAAATTATTTCATTAACAAATAATAAATGCTACTTTATTAAAAATTCCTAATTTAAAATGTGTATTATCATATATATCTTCTTCCACATCAGGAAATAGTTTGATGTCATATTCTGTGTTGTTAATAGAGGTTGAGGCAAATCCAATTAAATCCTATTCACCGTATAATTAAAGTATAAAAAACTGTAGTTAACAAAACATTCATTTTCTGCAAAGTGTAAACAAGTACTTATTTGCATTATCTTTTATCTCAATTACATGAGAGTGCTGCCTCATGATTCTTTTTCTCTCCCTATAGATATATGGGATATTTATCTAAATTGTGTTATCGTTTTCCCCCTCAATTCTCAATTTCTAAACTACCTTTCTGATTGCACAGTTCAATTATTTAGACTGAGCTTTCAACAGTGTGAAAAACAGTTCTAAGATTAATTTTTTATTTATATTATATGTACAATGTTCATAAAATATTATTTTGAAAACATTAATTTCCATTAAGCAATTGCTTTTTATTGGAAATCAGGGAGTAAGGAGAGAAGAAAAGTAGAAGTTTGAAGGGTTTTTGACCTAAGTTTTAAGGTACGCATCTCAAGGACAGGTGTAAACATACGTATAGTTTCCACCCTATTGGTCAACACCATTTGAGTTTTGTATCCATCTGCTGACAGTAATTCCTTTAGACATCAAAACAGCAATATTTATTTTTAAATGGCCTAACAATTTATAAAATATGTGAGAATCTGGCTTGTTGGACCTCTGGTAGACCCCTGAGTTCTGTGTTCTTTATCTGAGACAACAAAGGAACAAGGAAGCCATTCCTACATCAGGGACAGCTCACAGTCCAGAAGAGGAAGGTTCCTGACTAGGCAGGCACAGAGTGCATGTTCCCGGGGTAGACATGAACAAAGGGCTGCAGGAGTTAGGTGGAAAGAACTTTCTTTGGGGAGGAAGATTGCTTTTCAGAAGGGCTAAGTCCAGGAGTGAAAGCTGACTATAAAGAGAAGAAGGCAAGGACACCCAGATCTCCAGGAAAAGGGTTGCGTGTGCCAAGGAGCAGGGTCTGCGGTGGCGTTCTGAGCACAGAAATGGTGATGCGTGGCCCTCAGTGAGGAGATCGTCCACTTCCCACCCAGTGATATGCGACTTCTCCCTTCCGGCACTGTTTCCAAACCCCCACGTGTGGGCTCCAGATGGTGTCAAGCAACCCACCATAGCGCCTCCGGAACCAAACAGATGTTCACAGTCACTGAGGCACAAAAGGGACCCAGATCCATCATCTACGTGCTAGCCATGCCACTTCTGAGCAAGCTTGTAACTCCTCTCTGTGCGGGGACTGTGTTCATACAGTGGGCCTATTCTGATCTCCGAGGACGAGGAGGTGAGGTCCAAACATAACGCCATAGAAATTCTTGGTCATGTGCAGTCTAAGAAAGAAAATCATCTTAAACCTCCTGTCTTCTCACCCTGTTGAAAGTTCTCACTTCCTCAGTGGCTTACCTCAACAAGGTATTTTCTGAAGTTGTCTAACTTGCTTAATTTGTACCAAGCTATTTAAAAAGCTAGTAGATTTAACTGTCCACCACAATACAGATTTTAGAAGACCAGCTTTTGTCACTGCACACGGGCACCATTCTGGGCTACACATCAGAAGACTTGGGTTCTCTCTTATCTCTGACATCGAAGGGTAACGTAAACTTTCTGGGACAGTTTTGTATTTAAGGACCTGAGAAATAATGTGGGAGGAAAACCTCCAGTAAGCACATCCTTTTTTTTTTTTTTTTTTTTTTTTTTTGTAGGGTGGTGGGGGGCATTGTTTGCTGTAATTCTTTTTTTAAGTACTGCAGGAAAGTACACAATAGCACCTTTCCTTAAGATCATATTTTGTGGTGAGAGGTGTCAGATAAAGTGAAAAGTACTGAAGGCTGAAATGTGGGAGAAGATGATGAGGAATAGAAAGTAAGGCAAAAGACAGGGTGTTTTTAGAAGTTTCCTTCTCCTGGGCCGCCAGGGTGGCTTAGTTGGTTGAGCGCCTGACTTTTGGTTTCGGCACAGGTCACAATACCACGGTCATGAGGTGGAGTCCTCTGCCGGGCTCTGCATGGCATGGAGGCTGCCTGGGATCCTCGCTCCCCTCCCTCTGTCCCTTCCCTTCCTTGCGCATGCATGTGCGTGCACTCTCTCAGAATAAACATACGTTTATAAAGAAATAGAATGTTCCTTCCACTGGCAACAATTTCTTGGGTTCCACCTCATCCCGGGAGGTGTTTTCATGGTATCAGAGCCCGACTCAGTTCTGCTGGCATGAATCTGTGTGATTGCAAAAGACAACCTCAAATTTGTGACTTTCTTCAATTATAATTTTGACTAGTGAAAGGCATGAAAGTTGGTTGGCAGTTATCTGGTTTTAGCCTACGGAGACCTGAAGCTTTACCCTAACTGGCTCATCCAAAGGGTCACCAATCCCAGTGACTGTCAGCCTCCCAAATCTGAGTGCTGTGTGTCCAGAATCTGTATCCTCACGATATGCTACAACCCTATGTTAAAGTCGGGCTGAGCTAGAAGAAAATCTGATAGTGCTTTGAACTTCAAATTCCTCATCTGAAAAATATTCTAAGGTTGTTACAAAGAAGCGTGGAAATGTGAGGCAGATGTGTAACACACAGTAGGTGACGGCAAGTCATGGCCCTCTTGAGCACACCCAGAGTCTAATTCTTGCAAGTACAGCACAGCCCTAAATTGTTTTAAATCTTTGCCCTAAGAAGATCTTATCTTCATATAAATAAGACCACATATAAATTACATCATTGGTACCACAGGAGTTTGTAGAAGTTAGTATAATACACTTCTAATTTATTGAAAAGTAAAGCCTATAGTCCTGTAAAAATAGACCGAAAGAGGAAAAGTCAAAATGATGTAGGGAAACTCAGTCTTAAATTCCAAAGTTTTCATCCACTTTAGTGTACCAAAAGTTATGGAAAAAGAAGTCGGGAAACTAGAATCTAATGTTCTAATGATATTCTATCATATCCTTCAGTCGTGTGAATACCCTTCAAAGATTGCTGCCTATATCCTTAATAATGATAAGAAAAGTAAGTGCTCTTCAAATAAAACAGAAAACAAATATTCAAATATATTAGAAATTTAAATTTAATTGCTAGATTCCTTAAATGTCTTGTGTTGTATAAGTCCCTGAGCTATAAGGTATAGATAAGTCTGTAGATGAACATAAAAACTATCTTTATTTCAATCAGAATCTAAATCTAGTTGAAGACCTGGATGGCCTGGTTAGTTTTGTAACAGTAAAATGAATAATGCACACACACACATGCAACCAACTCTTAGCAATATGGTGCATGAGTAACGACCCCCCGTCTTAACTAGATAATGAGCATGAATGCTTTCAAATATTTAAACTAACTCAGTAGTGGTTTGTTTTGTTTTGTTTTAATGTTATTTTCAGAACGTCTTTTAAGAAATCAATTGCATGCCTTAAAGAGCAATGGAAGACATTCAGGAATCTAAACATATTTTGCCTTTTGGGTATTTGTATTCTGGAGGACTGCACATTGGGTAACGCCACACTTATCTTATTAAATGTGTTCATATAGAACTCTCAGTCTACAGAGCAGCCACAGCGAGTTACCATCTCTCCAGAAAACTCCAAAATTCCGGCGGAACCACCATCATACTATAGGCAAAAACTCTGCCGTAGTGAATACTTTATGTCTTTATTATATTAAACACCTGTACACAGGCTTCTCGAGAGCGTGTCATTACTTAATATGCATTACAAGTCCTGGAGCCAGGCAGTCTTTGATCTCAGTAATAAGAAAGAAAGACTGAATTCAGGTCTCTGACTCTACACACAGTATTATAGTCAGCTCTGTAATTTTTTTCCAGACATGCAGAGAATTGTCCTCCTGGGCTGACCCCAAGGTAGAGTAATGGGCCACTTACGAGTTAATATAACTGTGTCTGTAATTATTCCGCATATTATAGATTTAAGAAGTTTTTACGTATCAGTCACACAACATTTAAAATAAACCCTAGTTACTAGGAACCTATTCCTGTAATTATTTTTGTTTTACCAAAATTACTTTGTTCTCTCATGACATTGCGTTCTCTCCTAGATACTATAGGAGATACGATTTTGGAGAGGAAAGAGGCATTTTGATTCGAAATGCACACGCTTGCACCCTAGATATAGAACATAGGTCCCAGACAAAGCCACTTGTAGTCCAAGTCACACACACACACACACACACACACACACACACGCTGAATCACCAGCATTCAGAGACTGTTAATGAGCACTGTTGTGTTATTTAATCTTTACTACTTCATTTTTATTGTAATATCACTGTGAATCATTTATGGTAGAATTGAAAATAATAAATTTGGTGTCATATGATATGAAAATATGTTCCTGAAAAGTGCACAGCCACACATTCTTTTGGTGCCCTAGGCAAATGACGGTGTGTGCTTTCAACACGGCCCTTTCTTCTGCTCTCATCCCTGGATGTAGCCATGCTGAGTGGAGCTCTAACTAAAAATCTAACTAAAGTGAATATCTCATTTCCTTGTTCTCTAATAAAACTTTATTTGTAGGTAATGACATTTGATTTTCATACAATGTTCATGGGTTATGGAATAGTCTTCTTTTTATTTATTATTTTTAAGATTATAATTTTAGGACACTTTTAGGTTCACAGATGAGTGCCAAGAGTTTCCATTTACCCCTGCCCCACATGCACAGCCCCCCATCGTGTGGAAGATTTGTTACAACTGATGACACAACATAATCACCCAAGGTGCACCCTAGGGTGCATTGCTGGTGCTATACGACTGCAGATATTTTTTACATGCATACTGGCACATATCCATCATTACAGCGCCTTACAGAGTAATTTCACTGCCCGAGAAACCCTCTGTGCACCCCCCGTTCAACCTTCCCTCCCCCACCTCTGACAATCACTGATCTCTTTACTCAGTCTGTGGTTTTGACTTCCCAGAGGTCATATAGTTGGAAGCACACAGTACATCCCTTTCAGACTGGCTTCTCTCTCTTAATACCTCCTTAAGTTTGTTTCATGTCTTCTCATCACCAGGGAGCTCACTTGTTTTTAGTACTGTGTAGTATTCTGTTTGCACGGATCACAATGTATCTACAATTACCTATTAAAAGACATTTGGGCTGCATCCGAATTTTGGCAATTCTGAGTAAAACTGCTATAAACATCAATGTACAGATGTTTGTGTAAATATATATATATGTGTGTACACATATATATATATATATTTTTAACTCAAGAAACTTGTTTTCCTGAGTCTTCAGGTCACCCAGCACAGGGGCTGGTCACACGGTGTGCCTCGTGTTGTAAGAAACCACCAGGCTCTGTCCCAAAGCGGCTGCACCGTCCCGCGCTCCCACCAGCAGAGAACGAGGGTCCCCGTTAGGGCACATTCTCGCCAGCGGCCGGTGTGGTCAGCATTCTGGGTCTTGGTCACTCTGACCCGGAGGCAGTGACGTCTCGATGTTTTTGAACATCTCCTTCCAACCCCAATTCCCTGCATTGCACGGATATCAGCCACAAGCCGCACACGGTGAGTCCTGTATCGACGGGGTTTTCGTGGCTGCCTGGGACCCACCAGTCAGAAACCATTAAGGACTTGACCTTTCTTAGGTACGATGGCATTTCCTTATGCTGAGGGCCCTTAAAAGTACTCAGAAACTTTCAAAGCAGCAGGCCAGGTTAAAAGGGAATTAGCATCTTCAGTGAGAAGGGCAATATTTCAAAAGCATTCTGGGGGGGCAGGATAAGGATCAAGATTCTACAGCGGATTTAATTTCAAGGTAATCATAGTAATATTCCAGGCACTGAGTTCACAAAAATTTACAAGCCGAGCTATATTATAACTGACAGCGGGACATGGAGAATTATCCTCTGTGATAAGAAATGCTGGATCATGTCATTGATTTTGCTCTGAAAATACCCGGGGAAGCCACTGCCTTCCCCGCTGGTTCAGGCACCAGAGGACTAAGCCTGTTACTGGGGTGTCCCCTGCGTCTCCAAAGCCTCTTTGCTGACATTCTATCCATCTCATCTTGACAGCAATCAATGGAATTAAATGCCGCTCTATTTACTCAGCTTCCTGTGACCCACTCGGATTTTAACATCGAGACGTGAGAAAGCCCTTTGAGAGGAAATGAGTGGGAACGAGGCTTTGCAGGAATTATTCTAGCGATGCTCAGCTGTCACCACCGAGTTAGCACAGAATTAACTCAGTCATGCCCGGGGTGACCAGAACCTCCATGAGGACGTGCTCATCAACTTGGTTTCCACTGTGGAAGGTATCGGGCATGTGCCACACTAGTCATTTCACGTGCCTTGAGTCCAACTTTATAAGGACTTCAATGTTGGTACGGACACATCTCAGAGTGTACTTAACTCACCCCACATCAAACAGTCGGTAACCTGAGTACATGGTGCTTCAAAGAGCAGTCAAAATGCTGAGTCACTAATTCAGGTTAAAAGGAAACTTCTAATCTCACCTTAGAAATTTAAAGCGGTGCGTTGGTATTTAACTCACATTTATAGACAGCGGTCATGTGTAGTATTTCTGACACTTCTCCATCAATCAAAAATGTATAGTTTTCTCTTCCTAAACTCTCTACTGAATATATATCTTGCCTTAAAATATAAAGTTTTCACAGTAAAAGCAAACATAGAAAGGTATATTCTTTCAAATAGAGAAAACGTCAGAAGTATAATGTTTGTGTAAGTGGACATTCCAAATGTCTTTGGTGTGAGTCACGAGAAAGAAGGCCTTTTCCGATGTAAGAATATTTTAAACTATAACTGGCTAAAATTTCCGCAAAGATTAAATAAAGGAACTATTTCACTACAGACTGTTTCCTCTGTAAAATTTGCTGTCTACACCCAGTGTGGGTCGTGAACACCAAGCCAGACCTCTCTGAACAGTAATGGCCCCAGAGTGCCACCAATGAATCACCACCTTGTGTTCTTTCTAAGCAATATGTTAGCCCACGGGGAAGAGTGCCTCATTCTCCCAAACCGCCTTCCCTAGCGAAGGCTTCCAGATTTTGCTCCGATGCAAGCAGAATCAGCGTTTCTATGAGCTTCTGCACCAAAGAAAACCAGATGTTATTCTCTAGTCAGGAAGTATTTTGGGAGCACCTAGTACATCCAGGTCACCTTCTTCCAAAAGGAAAACACAGAGAGGGAATTGATTCTTTCTCTGAGTACTGAGTCACGTGTCTATATGTTTCACCTCATCTAGGCTGATTCTGAAGATCAATACAGACTTTCTAGGCCTCTGGCATTCTGTTCTGCCTTACGAGAACCAGATCCCCCAAAACACCTCCAACAAGATTATTCTCTGGCCCTGTAGGTAGGTCCTGGGCTGCGTAATCTGATGTGTCCCCTGGACTGGCCCACAGGATGCCCACACTGTGACTCAGCATTATTTCTGGGTGTCTGTAAAGGTGTTTCCAGAGCAGATGAGCACTGGAGTCTGCAGACTCAGAAAACTGGTTCCTGAGTGTAGGTGGACATCGTCCAGTCTGCTGAGGCCTGAACAGAACAAAGGGGCGGAGGAAGAGAGGGCTCTCTCTCTACTGACCACTGAGCTGGGCCAGTGGTCTCCGGACCTTGGACTCATACCTGCACCGCTGCTGCACCTGCACCGCCAGGGTGCGAGGGACAGACAGTGGGACCTCGACTCCATCACCGCACAAGCCAGGAACGAACACACACACACACACACACACACACACACCCGTACCGCTCCGGGATCTGCGGACCCCTGACTAACACAGGTCCCCTGTCCTTCAGGGGCTACTCTCTGATCCTGCCCGCACCTCAGCCAGGAGCCCACCGGACACTGCGGGAAGCCATGCCGCAGAATGGTTGAAAGGAAAGGTCTGGAAATGAGACAGACCTCGCTGCAAACCCAAGTTACCCCTTGCTGACTGCATCAGCTTCGAGCCCCTAACCTGCTCTACACTCGGTATCTTCACCTGTCCAATATATTTAATGCCGTGTGTGGCAAACTCCACTTGTCTACATCATGACATCTATTATCTCTTCCCTTCTTAATTGTCCAATTCCCCATTCTCCTTTGTACTAAAAATCTGCATTTCCTAGGACTTCTTTCAGCTGGAGGTGGCCGGATGACAAAATCTTTGTCAAAGATGTATCAGCGCAGGTTGGGTGAGGCCTCTCAGAAAGCCCTTTGCAGGCGTTAGGAATGTGTCCTGTTCTGTCCCCCTCCTTCCTTCCAGGAGATGACCTGGCTGTGACGGCAGCCCTCTTTGTGGGTGCGGTTGGGAGCCACGCTATTAGGAGAGCAGAGAAAATGCTGGAAAGAACCTGGATCTCACGTGAATCCAACTTAATCAATCTGGGAATGTCTATCTCCACATTTTTCTTCACATGAAAAAAATTATGCCTCTTAGTTTTTTGTAAGTCACTTCTTAATTGACATAGGAAGGCGTGAAATTTTAATGGAAAAATTCAGGGAAATGTCTGAGAGTACTTGTTTCTTATTTTGAAAGGTACTCGTGCCCTTTCAAAAGGCTAATCTCAAAAGGCTACACAGGGGATATTTCATGTAGAGAACATTCTTGAAATGACATAATTATGGAGACGGAAATGGACTAGAGGTTGCTGAGGGCTATGCCCAGGGTGAGCTGGTAGAAATCCACAGGGGGTCGTGGGGAGGTCTTCGTGGCCCAGTGGTGGCGGTGAAATGTGTGTGGAGACCACAGAGAACCACACACACACACACACACACACACACACACACGTGCATGTCAAACCTGGTGAGTGGGTAAACGGTATGATCCACCAGCCAGGAGGCGGTTCTGGTGTCATATGAAGGGCATTGAGTCGTTATCATTGAGCAATCTGGGCAATGGGTACATAGGATTTTTCTGTACCTTTTTTTCCAACTTCTTGTTGAATGTATAATTGTTTCAAAATAAAAAGTTATGCACTGTGCTACCTGATAACACTTGATAAGCATCTTGACTGAAGACAGCACTCCTCAAAGTGAGTGCGATTGACATTCGGGGCCGCCCTGTGCACCCAGCATGTGGCAGCCTGCCCGGCTTCCACCCCCGTGTTCTAGAACCTCTCCTTCCCGGTCTGGACAGCCTGAACACGTCTCCAGACCTTGCCCCACGTCCCCTGGAGGGGACACCACCCTTGTTTGGGGGCTGCTGATTCTGAGGAGAGTTAAGGATAATGAAAGATGACTCTCCTTTCACAAAACATATTGATGTAGAGTTCGTTCACACGGCTGCATCCTCCAGGGGAACCAGATTTGTTGCACCAACTTTCAAACTAAGCACTGAGTTCTGCACTGTTTCTTGTGAGAATTGACGCAAATGCACCTTCAATCACCTGGTTTTCATATATTATTGGGGTGTGTTGCTGAGGCCGAGTGACAAGATGCTTCCCCTCCCCTAATTTTCACAAAATGACAGGAGAGAATGGCAAGAGACCATCTCGGGTGTCTGAAGAGCCCTGGGCGTGTGGGGCTCAGGGACGGACGAGGCCATGGGCCCGTCTTGCCAGCACTTTCTCCTGCTTCCAAAGCTGTGGAGCAGCCCTTCCCTGCGGGACCCTGTGGGCCTCTCGTCCCTGCACCGTCCACCTCGTTCCCATAAAACCGATCAGAGAGAGATGGTGCCGTAGACTGTATAAAACATGCAATTTGAATTTCAAAATACACATTTGTATCAATTGGTTAAATTTCTTCTAGGGCAAAGTCACTGTATTTGAGACCAAAAGATCCATGTAGTTTGGAAATGTGAGAGGCTGAAACAGTTGATGTAAAATTATTTAGACTATTTCTTCCCCCAAAACTGAAAGTTGATTGACAGAAAACACCTGGACAGAATTATTTCTAGAAGTAGTTATCTATTTAAATGTAAGAATGAAAAAAAAAGTAAGGATGTAACTAATTAAAGTTTCAATACTAATTATGTATTATAAGTGTGCATTTGATTTACATTTATCTATAAAAATATGATAAATAATGTAAGCCTTAGATAATTTTGAGTCAGGAAAAAGTCTGACAATTAGTTACCGTGATACCTGCCTGTCTTTACATTCCTCACATATTATTCCCCACGAAACTTTTGAAAATGCTCACCTTAGTCGAAGCTATAGACACTTCCAACAGAATGCACTGATTTCTTTAAAAAATGAGACTTATCATTATTTCATCAAACTATTCAAGAATATAATGAGGTGATACGTATAATGTGGACTCAGATTTTCTCATCTGAATCAGATGACCAAACTCAAGAGCTGTGTTCCTAAGCTGAAAAGTGCCACTAGCTCCTACTTCCATGCAAGTTTTTTCCATAGTTTCTGGCACTAATTATAAGAATGCAAAAGAAGCAGTTTTCATGTTTCATGTGACTTCACTTGAGAGACCATCTAATTGTACCAAAATAATTCAAGAAAGAGTAGTTCACTCTTAAAGTGAAACTGTATCTTTATATTGAAAGGAAGAATCCATAAAGGACTCTGCTATGACAGAACCATGGACCTGGGCTGGAGGAGGGGCAGGATTACATTTTATCTGTATGCTTTAACATACGGGGACTTTCAGGCTCAGAGAACTGAACTGTATCTTCCAAGACCCTGGTGATGTAACAGCACCACCCAGGCAAGGACGAATATCTGACTTTCTGTTCCTGAGTTGTCAAAAGCATAGTGCTTGAGCTGAGGAAAAAATGCCCATTTCTCAGAGTTCGTGAACCCACGTGCATTTATAAATGCATCGGGGAAATGCTGTTGTGAGTATCTCATTCGCACAACACTGCAAGTAGCATTGCTCCGCGCATGCCCGTCCTTTCTTCACCTTCCAAGCAAGCCTCTCCTGGAATGTTCCTCTCGGACATCTGCCCGTCTCTTTCCACAGGCAGCAAGTTGATTGTGGGAAATGGGGAATCAGGGTAGCAGGCTTGTGAAACACCAGTGCCTCCCTAGTCACGGAAGTGATGTTTGTAAGTCCATGCATGATTCATTTGCACACATAAAAATGAGGCCCTATCTCTTTTTTGTTGTTGTTCTATTTTTTTCAGCTATTTAATGTTTATTTTTGAGAGAGAGAAAGAAAGAGAGAGAGCGAGCAGGGGACAAACAGAGAGAGGGAGACAGAATCGGAATCAGGCTCCAGGCTCTGAGCTGTCAGCACAGAGCCCAATGCAGGGTTGAACCCATGAACTTGAGGTCATGACCTGAGCCCGAGTCAGATGCTTCACCCACCGAGCCACCCGGCTGCCCCCTTGTTGTTGCTCCTTTTGTTAGGACATTTTATCAACGAGAAGAAGAAGAATGGGGCACAATCATGCATTCTGAATGTTTTGTCCCAAACTGACATCTTTTATAGTTCATCTCACTCAATGTCTATTTTGTTGATTGGAGTCTGAAGAATCAACTTTTAGCTACATCGATATGCTCTATTGTTTTTTCTTCATTTTTTAGCTGTGTGTGTGTGTGTGTGTGTGTGTGTGTTGTGTACATATACATACATATACTATATATAGTAATTTATTCATTTAAATTCAACTTAGTTAACACACAGTGTAGTCCTGGCTTCAGGGGTAGAAGAACCCAGTGGCTCATCTCTTACCTATGACACCCAGTGCCCACCCCACAAGGACACCCAGTGCCCACCCCACAAGTGCCGTCCTGAGTGCCCCTCACCTGTTTAGTCCACCTCTCACCCACCCCTCCAGCAACCCTAGTTTGTTCTCTGTATTTAAGAGTCTCTTATGGTTTGCCTCTCTCTGTTTTTATCTAATTTTTCCTTCCCTTCCCCTATGTTCATCTGTTTTGTTTCTTAAATTCCACATATGAGTGAAATCATATAATTGTTTTCTATTCTTGATTCTAGTATCTCTGCTCTAATCTGTATTTAATCACTTCTTTCTTGTAGCTTTGGGTTTAGTTGGTTCTTTTCTTTCTCTAGTTCCTTAAGATGTACAGTTAGGTTGGTGATTCAAGTTCTCACAGTGTTTGAGGCTATAACTTCCCTCCCGGCGTCACTTCTGCTGCTCCGGTGTGTCATGTTCTCATTTTCAATCATATCAAGTTATTTCCCACTTTCCTTTCTGACTTCTTTTCTCTCACTTGTTCTTTGAAGTGTGTCATTAAATTTCCACATATTTGTGAATTTTCACATTTTTATTCTGCTATTGGTTTCTAGTTTCATTGCACTATGATCGGAAATGATCTGTTGTATGATCTAAGACAATTAAAATTCATTAAGAATTTTTTCTTGTGCCCTAACCCAGGGTCTATCCTGGAGAACCTTTCATGTACACTTCAGAAAACAAGTGTCATTTGCTGTTGTTGCATGAAGTGTAAAACATATATTTTTAAAATAAATCTTGGAAAGAAGGGAGAGCCACAGAGCCGTCCTATGAAAAAAAAACACCCCACAAAATGGGGCTCCATACAGGAGGGGAGGCAGGGCAGCTAGGCTGAGTGAGCCTGAATTGTCCAACGGCAGTTACATAATTCAATATTCCAGGGGGAGTCTATTTTTTTTTTTAGAATTTAGAATTTACCAAATGTCAGCAATATACAAGAATGAAAGATAGATGATGAATACATGGATGACAGATTGATAATGGATAAATAGATAGATAGATAGATAGATAGATAGAGACAGACAAAGATAATAGATAAATCTCGCTTAACCAGCCCAAAGGAAGGATTTTACAGATGATAAAACAGACTTGTAGAGTCACTCCCACACCTTTAACTACAAGGCTGATAAAAGAATGATTTCATAGTGAATCTTAACCCCTTTCCATGACATGCACTTCGCTTTCTTAATTTTTTTAAAATTTGTTATTTCTTGCAATTCACCTAACTCGAAAAAACTCCAAGTAACTTTTTGGGTTCTTCTCATGTCCAACAGCCTGCGTTTACCATAAACGCTGTTTCGGTGTTGATTGTATTCAGGCCGCAGCAGAGACAGCATGACCAGTGAAGGGATCTCACTCAGTGCTTCTCCCGAATTTAGGTTTGATTCTCCACAAATGTTTTTCTCCCTGTGGTTGTGGTCTTTGGCCAAGCTGTAGGCAGAATCCCGTGAGGGCCTCTAGGGTGCATGCTCCCTGTGCACACCCCCTGTGCGATCTCCTCACGAGTGTGGCTGGGCTCCGAGCCTGTCCGGGGGCAATCTCTTCCTTGATTAGGTTCCTTCATACAGGCTAGTGGCTCCCAAGATTACCCTGCGCTGTATGCGCCTCCACCTCAGCTGTCTGGAGAGGCTTTCTCTGGCTGGTCGTCAAGAACTTGCGGTCATAGTAGGAGACGGTCACCTGGCTTGGCCAGAAGGTGTCCTCATGTGGCAGAGAGCGTGGCCCCCAGCCAAAGGCCAACAAGCAAATCACTGAGGATTTCAGTCCTACAGCTGCAAAGGGCTGAATTTTGGACATAGCCTGAATGAGTCCCCAGGAGACCACCAAGATGCAGATGAGGTGTAGATCAGTTAGAGGTCTGAGCCCCAGGGCACAGGACTCGGCCTCACCATGCTAGACTCCTAGACTCCCTACCTCCAGGGAGTGGGAGGTGCTGGGTGTGCTGTAAGCTGCCGGGGGTGTGGGTGTGGTCATATGTGACTCAGCAGACAGGGACACCGGCCCCATCTTAACGGGGTGGTTAAGTGTTCTACAAAGCCAATCCTTCTACAAACACAGTCTAACGTTCCTGAAGATCTTAAAAACGCCTGGGAAGACACCCACGCCCTTCTCCCCATCTCCTCCACCCGTTTCTCTTTTCTCCCAGCCCCTTACAGGGCCAACAAAGTCTTTATTCCTCAAAGGCAGACGAGTTTCTCTCCCTTTGCTGAAATTTTGCAGACATTCTGCAAATAAGAGTTTCAGTCTCTAACACGAAGGGCTTGAAGAAGTATTATTCCAAACAAATACAGTGCTCATTCCAAGAAATGTTCTATGAGATTGATTTTTCATTGATATTTCATAAAAAAATAATAGTAATAAACATACCAATGTGAGCACCTCGTATGTACCAGACACTGTGCTAGGTGATTTACTTGCTATCTGCAGTTTTTACAACTGAATTGCAAGGAGGACTCATTGTTGACATCCTTCCTGGAATTACAGAGGTGGGGGGACCGTGATCAGAAACAGACAGCAGCTGCTGTGGAGACTGGAACCCGGACTCGCCCAAGATCCTAACTCTTCTGCCCGTGCCCTCCTGAGAACCATCAGCCACGTTTCACTCCAGGTCTAATATCCCTGGGGAGAAGGACAGTTTGGTTTTAGCACCACCGCCCTGTCTCTGGACCAGTCACGAGCATGGTCCCGCTAACGAGAGCGAGAATTCATGGCGGTGTGCTGTCTGCATGGTCACCTTGTAGTCAAGTGCAGTGGCTTTAGATAAGCCAGCACAGAGCTGAGCCCCAAACCCCATTCGCACAGTGTGTCTGAGGTCCTGGCAAAGTTACTGAGTCTCTCTACTTCCCACTTCTGCTCGGTGTAGAAGGGAATCACTGGAGTCCATACGTGTTAGGGCTCCTATGAGGACTCACAGAGGTTCTATACAAATGCACGTGAGGTCCGGCAGGTGGCAGCCGTTGGGCGCATGTCCTATGTGACTGTCGCCGCTGCTGCTGCACACAGCTCTAGCCTGGAGGACCCGAGACGGCCAGCAGATGCACAGAGAATGACAGGTGCGCTTCTACACTGGGAGCAGCACACTCTAAGTGAGTTAGGTTCATCAGCTCGTGTACTTATTTTATTCTTTACGATGTATTTCAAAGCACAGCCTCCGGCCGTTCCTCACACAAACACGTGAGGGGAATTTTCGAATTCCATCGCTCAGGAGCCTGCGAAGAGTGACTGAAAGGATGGGCACGGGGACAGAGCACAGGGCCACCTGGGTGCTTCGGGATGCTGCGCCAAAGTCTCTGCTTTGATGAACCAGGGCTCCCTTATCTCCTCGAAGGGACAGGCATCCCCATGAGGGATGAGCTTGGCTCATAGTAGAAACTCAATAAATGGTGGTCATGATCTTCACAGTGCCTCCCGTGGAAAAGAGCTGTGTGTGGAAGTGTGAACTGTCACTACCATCTAGTGGCTGTGGTCAGAAATGTCGTCACTGAGGAACGTCAGAAAAAAGTTCACCCTCAGAGCGTGTTTTCTTCCAGGGTGTCCAGGAGGGCAGCCTGGTGCCCCAAGGTGTCCCCATCACTCACAAATCAGCTGCTCTGGGCAGCAGCCGCTTCTAGCTCTGTGCCACCTGTGGCGGGCTGGGGACAGGCCTCCGGACACTGTGTCCCCTGGTTTGGAGAGAAATCCGAGAAAACGAGCAGGAGTCAGGATGCACTGAGTGCCCTCACCCACAGCATCATGGACAAGGGACTGAATCCCTTCGCAGGGGGCTCACACCCCTGTGACTCCTGAGTGGTGTTTTATTGGTCAGCGTGCTTGTCTTGCACAAGTTAAGGGACCAGGCGATAATACTACATGCAACAACACGGATGCGCCTGGAAGACGTTATGTAAAATACATCGGTCCCTCCAGCTTTTTACCAGTATCCACCCCCACCTCTGAAGGTAAGAATTCCAGTATGAGGTCCTTCCACAAACACTTCCGAGCATTTGTGATTCTCCAAGTAAAGCTCTAGAACTGTCTACACAGTCGTAATGGAGCCTCTGCCCTCACTTGCCTCCTACTGCAGTGTCAGAGGCAACAGACAAGTCACGGACTGTGTGCGTGTCCCACGGTGGCAGCACCAGGGACAAACAGAACTGGGGTCATGGATGTAGAAGGAAGGGAGGTGTTTCTCCCAGGCAAGGCTGCACAGAGATCTCCAGCAAGAGTCACGTCAGCCCGCGTGGCTCTGACAGGAGATCATTTCAGACAGAGTGAGACACAGCATGCTCAGCGCGTCTGAGAGGCCGCGAGGACACTGAGGAGCTGGGACACCGCGGGGCTGGAGCCGGCGGACACAGGGCCCGGGCGCGATTGGGGGGGGGTATGGAGAGCCTGGAAGGACGTCGTCAGGACACCTGATGTTTTACAGGGACGGGTGACTATTCACAGGAGTGCTTTGAGTGTAGGAGTCCAGATCCATGAGCCTCCAAGCCCCCAGACAGGGCAACCCTGCATGGGGTTTCCCTGAGGCATGCTGTCATTACACTGTCAAAGTCAGCAAGAGAAAGGAGGAGGCTTACATGTAAGGAAGCCCCATGAGGACAAGCTTTGCCCAAGTGAACGCAGGGAGGAAATGATAAAGATTAGCACAGAAATGAATGAAATAGGGGACAGGAAAAGAAGAGAAAAGATTAACCGAGCTAAGTGTTGGATCTTTGAAGAGATAAACTAAGTTCACAAGCCCTTAGCTAGACCGACCAAGGAAAAAAAAGAAGACCCCAAATACAGAAAGTTATAGATGACAAAGGAGAAACTACACCTGACATCACAATAGGTATGAAGGATCATAAGAGCCTACTATGGACAATTATACATTGGCAAGCTAGAAGAAACAGAAAAGTGCTTAGAATCCTACAGTTTACAAGACTGAATCAGGATGAAATCTAAAACCGTAACAGACTGCTATGAGTAAGGAAACTGAGTCAGTAAGCCAAAATCTCCCGACGAAGCAAACAGCAGGGCCAGATGGCTTCACTGGTGAATTTTACCAAACATCTAAAGAAGAATTAACATTAATCTTCTCAAACTCTTCCAATAAATCTATAGCTCAATAAACCAATAAGTCAATAAATAAGAGAAGACTCTTATGCTCATTATTGGAAGCCAGCATTACCCTGATACCAAAACCGAAGAGCACCTACTAGAAAAGGAAACTAGAGGTCTTATACATTTGGGTCATTTTTTTATTTGACAATTTTACTTTCTGATGATAATATATTCCCAGATTTTAATAGTTTTTAATCGAACATGTAACTATAAATTGTCCCCTGGAAATCCGGAATTAAGGTTTTCTCAGCTGTGGCTGGGTCTCTGGACTTGTCCTCACGGGGCATCGGACTCCATGCACAGCTTCCTGGTTGCACTGGGACCATACAGTGCTCCCTGCTGGGCTTTCTGTGCTGCCCACTTCTTTCTCCTGGAAAACACACCCCCTCCCTCGAAGCAGAAAAGGCTCAAGAAGCTTCCACTCCAGGAAGCACGTCAATATCTCCCCCAAACTCCCATATTTAGGCCACCAATTTCTGGATGAGGAACCCAGTGGATTCAGAAACCAAACACTGGTGGAATTCTGGAGTCGGCGTGGGGAAATCCCAGTTCCCGGCAGGGGCACAGGAGCTGCTCCACGGTTGCCGAGATGGTAGGTCTGTGCCCGGAGGAGGACGGGCAGGGAGGCCGGGGGAAGCCTCGGATCGTCCCTCGGCCCAGACACACGTCAGAGCATCTCACGTGAGCAGATTCATCCAGACAACTGTCTCCAGAACAACGTGCCCCCTTGTCCCACTGCAGCATCCCGCTGGTGTCGCCCCGAGTAACTCTCCAATTTGCACCTTCCTTTGACTCCCACTGAACTCCTCTGAATGACCAATGTCTCTCGCTTGGAGCCATTCGGCACCTGGGCTTCCTTAATCAGCAACCACAGGACGGGGTCTTGTGCGAGACTGGGGTCTTCAACCTCAGCCGCTGCGTGGAGCTGACGCTCAGGGCGGGGCACACGGACTCAGCTCCGCTCACGAGTCAGTGGTGGAGGCTCCCCGAATTCGTGCCGAGTGAGACTGGCCACACGCGGTGGAACGGAGGCTGGGGAGCAGCTGGTAAAGGGAGAGCCATGGTGACAGGGCCCTTTCCTCTGAATCATCTCCCCAAACCTCCCGAGCATGTTGCCGAATGGTTCATTTAGGCAAAGAAGCTCCACTTTGCAATAAGATATTAAAACGAAAATTTCACTGTAAAGGAGTTTTCACACACCATTTCCCAACTGGATGCATCACACCTGACATCACTGTATATAAGGGTGAGTTGTTTGGGTTGATGGGTAGATGAAGTTTCTGTATTTTCCCTATCTGCTCATTCAGTTCTGTGTGGCTTCCTGTTGTTTTATATTTTGTGATATAAATCAGATCACACAGATACTTGTGTCACACACGTATCTGACAGACCAAAGTGTCAGTTTCTGAAGACGAGGTGTGAAGCAGGAGCTTTCTAGGCCCGTAGGCCATTCTGATAAGGTTGGTGGTACAGGAGGCTGAAGGAATCCCTTCACGGCACCAATGCCACACGAAGGACCTCTGCCCACACGATGGAGGCTGCGTGTCAGGGGTCTTACTTGGGGATCCAGGTCGTCCTGTTCGCTGTGCACTGCCGGCGGAAGACACCTTACATACGCAGCACCGGGTTCGGCAAAACTGCAGACACTTAACTGCAAATCACCGCCACTTGATGGGTAACGACACTGATGACTGTAAACGGCTACTGGCAGGAATCTCAAACAGAGTAAAGCTTTTGCTGAGAAACAGAAAGTCACCCTGGTGGAAAGGCTCAGCAAGCAAGTCATTCAGTAGCAGAATTTACTGACCAGAAACGGCAAAGTCCAACAGTCGGTGAAACTGTAGTTATGCAGCATGAGAAATTACCGTGAGTACGTGCACAGTGAGAATTCTAAAATAAAACACAATACGAGGAGCTGGGATAGTCTCTACCCTGCGCTGCTCCGGAGTTGACCCGGGGATGACGTGTCCCTGACACGGAGAAAGACCTCTATGAAACAGCTTCTCCGTCAAGGCCATGGTCTAAAGATCTACCAACAAAACTCGTGGTGAAATGTAAGGATGTTTTTCTGCTTTAGATAAGCAACGACCAAGATGCATTTAGTGCCCTGTTTTCTTGTCCAGAAACAGGAGCTCCTGGATAAGCTCGAGTCAGCGTCTGTACAGATGCTCCCCGACAGCTGACCTCACGGAAAGTTCTGCCTGCACCGCTGACACAAAGAAACAAAAACAAACGAAGCTCCCTCACAACCTGCTCCAGGTGGGGGACCTCATGAGGAGCTCTGGGCATTGCTACGAGAAATAACTAACTGTGGGAGGAAGAGAGAGACGTGTTTTAGAACGTTTCAAGACTGGACACCAGAACAAAGAATGTTACCTACAGTGAAAAGAGCTGAAGACATCAGCATCCACAGTCCTTTCTCGTCAAGCGAGCCCGCTAGAGATCTCCTTAGCCCCGTGGTGAACATGATCTGGCTTCATGTGATGATATTACTGAATTTAAAAGGAAACTGGAATATTGGAGAAACTGTGTTGCAAAAGAAAATCCTAGAACCTTTCCAGTGATGCTTGGGTTTAGGACAGGGAAGGATATCAAACAGCTCCTGCCATTTTCAGACCTTCTGGAAGAACCACAGAATGGGACCGACTGGTATTTCCCCTCTGGTCACAGAAGTGGACAGCTGGGTGGGGAGCTAACTCTGCCTCCGAATCTTCTGTTCTGGACGTTGAGGGAGGAGCAGAAGAGCTCGCTGTGGCCGGGTCCATCTCGCCGGCCCACGCTCCTGGCAACTGAGGAAGAGGATCAACCCCCGTGTCTAAGAAAGGGGGACCCTTTGGCTGCAGGAAGTGTGAGCAAGCGTCTTGTTCTCAAGCATCTGGAATGAAGACAGAAACTCTCCTTTCAGTAAAAGAATGAAAGCCTTGTGGGCTTAGATCAGATTCAAGCTGAGAACATACTACTGTGAAGCAGAAAAGAACAATTTTCACATGAAAGAGACACACTTGGTTTTCTGTGTGAGGTTATAGAACACCCTACCTGTGCTACACGGATTTATGAGAGAGCGAGGGATCGACAGCAGTGTGTCCGATTTTCCATAGTTGTGCATATATTTGTGCCCGATCATACCAGAAGCAAGAAAATACGTTTTAATCCCACGTAAAATTGTATGGTAGGCTGTATTTCTATTCTTATTCAGTTACTATTTACACAGTAACTTTACTGTTATACACACTAATAAACTTGAGTCTGAGCGACATATAATTTAACTTACATATATTTGTTACTTTTAAGTCAAAGCCACCGAGCCTACCTTTATGAAAGAAATAAATTCTGTTTTGTCTTAAACCTTTTACTTAACAGAAACGTATGATGTTTTTCTTGTAGGTGTTTAACATTTATGATAGTAATAAAAGAAAAAAAGTGGGGCGTCTGGATGGCTCAGTCGGTTGAGTGTCCGACTTCGGTTCAGGTCATGATCTCACGGGTCGTGGGTTCAAGCCCCGTGTCGGGATCTGTGCTGACACCTCAGAGCCTGGAGCCTGCTTCGGATTCTCTGTCTCCCTCTCTCTCTGCCCCTCCCATGCTTGGGCTGTCTCCCTCTGCCTCTTAAAATTAAATAAAAAGTGTTAAAAATTTTTAACAAAAAAAGTTTAAGAAATGTAAATAAGGCTTTTATTAGTTTTCTTTTATAGACTTTGACAAAAAGTCATTTTTTGTTGTTTAAAGACAGAAAATTCATATTTCAAATGCTATATGCCACATACCATGTCTTGTTAGCATCTCTTACGGTAGAAATTTGTAATAAGACTGCGGCCTATTTGAAAATAGTTTTTTTAAAAAGTTCGCATCAAGGAAAAGCAGGGAGATCGTTTGTCTCCTCTGCCCAGAGGACGAAGCACCCAGAGGCACGGGCTGTGGAGCCTCCCGGAGCGGTCAGGTCTGGAGCCAGCGCCGCTGTCCGCCCGCCGGACCCTGCCCAGGCTGGGGGCTGTCGTCTGCGGTACAGGGCCGGTCAGTGCGCCAGGAGGGCCGAGGGGGGGGGCGGTCTGAGCTCCGTCACCGCAGCCTCACCCTGCGCCCCTGCCCTTCCACACTGCCCCTGCCCCCGCACAAGCTCTTTTCACACCCACCCTCTCTTCCAGCTCAGCACCCTTTGGAAGGAGCATCACTGTTGTTAGGATGACGGGCTGGCCGGGCCGGGCCCACAGTGCCCCTCACTCCCTGCAGCCCGAGCCCCTGTGACCAGAGCGACTGAACGCCTGTCTGCACCAGTCTGCTCTTACAGAACCCGCCCCAGGCACTCAGCCAGCACTTCCTCCTCCTGGGGCAGGGTGGGGGGGTGTCTGATGTCCTGACATCACGCCCCTCATCTCCCTGCTCTCCACCCCCCGCCTCCCCCCCAAGGTGCAGATGTCTGCCACACTTTGCATTCCCTCTAGGCCAGGCCTCCGCAAGCTGCAGTCCACGGGCCCACACAGCCTGTGGCTGGCTCCACAAGGCCTTGGTGACAACGGTTTCTATGATCACTAACGAGTTACAGGAGAAACACAGGCAAATAGTGCTCAGACAGGCATGCCTGCAAAGCCCACGACACTTCCCACGGCACCCTGGGGGGGAGAAGTTCGCCAGGTCCTGCACGAGGCCATGTGGGCTCTGATGGTAAGATCCGGCCTCAGAGCAACCGGATGTGACGCACCACTGAAGTGCAACCATAAGACTGAACATATAAATAACGGAACTCGTGCATTTCCTGGAAGAAGAAGGCAAACAATTCAGGGAGTTGATATATGTGTTTCTGATGTCACTTAAATGCTCAGATTTTTTGTTTTGTTTTTAATCTTTATTTGCTTTTGACAGAGACAGAGAATGAGCACAGGTGAGGGGCAGAGACAGGGAGACACAGAATCCCAAGTAGACCCCAGGCTCTGAGCTGTCCACACAGAGCCTGGCCCGGGGCTCGAACCCACAGACCACAAAATCATGACCTGAGCCAAAGTCAGACAATTCACCTACTGAGCCAACCCGGCGCCTCTTAACTGCTCATATTATTACCTTTCACTGTAATTCCCCTTAGTTTTGATTGGAAAGGTTTCTAGGGGAAAGGCTCAGTAAGGGAAGAAGAGAAAGAATAAAAGTATCTGGTAAAAACATGAGGGGCCATGGAGTGGCCGTCCCTCCAGCCGCCCAGTTCCTAGCCTTGGCGTACCAACCTTCTGGTCTTTTCTTCCTGTACGCATCCTCAGCAAGTCTTCCGTAGCCTCTTCCTTCAAAACGGACCCAAACCCTGAGCACTCACTACTCTCCCTCCGCCCACCTTCCTGCTGCTTCTCTTCATGCAGCTCACTCCTACCACAGGGCCGCGGCACTGCCCGCCCTGACCTCCTCTTCCCCATCCTTACATCCTCCAGGGCTCCGCTCTGACGGTCTCTGCGGGGCAAGCATCATGTCCACTGTGATGCAGGCACCTCTGGCCATCCGCTTGCCAAATTCCAGATTTGGTCTTAGATACTGGAGGCTGAGGCTAGCCGTGGTTGGACCTGAGGACAGAACCCTCAGTCCTGCAGGGCTAGAACGGAAAGGATGCCCCTTGAGGACGAGGAAGGGGACTGTGGACACCTGCTCAGAAGTGCGGGACAGAACGGCAAGGCCAGCAGAACAGTGGTGCAGACAGCTGCTTCACAGGCACCGCGGGGCCCTCTCCAGCCTCGCAGTTGGACCTACGTAGTTGAACCTCTCCAGCGGTGGGGCTCCGGGGCAGGGCACAGGGGCGTGGCTCCGGGGCAGGGCATAAAGGTAGGGCACAGGGCCTTCCACAGGGAAACAGCATTAAGATTTGGAAAGGACAGAGAGTTTTTGGAAACTTAAAAACTCTCTGACATGAACCCTGAAAGCTGATAGTTTATACCATAGAAACGTTCCCTTTAAAAATCAGATCAGCACACAGACTTTTAGGTTTTACATATTTTTAAATACAGGGATCCTAACTCACCATTACATTTTGAAATAAGTAGTATATGTCAAATTAGGGGGGTTCTCAAAAATGTCAGTTTAGAAAGAACACCTTTAGGCACTTGTAAAGGTCCTTCTGAACTGGGCTAACTTTCCTTCAGGTATCTGAAAAGTGTCCTAAGCAGACTGCAAACATCTTCAGAATGGGTTGGCCTGAGTACGACAACTGGAAGTGGGAGACTGTGGATACTGACGCAGAGGACGGTTTCCTAAGTTGGGAGGCGTCGAATCTGACGTGCGTTGTGCAGGTCTGTTGGTGCAGAGTGTTTGCGTCGGCATGCTCCGCCCACAGAGCCCGCAGGGGCCGCTGCCCTGGGGCTCAGGAGGTCCACGTACACTGGGCCCTTGCTCTAGGTGAACTCAGTGTGCATACGCTCCACTGTGTGCATCAACATGTAGGAACCGAACTATTCTCATTAGTTTTTAAATGTCAATTTTACTTGAAATGGATACAATTATAAAAAGTTACTTATTTTAAATGGCAATGAATGATGCTTATTTCTTGACATTACTGAAGGTAGAAAAGGTATTACGTGTTGAAGACACCCTAGAGGAAGGTTACTATTCCAGAAGTAGTTTGCCCCATATTTTAGACACGCCATTTACTGCCCATCATGTGAAGAGATTGTAAGGCGTGGCACTGAAGAACTGAATGTATTCAAGTAATAGATAGGTTAGACTCCTCAAACCAAGCAGCCAGCCAACCAACTGACCAGCCAGCCACCAGCCAACCAACCAATAAATTATGGATAGGGAAAAAAAACCCCACCAAAACCCTACTCTGACTGCTTTTCATCAGATAATGTAAAGTTGGGCCAAGTACAGTAAAATTAATTTATGGATACATGAGAATATACCTAAATAGGATCTGCACTGACGTAACAGTATTTCAGAATTATGGGGGTTCCATCATCACACACTGACTAATGTACCAATACACTAGCCACTTTCCTTCAGGGATTAAAAAAAATAAGGTTTATTTATTTTGAGAGAGAGAGAGAGAGAGAGAGAGAGAGAGAGAGAGAGAGCATGAGTGGGGGAGGGGCAGAGGGAAAGGGAGAGCGAGAATCCCAAGCAGGCTCCACACTGTCAGCACAGAGCCAGATGTGGGGCTCGAATTCACAAAGTGAGATCATGACCTGAGCTGAAATTGGATCATGACCTGAGATCAAGACCTGAGTCAAAGAGTAGGATGCTCAACTGAGCCACCCAGGTGCCCTCAGGGTTTTAAATGTTTATTTATTTGAGAGAGAGGTGGAGGGCAGAGAGAGGAAGAAGGAGACTCCCAAGCAGGCTCCACACTGTCAGCACAGAGCCTGATACGGGGCTCAAACTCAGGAACTCTGAGATCATGACCTGAGCCAAAGTCGGACACTCAACCCACTGAGCCACCCAGGCGTCCCCATTCAGGGATGTTTTATAATAACTTAGGAGGCCGTGAATTGCCTCTTCAGATAAACCAGTTTACAAAACACAAACTATGTGACCCAGGTAGCTGATTCGTAACCTAATCTTGTATCTGCTTAGTGCCTTAGCTTCTTCACTATCACAAGAATTTGTCAGAGACCAGACGCCTCACAACTGAGAATACTAGAGAGGCAGGACGCCCATGGCAACCGAGGCAAGAAGAAGCTAATGGGGAAGGCAGGACTGTACGGATTTTGAGTAGTCAACAATTACAGCCGGGACTCCATTGGGCCCGTAACGATAATAATCATGACCACTGCAGCATTGCTTATGAGAACAACATTTTGGAAACAGCCAAAATACCTATTAACTTGGAACGGCTGAACAAGTTTTAGGACACTAGTACTTATGGACACTCTGAAGATATTAAAGTGAGTAAGTAGACATTTAAACAAATAGATCTAAAGAGATGTTCATGTTTTATCAAATAAAAAATAAGCAAAGAATTGCAAGATATTAATAATATTTGTATTTACATGATATGTATATATATATTCCATCATATATACATATAGATGCACACATTAATACTCACCTTATAAATACATGAAAATACAAACATCCATACTTATATAGTCACAGGAAACAGATTCCTATGTAGTGGGGCAGAGAGGAGAACTTAATTTGTTCATATATTAAATGATAGAATTTTGATGATATTTACTTTCTCTGTGCTTTATTTTCTAAAAAGAACTGAAATACACATCTATACTTTAGAATAATAGTATGTCCATATGTGTGCTCTTAAGGGTTGTATTATGAATTCGTTACTACTGTTTCTCATCTAGGTCTAGAGAATAGATAAAATATAAAAAGAGGATGGGCAAGAAGCATTCTTTATGAAAGCAGCAACTTGAGGCAGAAATGAGGATAGTATTTTATTGTAGAAGAACAATGAAAGGAAAAGCCTGAAGAGAAGAAAGGGACCTGGGGTGGGGAAATGGGCAACCTTATTCAAAGGGCACAAACCTTCGTGAGATGAGGGATTCTGGAGACGTGATGTGTAGCCTCCACTTGGAATTCGCCAAAAGAGTAGATCGTAATTACTCTCACAATTATGGTAACTCAATGACCTTGATGTCAAAGGAAAGGTAACTATGTGAGGTGATGACTATGTCACCTGGCTTGCATGTGGGAGTCACCAGCACAATGTTTACATATATCAAAAGTCATGTTTTAGACCTTAACTTATACAATTTTGTTTTAGACCTTAACCTATACAATTTGCCAAATATACTTCGAGAAAACTGGGGGAAAGGCTGTAGAAGCACATCCTATAGCTATGAATAAACAAATATTAGACACATAGTCTTAATATGTTGACTTTATGATTTTTAAATGTCATCGTTATAATAAATTTCTTCAGTTCAATTCTGCCATGGCAACCTCTGGCAACTGCATTCCAAAATAAAGCTGCTTAAGATTAACATTCAGCAAAAAGGAGGAGGAGGAGGAAGGAGAGGAGGAGGGGTAGCCAGGAGGATAAAGGCACACACTCAAAGTGGCAGGAGACACCTTGAAAACTTGTGACTAGTTTACTGTGACGTGTGAACCGGGCACAGTGACACTCAGGGTGCACCGGAAATGTGTGCCCCACACACCGCCGGGTCTGGGCAGGATGCCGGCCGGGGGAAACTAGCCTTCCGCCTGCAGAAGTACTGGGGCGAAGGGGGGTCCGAAGGGGGGTCGAAGAAAAGACGGGCTTAGAACCGAAACAGGCAGGACTAGCTGGTCCCAGAGCTACCCCCGTGATGAGAATCTGAAGCGAGACTCCCATGGTCACCTTGACACAGAGTCAAAGGACTCACTGAGCCGTCAGTAGAAACGGCCGGCGGAGGGTGGCACCAGGTTTCACTGAGTTGGCGAGGGCCGTTACCTAGGCCATGGCCATGCTCCCTGGACTACTGACTGCTTCAGAACGTCCGCCGACGGAGACATACTGGGAGAAAATACTCCCAAAGAGGAGCGGAAGTGGTCGGAACCACACGTCAAGAGACCCGGCGAGGACAACGGGAACCTCCAGGAGGTACCAGGACAAACCAGGACACCAGCCCACTCTGTGATGCCGCCAGGAGAGAACTCTGCAGGGGGCGCCTATCCGGAGCGAGAGGACTCAAGGCCGGACGCCGTGTGCCCCGCTGTGGCGCCGAGAGCCAGGAGCGTGGAGGCAGAGCGGCCTGCGGGCAGGCGGTGCTGGGGGAGGCCGGTGCCGGCTGCGGACAGGATGGGGCGGAAGGCCTATGGACAAGCCGCGAGAAGCATCGGGAAATGTGAGCAGAGGCCAACAGGATGCAGCGGAGGGCCCCCGAGCAGGTGGACGGAGACAGAGCGTCTGGGACCAGGGTGCGATCTGGCAAACCCTTCCACGCAGAGTCACACGGACATCCTCCTCTCATCCTTGAGACATGAGTGGTCGTGAAGGCCGGAGCCTGGAAGCTGTCCCTGAGGACGTAGCTAACTGCTCCCCAGGGCACAGCTCCAGCGAGGGTACCCAGAGGCGGGCAGGGCGAGGGGGCAGGGGCAAAGAGCAGGCGCCACATGATTTCAGCTGCCCGCAAGAGCTCCGTATGTGCACGGATGAAGCCTGCTTCGCTGAAGATCCTGCATGGCTGCCACTCGTGTCCCTGCCTCCTGCGTCAACTCAAGGTCAACTCATTTACATATAAAGTTAAAATACATATGTATGTGTATATCTGCTTGCTTCTGAGGACTCTTAATTCAAATGGGAGGGGTTTGTTTCAAGTACGTGTCAATCATAATTTTAGATTTCTCTTCTTTTTTCATTTATTTATATACATTGTCTATATATAAGTATACGTGTGTATATATGCACACACACGTGTATATATCAGGATGCATATCTTTGGCGTCATATATTTCTAGATGAAATGTATATAGTTGAGTATTTTGATCACTGCATCTATATAAGGCTCTGCAAATCAGTCAAATGTGATATTAAAACTGCTTCTAGAGGTGCGTTGGGGGCTATGTCAGTTCAGCATCCTGCTCTTGATTTCGGCTCAGGTCGTGATCTGATGGTTTGTGAGTTCAAGCCCCACACGGGTTTCTGCTGTCAGCACAGAGCCTGCTTCAGATCCTCTGTCTTGTTCTCTCTGTACCCCTCTTCTGTTCGCGCTCTCTCTCTCTCAAAAATAAACAAACCTTACAAACCCCTGTATTACTCCACATATGCTCTCCTTACCTAAGACTCCTCACAATACCAACAATGCCAGACATTGGAGCTATTTGGAATCATAAATGTCCTAAGTGGATTTTACAAGCGTGAAATACTTGATTAAGAACAGTTTCGTTCATCATGGTAGAATTTAGAAATTATCCTGTGAGATAATCTAACTGGTTCAGTCATCTGAAAAAATGTGTCATATGAAATATAAGCCTTTTCTTCAACAACAAAACATTCCTATTGCAAATAAGTTCAAACTCGCTTCACTGACTTCGGTGAAGGCGCACAGGGGACAGCCGCCCCCCTCCCATCATCAGCCCTCTGGACGATGGTTTGACACCACGTGCATCTTCCTCCTCACAGGGGTGTTCGGCTCAGCACCTGGCCATGGACAGAGGCCACAGGGCAGGAAGCACAGTGCTGCCCTGCTCCCCACACTGCCGGGGGCCAACCAGGCACTTCTGAGAGCTGTCAACACACTTCACACTTCAGTGCAAGCCCGCAAAAACAATTACCAGGCCATTAACACAGTCTTTCAAGTACACACATCAAACCATCACTCAGAGGACTGTGAAGGCATGCAGAACACAGTACTCAGACATCTAGAATATTCTTTTAAGTGTGCACCATTGGGCCACTGTCAAAAATATGGACCATCAAGAATAAAGTAATGCAGTATGGGGAAGCCAACTGCTGGCAAAATATTAACCACAGCTACACCCAAAAAACAAATAATCCAGTGAAGAAATGGGCAGAAGACATGGACAGACACTTCTCCAAAGAGGACATCCAGATGGCCTACAGGCACATGAAACGATGCTCAGCATCACTCATCATCAGGGAAACACAAATCAAAACCACACTGAGATACCACCTCACGCCAGTCAGAGTGGCTAAAATGAACAAATCAAGAGACTATAGATGCTGGCCAGGGTGTGGAGAGACGGGCACCCTCCTACACTGTTGGTGGGAATGTAAACTGGTGCAGCCACTCTGGAAAACAGTGTGGAGGCTCCTCAAGAAACTATCCATAGAACTCCTCTCTGACCCAGCAATAGCACTGCTGGGGATTTACCCAAGGGATACAGAAGTGCTGATGCATAGGAGCACATGTACCCCAATGTTCATAGCAGCACTGTCAACAATAGCCAAATCATGGAAAGAGCCTAAATGTCCATCACCTGATGAGTGGATCAAGAAAATGTGGTATATATACACAATGGAGTATTACATGGCAATGAGAAAGAATGAAATATGGCCATTTGTAGCAAAGTGGATGGACCTAGAGGGAGTCATGCTAAGCGAAATAAGTCAGGCAGAAAAGGACAAATACCATATGTCGTCACTCATAGGTCTAACAGAAGAAACCTAACAGGAGACCATGGGAATGGGAAAGGAGGGAGGAAGAGTGGGGGAGAGTGAGGGAGGCAAATCATGAGAGACTCTTGAATACTGAAAACAAACTGAGCGCTGAAGGGGGAGGGGGGAAGGGGAAGGGAGGTGATGGTCATGGAGAGGGGCACTTGTGGGGAAGATCACTAGGTGTTGTATGGAAATCAACTTGGTAATAAACTATTTAAAAAATATTAACCACAACTGAGCTCAATAGTGTCAAATGCCCCTTTTGTGTGATATGCAATAGACGTTCCACTGAAAATAGTATTTTGTTATCTGGGAGCATATTAGTACAAAATATGTGGCCCTTGTTAGAACCCAAATAATATGAAGACTTGTAGCATTGTTGGTCTGAAAAAATATATAATAAGGGGCACCTGGATGGCTCATTCTGTTCAGCATCTGACTCTTGATTTTGGCTCAGGTCATGATCTCCTCGTTAGTGAGATCAAGCCCCACATCTGGCTCTGTGCTAACAGTGGGGAGCCTGCTTGGAATATCCCCCCCACCTCTCTCCCTCTCTCTCTCACTCTTTCTCTCTCTCTCTCT
The DNA here is from genome assembly GCA_004023785.1 of Mungos mungo. Taxonomy (NCBI): domain Eukaryota; kingdom Metazoa; phylum Chordata; class Mammalia; order Carnivora; family Herpestidae; genus Mungos; species Mungos mungo. The sequence goes on along the minus strand of PISW01003357.1, from coordinate 160,021 downwards.
CTCTTTCCCAAAACAAACAAAACCTTCAATTAAGGCACCACCTTCTCTGCCTCTCCAGCGATATAAAACAGGACATGCCTAGTCATAATTACAGCCATTTATTAAAAATCATTTATTAGTTCTCACTATGGGCCATCCAGCGGTGCAAGATAGTGTAAATTCAGACATGTGATAGACACATGCTTTCAAAAGAGAATTTAAGTAACTTATTTCATTTAAAATTCCTAAGATGTGCCTTTACATTTTGTGCCTTTAATAAACAAATAAAATACTCTTTAAAAAGACACAATGTTTCATTGTAGCTTTGAGCAAGTTAGGAATTGGTCACACAAACCTAGTGCTATTTGGGGAATTTTTCCAGTATTTTGGGAGATTTGACCATTTCTCCTGCCTTCTGTTGAAATGCTTGGACTATGGAGGTAATCTCTTTACATGTACATGCGCCTGCAGGACATACGTGCACACAGAAGTACACCAGTGATTCATATGCACATACTGACATACATGTGTGTAGACAGACTGCACCTGCATGTCCTTGCAAGGCCTCCAGACAAAGCAGTCTACCTTTCACCTTCCTAATGGACACCCCAGGGATGGACTTTTGAGAGCGTGTGCTGATAATCCTCTAACCCATAACTCCTCAACCAGAGAGGAGAGTCTCCGGAACCTGGTCACACAGCGTGTCACGAGTTTTCGCTGAGACAGCCGAATTGCTGACTGTGTGCACAATGCACTACATTAACCAGTATCTCATTACTGAATTAATTTCTGTTGGATTTTTACTAGACTAGTACGGCGGGAGCAGTTGTGCTTGGCTGTTTAGAAATCTGCTTCTCCGCTAAACTGAATCTTCTTGAGGACAATTTCTTTTGAACTTTCTGCCTAGAACACACTACATAACAGGTTCTCCTAAAAATATATATGTATTAAATAGTTTTATAATTATTTGTTATAACTAATACATTATTTAATATATATAATTATATATTTAAAATTTTTAATATTTACTTATTTTTAATAGAATGTGAGCGGGGAAGGGGCAGAGAGACAGGGAGAGAGAATCCCAAGGAGGCTCCACACTGTCAGAGATAACCCCGACCTGGGCCTTGAACTCACAACCTGTGAGGTCATGACCTAAGCCAAAGTTGGGCATTGAACTGACTGAACCACCCAGGTGTCCCAATAAAATAAATAAATAAATAAATAAATAAATAAATACACACACACACACACACACACACACACACATTTCTAGTATTCTTTATAAGATGATATCCACAACATGACAAATTGTAATATTCATTACTACCAGACACTGATCTTCCTATGATAATTATCTTGTACAAGCAATTTTATGTTAATGCTTCGCATAAACTGACACATGTCACCTGGTTATATAACAGCTTCTCACTGGGTTATATAACAATCAAAGCGAAAATAAGACCAGGAAAGACTGTAAATCATTAAGAGAAGATTAACGTTTCAACAAAAGAGGAGGTTATCAACTAATCTCTGATTGACATTGGAAATTGATTTTTGTTTTCTATTCCACCTTATTTCTCAAAAGTTTGCAAGTCAAACGTACAGACTGAGGAACACCAACACTTCCTACCTAGAATTCCCTGTTAATGCTCCTAGCAAGTCATTGTCTGGAAATCTTTCTATAACCACTCTTCTCTCTTATGCTCAATATGTAATATACCTTCATCACCATGTGCTTAATCGGGAAGCCCCCTTATTTGGAATGTCTCCCAAGGAATCAAATTAAGCCTAATTACACTTAATGGCAATGACTGCTTCTTAATTTGGATGGTAATTCTGCTTAATTGAGATGCCTTCAGGTGTCTAAGTGGTGCTCCAGCAAGAGTACTGTGCACGAGTGCATCAACCTGGATGTCTTGCTTCTTCTCTGAACGTTTTACCACAATAAACAAAGAAAGGTAAAGGATTTACTGAAGCAATATAACACAAGATTCCTGAAATGAAACTTAACTTTTGAGGGTTTGGCACCAACCAAATTTATATAAAATCATTAGAAAAATCTATGTAAATGCATACAAAGATGAGTTGGAAAAGCAAAACCCCTGAACCAGAGAAATATGTGAATCCAAACGGCACATGTCCATGACTCTATTTATCATCTTGCAGTCTGACCATGTTGGAACATTGTCAGAGAACACACTCCATCCGTTTTATCAGACTTCAGCCTGCTGGAGTTTGGCACAGGGAAATAATGGGGTCTGAAGTGCACCATCAACAAAATATGACCCTGATAATAACTCAGATCCTCTCTCTTTAACATTTTGCTTGTATGAGTGTGGTAGACACAACCGGATTGCCAAAATCATCAGCCCTGCCTTCTGCCTTCCAGATGCTTCTTTCCTCAGGTTCCTGAGGAGCTGGACCAGGGGCATTCAACTCGGGTGGACCTGAAGGCAAATCCACTAAGGACATTCTAGAAAATTCCACCCATTTTTTAGAAAGACATGGCTCATTTCTCCAGTGAACAGGGGACCTGAGGGGAGCGTAAATCACATAAATCATGTAAATCATGTAAATTCTCAGCAATGTTCCTGAGCTCCTGAATTAAACCTGAGATCTCACCAGCCCCCCCGTTTTGCTATGTGAAATAATGCTTCTTCAACACTTTGCTAATACATACAGCCCCACGCATCCTACCAACACCCAGAACAGCCTGTCACGCCGTGTCCTCATGGCACCCCTCACAGTGCCGATGGACTCGGAGCTGCGGGAATAACAGGGTCTTACAGAGAGAGCTGACAAAGAGCGTCACAGGGCAGGAAGGAAACACACGTGCTCTCATCCTCCAGAGGAGCAAGATGGCCAGGAAACCTTGAGCACCTGCTTACACTCCCTGGATCTCGGTGTCCTGTCTGTTGGGCGAAGGGTTCAGACAGTAGGAAGTCTAAGCTTCCTTGAACACAGAGACTTCAATTATTCTAGCATGCACGGGAAAGAAAGAAACCCAGATATATAGGTGTGTGTAACACACAAACTATTCACCTTATTTATATGTGGCCTGGGTTTAAATGGATTTTGGAATACTGTGGGGGTGTTTCCCAGATTCCCTGAGGACTGATTCTGGAACCACAGCCTGACCTATCACAACAGCAGGGTCCACTGCTCCCTCCGTAAGAGGACCCGCACTTTACAGCCCTTCACCTGACACGCAGAACTTCGACGCCCCCATCATTCATGACAGTGAGGCCCAGTCCCCCTCCCACTGACACAGAGAGAAAGTGTGCCACCAGCAAGAGTCTCTCCGACTCTATTTGGCTTCTCCACAGGACACCGTGCACATCCCAGATCTCAGCGCCCAACAGCACACTTGTGAATTCCACATTCACCTCTACCAGTTACATCCACTTGAATGAACATACAGCAGGTACCTCACTGCCATTATGCCTAAAACCAAACTCATGATCTCCTCCCATTAAAAAAAAAAACTGCTTCCTGAGGCCCTTTCCCTGATTTAAGGGAGGGAGGATTTATATTCTTCCAAACTAGAATGATGTGGAGAATAAAAGAAGATCACTATTAACAATGGTGCAGGAACTGCCCGTGTAGGAGAGAGTGCCCCTGGTAGGGGAGGGGCTGGGAGGACTGGAACATTCCCTCATTCTGGTGAGGGTCTCACTGCTCCCCTCAAAGCCACTCTCGATTCCAGCTTGATCCCATTGCCCTCATAGTTACTGTACTGTATCCTTAAGACTTGCTAAGAGAACAGGTATTAAAAGTTCTTATCATAAGAAAACCACGTGGTAACTATGTGAGATGACATATGTATATTTTATATATTGAATAATTACATTATACAGGCCAATGTTATATGTCAATTATATCTCAATAAAACTGGGGCGGGGGGTGGAGAACATAGACATAACCTCCAGAGCCAGGAGGAGGCAACCATATGAGCAAAACTCTCTTTATCCTGAGTCCTGGACTTCTTCCACTATGTGTGGATATCTGTGCTCAGAAGGCGGCATGAGCTCTGACTTCACACAGCAAACTGCAAGGGCGCACCACATTCACACACAGCGGCCGAGTCAGAGCACCCACAGCGTCGGCGGCTCCGAGGGGGGAGGCGGAGGCCTTACCTTGTCCGGATCGGTTGTGGTGATGACCCACACACAGTGGGCGTTGTCTTCGTACTGAACCGGGTAATTCGGGGAGGTGATGATGCCGCTGGGCCCACGCAGGTTGGATCCGCATGTTCTAGCTAGAAATACACAGAGATGGTGTTACTTTCCTCAGCATTTCATCTGTGTGGTGAAGACAAAATAGGCACATGAAACATCAAGTGAGCTGTTCACCGATTATGATAAAATGTGGTTCAAGAGCGCAGGTTGGCAAGGGCGACGGGCTCAGCCACCGGGACCCATTTCGGCATCTGCAACGTTAGACTGGAACTCTATGAAATTTCCCAAGGCGTTACCATCCACAGAATGACCTTGTCGCTGATATCACCGTGCACGGTGCGAGGTCAAGTCAGTCCATCTCAAATCCAGGTCTGATTCAGAGAGTTTGTACATTCCTTTGGCTGGACGCAGACTCAGTATGACAGAGGGGAATGTGCAGGGCAGCTCCAGAGGATACCCTCCCCGCCCCCCTGCACACACACACACACCATGCTCTACGCTGTAGGACAACTTCGTCCTCGCCCTTCTAAACGTGGATCATGTGACGGGTCATCTCCAAAGTCTCTTCCAAGCTTTAGACTCTACTCCACAGTCAACTATACAAATTTCCTTACAGCACAGTGCAAGCAGGAGATTAACATGTAGTTGACAATTTAAAGGAAGAAAATGGAAACAGTGGCTCTAGAAAGAGAAAGAAACACCCTTAAACTGAACAACCCAACAAACTACAGAAATGACACAACCTAACATATATCACTGAGGATTACATATAAATTTCTATTTCAGGGGTGCCTGGCTGGCTCAGCTGGTTCAGCATCAGATTCTCGATTTTGGCTCAGATCATGATCTCACAGTTTGTAAGACTGAGCCCCACACTGGACTCTGGGCTACAGTGTGGAGCCTGCTTGGGATTCTCTCTCTCCCTCTCTCTCTCTGCCCCTCCCCTGTGTTCTCCCTCTCCCTCTGTCTCTGCCCCTCCCCTACACATATTCTCTTTCTCTCAAAATAAATAAACATTAAAAAATTTAAAAATGTATATATTTCAAATGACCTCCACTTTAAGAAAGGGGAGTTTTATTTCTCTTCAAATTGGCAGATAATTTTTAGGAATCAAATGTCAGCTTGCAATGGAATCTAGTCTTAACATTAATAATATAAACTGGAGGGCAAGTGGTGAGCATGGGTGGCTCACTTGGCTCAGCAGTAGACTTTGGCTCAGGTTATGATCTCATGGTTTATGAGTCCGAGCCCACAACAGGCTCACTGCTGTGAGTACAGAGCCCACTTCGGATCCTCTGTTCCCCTCTCTCTTTGCCCTTCCCCATATCTCTCTCTCAAGAAGAAATATACATTTAAAAAATAATTTAAACTTGGTTTGCAAAAAGAGCAAAAGAAACTAATTTCACTAGAAAGAACTAATATAAGGGAAGCACTAGTTCCTATTCTTAAGGTTTCACATCACACAAACCAATTAAAATGTCACCCAATAAAAGGTGAACCCTAATCATGACCCATCTCACTTATGGTCTTCTCCTTGGCTGAGTACCCCTCCAGGGCCAGCTTTATTCTGGGAGACACAGTCACAACAGGATTCTGACTTCCAAGGGCCCTCTTACAGCGGACAAGTCAGGAGAAGCCATGTGACTGAGCTCTTCTGAACTGCCCCCAGGAATATACGCTTCTTTTCCATTTATATGAACATAGCTACAATGTAATTCATACCTATTCCTGATAATAGTTCTTTATGGTGATGACTCACAGATCTTTCTGTCCTACAAGGCTGTGAATTTCTATCTTGGGAAACCACCTTTTCCTAAGCATCAGCACCATGGCCAGCGCCAAGAGCTGCTGACATATAAAAATGAGATCAGCGTAGACAACTTCTCAGTCACTTGATACTTACTATGAAAATAATTAGCTGAGAATTAATGTACACATCAATAAACAAAAACGGGAAAATCAACGTTTAAAATATTAGCATTTACTTTGAAAATGGACAAGATTTCTTAAATAAAGATGCATAAAAGATGATCTCATTTTCAAAATCCAGTAGGTCCCCCCCACAGAGAGCTAACTGCACACAAACACTTCTACCACTACATGCTACAGAATCTATTTTTAGGAGCACATTCTCAGAAAGGATCATGAACTTCAGATGCTAAAGTTTTTTAAAGCTCCCTGGTAGCAATATTCATCAGAAAGTCTTAGAAGTTATCGTCAATACATGTTGATTTACAATGCTTTGTGTTACATGCTCTTTCTTTGCTAAATTTCATACTGAGAAGTTGCTATAAGCATAATGTTACGTTACTCAATAAATAGTTTTTTACTTAATTTTGAATCAATATTACCGATGTGCCACTCTAAGTATGTCAACCTTCAAGAAAACATCAGAAGAGTCAGTGAGTGCATCGGGAACTAATTGTTACATTCCCACCGACAATTTGCGCCCATCCAGTCATTAGCCTTAGCTGTCACTCTGCTGAAAAGTTCACCAAATCTGACATCCCATCAATGGCCTTATGTCCCACTTGTCTGCTTTGAAGGGTGACCCTTAACTTGACTTACTCAAATTGCCTACCCAGCTCTCCAAGAAATTCATCTTACCCACTGCTTGGGGAAATAGGATTTTTAGTGATTATATATTTTAGTGGGTTAAGTATTTGTAAAACATTTACAGTAAAGCAGTACATTTCCCACATTTTCATGCATATTGAGGACTGGGTCTCATACGGAGTGAGTTATGAATCCAGTCTCTTCAGAGATCTTTTTCATCAGAAACTGTCAAAGTAATTCATAAAATAATTTATTTCTTTTGTCATAGGAATATATCTGTTTTTGCAATACATTTTTCTAATCCATTAATTTCAACTATTTTTTACCCATTCTTTCAATCAAGCCATCAGGACAGGAATTTTTCTCTGTTTTAACCACTATATTACTTCAATAATTAGAACAATTCCTAGCATTTGATCATTTTCCCCTAAATACTTGTTAAGAGTTCTTAAATCAGGTGTAATGACCTTAAATAACATGACCTAACTCTATTTCATTATAATCCTCTGCTTTAATCCAGGTAGAATAATGAGTCCTCCTTCAGGGAAGTGGCCTTTGAGTACTATTTACAAGGTCATTTCTGCATGGAGAGAAAACATGGGTAAGAAAGAATAAGCTATAAAAAGTTCTTGGCAAATGATAACTTAATAAATTGAAAGTAATTTTTAGCTAACCTAATGTAGAGTCCAGAGGGAAGAGCTTTATTCTAGGACCCCTGGTGGTTCTAATTGCGGTCCATGTAACCACGGTTACAAATGCAAACACTACTTCACTTTTCTTATGTGCTCTTTCAACTCAGTGAGCAACTAAAAATATTAATTCCACAGATCAGAGTGCCTTAGCGTGAACGGAAGTTCTCTCTCCTAAGCCCTGGTAAATATTGACAGAATGAAATGCCAGCTGAAACATTTTACTTAAAAATCCTCTTCCTTTGTTTGTTTATTTGTTTGCTTACTTTAAAAATCTACTGCCAAAGATGCTTTGCATAGTTGTAAACAGCTCAAAATATTTTACCCTGTGAAAACTCATACTAGTTGCTTTCATTTGAAGTAAGCGTGAAGTAAATGACGTAATCATAATCTCAAACAAAATCACTTGCATAATCACCAAGCTATGACAACCATCCGTCTATTTGGTAACAGGAGGGAAAGGTAACGCCTACCCCATCCTCCAAGCTAATCAGCTAATGTAAGCGTTGGCTAAGGACACCAGTGTCCAGATGTGAAAGATCGCTCTGACTCACTGCAATTTATCAAACACTCCATCAGATATTCCTCGTGTAGAGAAGGCACGGTAATTGCTTAAGAGTTAGAGACCCTTCATGAAGATGAGAACCTCGAGATCCTGCCCTTAACTCACGACCTGGAATCTCACAACACGCGCAGAGCTCAGCCCAGGGGCGGTTTGCCGTGTTGGATGGATGGCTGAGTTTAGAACATGTTGGCTGAGATGATCGATACAAGGGCTCCTTTTCAGCCTCAGAATGAATCAGGAATCCCAAACCATGATGTTCTCTCCTTACTGTTTATTATGATGGTGCAGACTGGAAAGTGAATTCAGAAAATGGCTCTTGGTGTTTGGGACCCACCGATAGCTAAGGAAGTATCCCATGTCTGGTTTGTGTAGCATCTGAAATGCCGTTAAGTTTCATGGTATCCATCTCCCCCATATTTTAGATATCTCAAGCTATCTTTTTACAGAAATAGTTCTAAAATCTCAACATTCCTTATTATTTTTTTTTAAATCTCCACTTAAAAATTTTTTTCAGCTCTTCTGCAATTGCTGAACCTATTAGTAAAAGCAGGTAGAGACACAATTTAAAGGAGGGAATGCTAACCGACTCAGGGTTCCTAAACACTTCCAATCTGAGAAACTGAAAACATTTTTAAATGTTTGTTTATTTGAGAGAGAGAGAGTGCATGCATGTGAGAGATCATGAGTGGGGAAGGGGCAGAGAGCAAGGGAGACAGAATCCCAAGATCGGAGGCTGACTCGGGGCTTGATCTCATGAACCACGGAGGCATGACCTGAGCCCGGCTCAAAAGTCAGACGCTTAGCTGACTGAGCCAGCAGGCACCCCGAAACTTACAAATATTAACGGAAGAAGGTATATTCTACAGGGAGGAAGCCCTCTGGGAAACAGGGCACGACTCAGTGAGGTCTTTTCTCCCTTCACGCCTACAAGGGTGTTGACTGCATCCCACAGCTGGAGAAAAGCGAGGCCCACGGCGGAGCCAAGTATCCAGAACTGAGATGTCCATACTGGGCACGGACCGCATATGACCACAAGGCAGGTGAGAGGTGACTGGTCTGAGCTGAGATGTGTTATAAGAATACAATACACTTGAATTTCCAAGTCGTAGTATGAAGAAAAAGAGAAAGAAGGGGAAATTTTTTCTTATAATCTTTATATTGACTATATGTTAAGATGATAATATTTGGGGCATGTTGTATTAAATATTTTCTTATTAAAATTAACTTCCTCTGTTTCACAGTTTATCCTTTACCGGCTTTTAACCTGGCTACTAGATATCTTCAGTAACATCCACACGCTTGTATTTTGTTTCTAGTGGACAGCACAGCTGTAGAGTCCTCAGAACAGGGCTCCAGGGATCCACCTACAGATGTGCTGGCCCGTCTGGCCATTCTGCTGGGTGAGTGACTGATTGGGCCCTGCTGCCCGGGGTTTGCAGCAGGTTACGCAAGACTGTTTTTTCTAGACTAGAGGGGTGATGTGCCTGCTGGCTTTGAGCAAGGAAGCTCTCCTCTCGTTAGAGGGCTGGGAGGGGAGGACAGGGCAGAGAAGGTGTTGGGAGCTCTCTGAAGCTGGACTCCGGCAAGAAGGGCATGCGCAGGTCTCTTATTTAACCGTGATGCTCACAGCTAAGCCTCTTCTGGTCCAGAAACCAGGAGGCTCCTGTACCCACGGGTCCACCACCCGCCTCCATCCACATGACCTACAGCTACCACTCAGCACCGTATGAAAATGCCGGCAGGTACGAGAGAAGGCTGAGTGACTGCTCATTGCATGCCCTCTCGCTCACAGAAGGCTGCAGGGGACACAGAGAAGCAACAACAAAACAACCAAGCAAACGAACAAGTAAAACACATGAACTTGTGACACATCTGTACGCAGAGACTCCTTCCGACTCTCTCCTTAAGGAAGAACACCTCCCTCGGCAGACTGCAGTTTCCCCGCATGTCTGCTGCCCCTTCCCTCCGTGGAAACATCATTACTGGCTGCGCTTCTGACCGCCCCGACTCAAGGCTGTATTTCAAAGTCTCACAGCCAGGTCAGAACTCGTGGCTGGGACTTGGCCAGTGGGACCGGGCAGGAAGACATGCACGTGATGTTTCCCGGGGACCCTCCGTGGATTAGAGCTGCGTTCCCTCAGCCCGCTTCTTCTAACCCCCTGAATCCCATTCCCTGGGCTGTGGCTAGCGCCTGGGACCGTGAGGGCGAGGGCCTGACCACGGCCGACAGGGTGGGTCCTGGGGGCATTTCCATCCTGGAAACGGCGTCGCCACACTGGCCGTGTGCTGCCCAGCCCCTGGGGTCTCCATGAGACTGAAGCCCATGTCCATCCAGGTCTGGACATTTGTCACCTGATCTTTATCACCTAATTCTAACTAGAAGATCTCAGATTCTCCTCAATAGAGGATTTCAGGCTTTTCTATTCAAATTTTTTGCTTCATGTTTGGTTACTGCAACTAAAATATATTTTTCTTTAAAACATTAAGTTTTAAAAATATATTTTTTATTGTTCCGCAGACCCAGTGTGTCCTAGTTAAGGATGCAGGTTTGATACATACAGCCTTCACAGACAAGTCTTCTTGAGAACTACTTCCGGGGGCATCTGTGTGGTTCAGTGGGTTAAACACCAGACTTGTTTTGGCTCAGGTCACGGTGTCAGGAGTGGTGGTATGGAGCCCACACCAGGCTCCGTGCTGGCAGTGCAGAGCTTGCCTGACATTCTCTTCCTCTGTCTGTCCCTTCCCTGCTCGTGCTCTCTTGCCCTTTCTCAACATAAATAAATAGACATTAAGAAATGTTTAAAAAGTAGATATTCTCTTACATAAAACTTCCCTCTTCATTCTTTGGTTAACTCTGTGCTTTTTTTCCCCCTTTAAATGTATCAATTTGCATACATTATTTTATGGCCAAAATGCATAAACCGAAACCAAAACAAAACCCTGGTTTCTCTTTGGATTTTACTAGTTTTCCACATAAAGCAGCCTGCACAGTCTTCTGCTGGTTCCACTGCGGACTGCAGAGCCCTGCTAGGACTGCTCACATGCCGCCCGGAAGTGACCAGTCTGTGTTTTGACATCTCTGCAGAAGAAAAGGACGATGTGCAGTATCATGTTCTGCTACGGGACACATAAGGCTAAGGTCCTTCATTGGTGAGATACTAACTTGGGAGGAGGTTAACCAACTCCCTTTACAGTGATACCAACCCAAGAATTCAACCTGACGGCCACTGAGCAGACAGCACGTTTACATTTGCAGGGGTGTGCACAGAACCTGTGGAAGGATCTGGTGTGTGTGTGTGTGTGTGTGTGTGGACACACATGTGTGTGTGCATGTGTACCTGTGTATGTGTGCATGTGTGTGTGTGCGTGTGTGTAGTGTGTATATATGTGTGTGTATACAGATGAGTACCAAGTCACACGAGTGTGTGTGTGTGTGTGTGTGTGTGTGTGTGTACAAGTACCAAGTCACACCGAGTGTGTGTGCAGGTGTGTGCGATGGTCAGGTTTGTTCCCAGAGTTCCAGAAATTTACTACTGCTACTATCCTTTGAAATGTTTGCTTCCTCACAAATCCCGAAGAAATACTTCTCTTCCACGCGGCTCACGAGGAACACGTGCACCAGCACCTGCCTCGTTGAGCTCTGTCTGCCGCCAGCGGGCACGGCGCTGCTCCCGGCCGCCCCGCGCGCTCACGAGTCCCGCCAGGTGCGCGCCCCCCTCACCTCGGCAGATGGGCCGGTGGTCGCTCCAGGCGGCCAGTGTCTCGGTGACCCTCTGGCAGGTTATGCTCTTGGAGCCCTGGAGCACGTAATTGTCCTCACAGGAGAACTGGACACTGGCACCAACCCTAAATAATTAAAAAGATAAAGATGAGAAAACAACCCAAATTAGTCATGAAGTCTTCGAAACAAAAAATGGGCACAGTGTTGTCAGAGCGTCGTGCCCTTTATGGGGCTGTTAGAGACAATGCTTAGAGCGAGCCCTGGAATTGAGCACAGGACAGACAGCACGGGACCTGGGCTCAAACTTCTCTTCTGCCAACTTCTTAGCTAAGTAAATCCATGGACCTTAATTTCTCATCTCTAAAATGAACAAAGACACAAAGGTGACCTGACTCCATGCTGTGGCGTGAGTGTGTAAGGGAGAACTGTGTATTCTAAGAACACAGCTGGAGTCATTCTTCATGAATAAATACTCTGCAAAAGCAGGGACTGAAAAAGTCCATTTGCGAAAACGTCCCAGTTCACAGAAAGACGAGCACTATGCGGTGCCCCTTACATCGCTCCCTAATACCCAAGGACAGACAGACATCCCTAGGGACTTGGGGGAGAGGAAATGGGCTGTTATTAATCAGCTGCCATCACGTTTTACTTAAGTAAGATGAATAAACCCCAGAGATCAGATACACAACACTGAGCATCCAGTCAACAGTAATGGGTACTTACAATTGACTAAGAGCAGAGACCTTACAATAAGTGTTTTTATCAAAATAAAATAAAACAAAATAAAAATTCTCCCAGTGAAAAGGTGAGAAAATGTCCTAGTAAAAAATCTATGTTACTATCATAAACATTAATTATATTCAGAAGGCCAGTGATACAGCATTTCAGAAATACACCTTACAGGAAAAAATAATTTGTTTTACCAAAAAAAAAAACAAAACAAAAAAAAAACAATCTACAGAGCCTGGGTGGCGCAGCTGACTAAGCCTCCGACTTCAGCTCAGGTCATGATCTCACAGTTTGAGAATTCAAGCCCAGCATCAGCTTCTGTGCTGACAGCTCGGAGCCTAAAGCCTGCTTTGGACTCTGTTTCCCTTGCTTTGTGCCCCTCTCTGTCTCTCCTTTCTCTCAAAAATAAGTAAACATTAAAAAAAATTTAAGAAATAAGCAGTCCATCCAGCCTAGCAGATTGTTCTGGCTTCAGAGCTGCACCTGAAAGCAGAAAGCTCTAAGGTTGTACGTGTAACAGTGTTGAACAACAATCACCCAACAGGTGCGGGAGGAAACGTGCGAGGCGCACATCGGGTCTGAACACACCAGTCCTTCCTTCCTCCCAGCCAGGTGTCTGGAAGGGAGCGAACTAGTACCGCACACGCCTCCGGCTTCAAGAGGAGTGTCCACGGATGTTTTCCACTTGACAGACTCTGAGCTTGATGGTGACAAAAATGGGATGCAAGGGGTCTCTGGGGAGAAAGACGCAAGGCGCCCTGGGCACAGACGCAGCTGGTCACAGATGGGGGGTGGTGGATGAACACACGCGTTCTGCTCCTGCTTACGGAAAACCCTCATCCAGTCTCAGAGCCACACCACCCGAGTGACGCCACACCAGAACCACACTTCCACACAACACTCTGGGGACGGTCACAGGTGTCTGCAAAAATCATCACGTCGGGGTCAAAGCAACTTGAAAAATTCTGGATTTAACAAAATGTGGCCTCTTCTCTAGAGAGGACTCTCGGCGTGCTACAATTGCCAAAACGTATTTTGCTCACATAAGAGAATATAAAGTGTGTAAAGATTTTCACATTTATATATTTCCAGGAAGCCCTTTTGCACCAGTATCCATGGAAACTAAAACTCTGTGGAATTAATTTTGAGAAACACTGTGTCATAGATACATAACACGTTTTCTTTTTGAAAGTGAGAGGTGTGAAAAACAAAATATAGACATAATACTAATTTTCATGGTCAGTCATAACAGCTACATATTTAAAACATGTATATTTAAACATGTTATTTGAAACAGCTATACATTTTAGAGACATCCGTCCATAATTTCTGCTCATTGGCCTTTGTTTAAATCTCTGGAGCCACAGTGAATAAACGAAATGAATCTAAAAATTCTGTTCTGAAAACAACTCTTTTTTCTCTGTGTTTGGCTACATCTTCATCCCTTCTGTTACCTCCATCTCACTTTTCATCTATTCTATCCTTCTTTTGATACATTTTAATTGAACATCTGCTATGTGCCACTCGGCTCTAGGCATCAGAGATGCAAAAATTAGTGAGAGTTAAAAGTGAACAAGAGCCCCGTCTCATGGAAGTAACAGTCTAGTTAAGAGAAGAAAATACAAATAATAAACTAAGCAAGAAGAATATAAACGTATCATAAGTGCTATGAATAAAATAGATCAAATGTGACGCTGTGATTAACAACACATTAGAGGGAGTTGTTATTTGAGAGTACGTCAACATTTTTCTACAATCCTCTTAAACTGACGTGCTAATAGCTTCTATGTTACCACAGGTGTGATCAAGCAGAAAGGAAGAAAAGTGGGATTATCACTTCATTTGGCGACCGCTATGTTTCACCCCGAGCAGCCTATCACTCATTAGTCACGGTGGCCTGCACTCGGCTCCGCCTAAACATGAACTGTTCACAAGCGCTTGCTCAGCCCCCAGTTGGTGCTCCTCCAGGTATCCTCAGACACTGTGTTTTGTTTGGACACCAAGAACCTCAGTAATATCAGTGATCTGGCAATATGATACATATGTATCATCCAAAGTAGAGGCAGAGTGGGTTTCCAGAAGCCATGAAAATGTCCAAGAATAGAACCAAGGTTGACTAAATTATTTCAGATGTATTTGAAAGAATCCAACGTTGCTGCATAAATGTGAGCATAAACACATAGTGATACAGAGTGGAGAACAGTCTGGTGCAAACGTGTACGGACCCCGGTAACAATAATCTGTATGGATCTGTATCTGTCTGTCAGGAAAGATAGGCACCGACTGTTTTCTGAGTGGTGACGTCATCGTGAGTACACTTCTGTCCCCATATTCCAATAGTTTCATTACTTTTGGTTTTAATAATCTATGATTTAAGCCTTAAAAACTCTTTTAAAACCCTACTAGTAGAACTCTGGTCTGACTGCTGGTCGGCAAGCAGAGGCACAGGGGTGGGGGGAGCCCCGTCCAAGAACTGAGGGGAGGGGGGTCTGCGCACAATGAATCTGACCAAGACTGAAAACAACAGAAACAATGATGGCCCGGTTTCCTGCTGCTGTTCCAACCTTCTCCTCTGACTTTCCCTCACACGTGAGCCAGTTCACGTTAAAATCCACGTGTGCTCTTACTTTCCAATATATAATGAACCAAGTTTTCATGTGATTTATGATTTGATTCACAATTACTATATTTGCAGTTATCTACATAACATTATTTGATTTTCTGGACAAGACTTTTAGAAGAAAATTCTAGAAAATAACAATTATTAATACCTTCCCATGGACAAGTAAATTTAGGACATCTTAATTAAATATGTTGTACAATTTTGACAACTGCTAGTAGTTGGGAACTGGTTTTGTATAAGACCAAGATAGATTTTATGTAGATAAGAAATACCCGACTGGTAAAACTTAAGTTAAACAGTTAAAGTAGCATAATCTTTTGAGGTGAACGAGCTATTTACAAATAAGCCTTAGTTTTATTTTTTACTTTTTTAAAATTTATTTGTTTTTGAAAGAGAGAGAACACAGGCAGTGGAGGGGGGTGGTTCAGAGAGAGACAGAGAGAACATCTGAAGCAGGCTCCAGGCTCTGAGCTGTCTTCACAGAGCCCGATGCGGGGCTCAAACCCACAAACTGTGAGATCATGACCAGAGCCGAGGTCTGACACTTAACCAGCTGAGCCACCGTGGAGCCCCTACGTGGCTTAGTGTTAACATGAACTGTTTCTAAACTTGGTGTTCACAGATATTGGCTCTTTACAAATTTATTTAAAATTGGAGCCATAGCTATTTATGACTTAAAACCATCTGAAAACAGAACAGCTGGAGTGACTTAAAGATTAAACCAAAATCCAAAGACATGGGCTGATTTAGCTTTGATGTCTAATTGTCCATTAATTACCAGAGATATAACAGCCTCGGCCATAGGGAGAGAAGTATCTCCCCTCTCTCCTCAGCCCATCCTGGCTGACATCTATTGAATATACTGAAACAACCAACTTTTCCATTTAGAGGTTTCTAAATCAATAGATAGATCAAGGGATGGAAAGAAAGATAGGTAGACAGGTATCTTCCTCTTTGTTTAAAAATACATGCAATTCAAGAATTACACATAAATATTCATAAATATTTTAGGCACCAAAGGTGGGCATTTAAACATTTCGTATCACTAGAAAAAGAAAACAGATAAATCAATTATATAATACTGTTTTCACTCTTAAGCAACAGAAAACACAAAAGTTACAACAAATTTTTTTTCTTTTTTTAATTCTTTTTTTTTAATGTTTTATTTATTTTTGAGAGAGAGAGAGAGACAGCGTGAGCAGGGGAGTGGCAGAGAGAGAGGGAGACACAGACTCGGAAGCAGGCTCCAGGCTCTGAGCTGTCAGCACAGAGCCCGACCCGGGGCTGAAACCCATGAACCGTGAGATCATGACCTGATCCCAAGCTGGATGCTGAACTGAATGAGCCACCCAGGCGCCCCCCAAATTTTTTCCCTAGCACTAAGTTCAAACTAAGATTTGCCATATTTGTCCTTGTAAAATGAAAGAGGGTGACACTAGGAAATTATACCTGAAACCCAACTTGGCATCACTAGACTATTTTCTTAAGAAGCGCCACGGGGACAGCAGAGTGATAAAGGATGTGTGCGTGTTTGCTGGCGCACCCATGAGTGCGCACAGCTGCCAGTTCCCCCAACATCTCGGGGCCAACGGGTCACACGTGTGCTCCAGGGGTAAGTCATGAGGTCTGTTAGAAGGAGGCGCGATGGCGCGTGTCCCCACTCCTCATCCCCGACCATGAGAAACGAGAAGGAAGCAGAACAGAGCTCCAAGGTGACGCAGGTGACACAGTGAAGGAGAACAGGATGCTGGGAGAGCTGGGACAGGAGGGCCCGCTTTCCTACCACATGCCGGTTGGGGTGCGAGGCGGAACATGAGGGGCCCCTTCCACTGTTGTCTGTGGGGGTCCCAGGGGCTACGGGACTCGTTCTCGTTCTCCAGCTGTGACCTCACAAAGAACTCCATCTTCTGGTGCAGCCTGTCCTAGTGGACCGATGGCAATATGGGTAAGTTTGGACTGAGGGCGGGGCGCTGCGGTGACACACGCCCCTGTGTGCTAGATGCGGCGGACGCTGGGGGGCCCCAGGTCTGGAGGGCGACTCGGAGCCAGGATGCGCGCGTGCGCCCCGCCGCAGCCCCGGGTGGCCCTGGTGGAAATCGGTGGCACAGATGAGGAGGACATGGCATGTCTCCCCCCCACCACCGCCGGGACGGCCTTTCCTTCAGCCCTGGCGTCGCACGCCCAAAGACAGGGAGAAGGAAGGACGGAATGGAGTTTGAACCTCATGGTTGACAAATCACCTATCTCAACGTTAAAAATTTTCTGGCTCAGACACAACAGGGACCTGGGGTGGAAAAGGTAATTACAGTATAAATAAAATTATATCTTGTACATCTGAATTCATGGGCTTAGAATTCAACATCATATACACATTTTACCTAACTTTGCCAAAAAACATGACATTCTTATCACATGTAGGTCTCTCTCCCGCTTCTCCCCTCTTGTCTTTCATTCTGTTCTCTCTTCCTCTTTCTCCTTACCATTTTTTTTATCTTTAAAACAACTGTTTACCCCCCATAAATAGAACTTTTTCTTCCAGTGGTTGCTGGAGGAATATGCTAAAAAGTTCACAGGAAACTATATTTACATGAATATGAAGGTATTTTCCCACCTTTAGAAAAAGGATGCAAAATGGTATTTGATCCAAGTAAAGAAATTAGAGGAATATTGTCAGGAGCAATTCTAATGCCCTTAAATTTCTGGAATATTTAGACTCAGGTTCCAATCCTATGCGCAAAATATCCCCAGAGCCTTCAACAGTGCCTGACCCGACATAGGCACCCATTCAGTTGAATGACTGAATAAAGAAAAGTCATTTTCCTGAGGCCATATACCTAAATCTGTCAGTAAAATGGGACTGAGAAATAACACCAACAAGGAAACATATCTGCCCTTTACCCTCCTGTATCAGCCTTTACTACGTCTTGACTGCATTAGCTCAACAATTGCTAAAAGTCAGCCTTTTATGCACTGGGCTCTATGCTGGGCGCTGTGCGGGTCACAGTGATGTCCTGATAAGCTATGGGGGCAGGAGATACTTGATCAAACAATTACTGAAAAATGAGTTAAATGAATGTACAGCACTATGGGAAAACAATACATTTTGCCTTTAGTGGGAAGGTAAGACAAGGTTACTGCCAGAAAAAGAATGATCCACAGAATTTACTTATTTTTTCAGGAAGAATGCACGTGTTCTGAATTGAACCCCCTACACTTCATAGAAGGCCTTGTCGGTTTTAAAGCTGATGGTCTGTCCTGGGAATCGCAAATAGCAGGTTTGTCCACAGACGTGTTTCCAATTGCTATTCTGAAGGCCACGGGAGGCATCACGTTCCCTGCCGGCCCTGGGTGTCTCCTGCATAGACATGCAACTTTGGTTCCTGCCCTTCCCCCCTTCTGCTTTCTGTCTCTCTGATAAAGAACTTCGTCCTTTCTCCGCTCCCTTGCAAGTTTCATTTGCGAAACAATAACCAAAAGAGCACAAATCCAGAAGACATAAGGCTGAGCAGTTGGGCCTGCCCAGGGAAGGCGGGGTCCGAGGGCAACGCTCCCTGGGGCAATAGCTTCAACCACCCCTGGAACACGGAGCTGTGGAATGACCGACCCAGAGACACAGATGGGAATTCTGATCATGTTGCAGGTGGCCGCCAGGCCACGGCACCCGCAGGCTGCAGGGAGTCCCGCTGTGCGGTTCCTCCCCAGCACAGGGAGGAAATCCCCGGCTGCGTCCATCTTGCAGGCACATCTTCCTGAGCATTTGCTTCCATCTCAGAATAAGTTGTCTTAGGTAAGCTCACAGATTCTCCAATAAATGAGTCCTTCCTCCAGTCTGAAAGGACCTTTCCTACTTAACCGGAGGCCCCGTTAGCTGAAGGATGCGGTCCTCGTGCAGGACACCGAAGGCCCGTGAGGACAACGCACACGAACTAATGCAGCCCCGCGTGCTGAGATGCCACCACGGTGCACAGTCAGCGCGGCGACCCAGACGGCGCCATCATCAGACATGGACGCTCAGCTACTGTGACGGGCAGGAGGCCTTTTATTACCCTTGTGATTTTCACACATAATGTGTCATTTCTGGATCGAATTTTTTCTTTTTATAGAGACGATTTCTAGACTCATCTTCTCAAACCTTAAGGCAATTTAGCACCACTGAAAATGCATTACAGGGTAGATGGATCTCTCTAGCCTAAGGAGAGAACAGAAACTAATATTTCATATCATTTTTAGAGGCTGTATGTTAATAGGGCAACACAGACCCCTTACAATGATTGGAATAGAAGGCACTCCAAGGGGACAACGCTCCAAGGGGGCAGCGCTCTGAGAGGACAGTGCTCCGAGGGGGCAATGCTCCGAGGGGGTAAGCAATAATAATGCTGGGACAGGGGCTTGACATGACCAGTGATCCTCACACTGACTAGTGTTCAGAAGCACAGCATTTAGAAAAATGTGTGACTTCTCCCACGAGGAAATCTAAATCTCCCGAGGATGCTGTAAGTTCCTGGGAATCGGGCCATTTCCCCAACAAGAGGACATCTCGCCTGACCAAGCAGAAGCATTAAATCCTCCTCTTCACCCCACACCTGCTGTACAGAGATGAGAGGCTCTCTCCACTCACAAGCACAGGTTCTTCGTTAACCCTTCTCTTGTGATCCTGGGGGGAACAAGCCTGATAATAACTAGGAATTCTAGAAAGCTCACTGGTGCCTGTATATTTACTTCTAGACTCATGCTTGTCCCTGGTTTCTGGTTTCCAAGAGTAGTCCATCATGGCATCCCTGGAATGCCTGTTCACAGGGCTTGCTTCTTTGTTATGTTTCCCTAGAGCGTTATTTGATGGAGGCTACGACTGGGCAATATTTTTGCAGCAGGGAATCAAGTCAGCAACCTGACTTTTGCAGATGCACAGGTGTTGTTGAAGAAAAGCTACTGGGAGAGCCTTCTAATAATGTTTTCCAGCCACTTTTTCACATCAAACACTTGCTTCCAAGTGCAAGTCCTTCTGAGTGGTTAAGCCTGCTGTCGCTGATTATGGACATACACCAGGTCGTCCCATGGTTGTTGACCGTGTTTGCTCAATGACATCCCAGGGGCACTTACAACAATCCTAATAGTGAAGCGTCTACAGAGATAAAATTCACAAACACTGAAAGTGGTTTCCAGGACACGTGGGCAGTGGGTGTGAGAGGTTACATCTTCACTTTGGAAGACGAACTAGTTCTGGAGATCAACTGTGATGACACGCAGATGATGATGTGAATGTACATAATGTCATTGGACTGTGCAATTAGAAATGGCTAAGATGGGGGCGCCTGGGTGGCTCAGTCGGTTAGGCGTCCGGCTTCAGCTCAGGTCATGATCTCACGATTGTGGGTTCGAGCCCCGCATCGGGCTCTGTGCTGAACAGCTAGCTCAGAGCCTGGAGCCTGCTTCAGATTCTGTATCTCCCTCTCTCTCTGACCCTCCCCTGCTCACGCTGTCTCTCTCTGTCTCTCAAAAATAAATAAAAAACATAATTTTATTAAAAAAAAAGAAATGGCTAAGATGGTGAGCCATATGCCATATATATATATATATATATATATATATATATATATACACACACACACACACACACACATATATATATATACATATATATTTTTTTACCACAATTAAAGAGTCCAAGGGAACTCAGGCCATATTGCTGATGAGTAAATCAGAACTCCTGAGGGAGTTAGAGCATGCCTGGGGACAGCAGCTCTCTGCCTACCGGGGATCAGTGGATGCTAACTCTCTTCCAGGGATGCATTTCTTGAGGAGGCGTATCGGGCAAGGATGCAAGTGGTCGGAGACCCTGAAGAGTTTTTCAAAAGAACTCGAACCACTGGGAGCAGGAGGATGGTCCCCAATAAACACACCAGTGAGGTACACAGTGTTCACTACATTAATATTGTCCTTGAATGTGGCGACAATTTTTTTTAATTTTTTAACATTTATTTATTTGAGAGAGAGAGAGAGAACACAAGAAGGGAAGGGACAGAGAGAGAGGGAGACACGGAATCTGAAGCAGGCTCCAGGCTCCCAGCTGTCAGAGTGTCGGGCTCAAACCCACCAACTGCTGAGATCATGACCTGAGCTGAAGTCAGACACTCAACCCACTGAGCCCCCAACAATGTACTTGGAAACTCTTTTGCTTATCAGTGATGATGATCTTACACGCCTCCCTCAGCCTTGAGGTCGCTGGTGCTTCTGAGTAACATCATAGAAGCTTTGTAGAATCACATTCTAGAAGAGACCCCAGCAAAACTGCCTATGAGACACAGCTCCGCCGCTCTACCAGACTTCAGAAGTCCTCCAGTCTTCTACTTACACCCTCTTTTTTACAGGTAGGGAAACCAATAAACAGAGAAACAGACTGCATCACAAAAGGCCATTTTAGAGAGCACTCATATTCAGATTGTCCTTAAAACCCATTTCTGCTCATCATGATGCAACTGGCTAATAAATTCTTCAACTATCTTGCATTTTGAAACTAACAAATTGATGTATGCCTAAAAACCATGATCTATTGTCCCAGAAAACTCCTTAAATGCGTATTAATATTTTGATGAAAAAAATTATCATCACAGAGTTTGGAGAAGACTGTGGAAGAAAGAGAGAGAACATTCCATGAGTTGAACTTGGTGGATTCTTTACTGGAAGCAGCATCAGTCAGATAAATGAGACCTGACGCATCCCCACTGCACCTTTTCAAGAGGCTCATCCGGTTTCAAATGGTGGGGATAAGAAAATATTCGTTGTGATATTTCTGTAAGTAGTTTTAAAAAATACTCTGTAAAAGAAGTCATCCTTGGCAAATATTTTTCACGGACTATAGCTTCTTAGTAACGATAAACGTGATGCCTGCATTCAGCAAGGATCACGGAAGTGAATGATGTCCCTCCAGTATTTGTCAACACTTAAAAACGCTTTGGAGCACGTCAGGGGGCTGTGGTGCTGCAAGTTCCAATACGGGATGTTGCTTTATTGATACGGAGAACCCGGAAGGGATACTCAGTCCCAGACTCTCCTCCTTCCTCTGGTTTTCCAAGTGCAAGAGAGAGTAAAGAAATCACGGGGAGATCTACGCAATGCTCTGATAATTAAGATAATGCTCAGTTTTCAAAAAATAAAAGATAAGTCTATCACTGTCTCGTTAAGAATGTTGAGTGCAACTGGATTATGTCACAAGGATGGGAAACTTTTCCAACAAGAAACTTAGTTTGTGTTTTTAAATTTTCCTTTAGCTTCCATGACAGTTCACAAAGTTTGCTTATTGATAAATCCTAAACATGGATTGGATTCTATGTTAAAAAATTTTTATGCTGAGTAACTCAATAATCTCAATAATAATGATAATGATACCTATATTTTCTTCTTGTTATTAAGATTAGCAACAATGTACATAATCTATGCAGCAAATATCAGCGGCTCAGTGTTTAGGAAGTAAAATGTAGCTATCTTCTTTGGAATAATTATATTCCTGAAAATTTACCTAAAACGCTGCATGCTGAATCAACACTTCCCATTGCCTTAGCGGAGTGTAAATACCAGAGCATCTCTTTAGTATCAAGGTCAACATGAATGCTCTAAGGAGGGTTTCCTGGGCGCCTGCTGTGACCCGAAGCCTTCGCTAGGCTCCAGAAATGATATGATAATGACTAAGCCGAGTTCATTCTTCCCAGAGCTTGGATTCTTGGTGCGGGAGACACAATAAACATGCGTTATGTGTGCTAAACATAAGTTGTAAACAGACTCACACGGAATGTGGGTGCTGCTCAGAGCTAGAAAGTAAAAGTAAACCGAGGCATAGAGGGAGCAGGGGTGTGGGTGAAAAAGCCCAAGTCAGAGAGCACGGTCAGGGAGACCACGTGTCAGAGCGCACGGGCAGGGAGACCCCGTGTCAGAGCGCAGGGACAGGGAGGCCCGTCAGAGCGCACGGGCGGGGAGGCCCCGTGTCAGAGTGCACGGGCAGGGAGGCCCTGTGTCAGAGCGCACGGGTAGGGAGACCCCAGGATTTGCAGGCAGCGTGGGCTGGGTGATATCCAGACCGTCTATGCTCACTATGTAATCACGTATCCCTGAACAGCACTGAGAGGATGGAAGACATCAACGTGTTATGGAAAACATATAAAGTAATAGAATCATAGAAACAAAAATGAGCTGACGGAGAGCTGACATTACATCTGACCCCAAAACACTGTTTCATACATCACTTTAAAGTATAATTAAAGTTTGCATGATAGCAAGTGAAAGAAAATCAGGAAGCAAGAGAAAGACTACAACAAAGCAAGAATCCAGATGACTGTACAAAATGGAGGTAGCCAAAGTTCCCAGAGATGGCCACATATTCTCTCTGTCCACAGACAAGGCTTCAATTCACTGACACCCTCGACCACCACCATAGTGACACCTGCAGTGGCTTACAAGCTGCTTGGTTGTCCCTCATCCCTCCACCATCTGAGAAAGGACCTAGAGGTTGGGGCACCTGGGGGCCTCAGTCAGTTGAGCATAGAACCCTGGCTCAGGTCATGATCTCATGGTTCGTGGGTTCAAGCCCCACCCTGGGCTTTGCACTGGCACTGCGGAGCCTGCTTGGGATTCTGTCTCCCTCTCTCTGCGCCTCCCATCCTCTCTCACAAAAATAAACAAACATTTTTTTTTTTAATGACCTAGAGACACCTGGGTGGCTCAGTCACTTGAGTGTCCAACTCTTGATTTCTGCTCAGGTCCTGATTTCATGGCTGCAGGATTGAGCCTTGCATTGAGCTCTGTGCTGGGCCTGGAGCCTGCCTGGGATTCTATTTCCCCCTCCCTCTGCCCCTCTCCCCACTCACAAATCGTTAAAAAATGACGCAACGAAAGTAGGTGTGTGGGGGATGGGGGAAACAGGTGATGGGGACTAAGGAGGGCACTTGTCATGATGAGCTCTGGGTGACGTAGAGAATCATTCACTCATGGGCTCAGGTCATGATTTCACGGTTCCTGAGTTTGAGCCCCACTTCAGGCTCCATGCTGACATTTTCCTTTCCCCTTCTTTTCTCTCTTTATCCCTCTCTCTCTGCCCTCCCTTGCTTATGATCTCTAGGTAAATATATAAACTTTAAAAAGGAACTGCTGAATCACTGTATTATACACTTGAAACTAATACAAAATTGTACATTAATAATACTGTAATTAAAATTTTTAAAACTAATAAAAAATGACTCAGTGAGAGAACTTAATAGCAATTCTTGAGGAAAAGAAGGCCAAGTTTCTTTCTTAGTTTACATGCTGTTAGTGCAACTCTTCTTATTGTCAGGAACAAAAAACAGGTGGCCCTGACATCACAGAAACTGACCTGTGGCGGAGAAGCACTACAGCTCCCGCAGCAACATTTTAAAGCGAGAAAGAAAATGACCAGTGGTAAGAAACATGCGAGAGAGAGAGAGAGAGAGAGGGAGAGGGAGAGAGAGAGGGAGAGAGAGAGAGAGAGGGAGCTACCAGTGTGTTACAAGAAAAGGAAGAGGGGCTGGATGTGGAAGGCAGTAGAAATAAATGGCGGTTGATTGAGAGACTTGGGTTACGGATTGTGGTCCGCTTCTCCCTGATTATGCGCTTGTCTTGTCGCCCGGCTTCTCCTTTCACTGATGACACATGATCCCACTTGACACCCCTTAACTCCGCAGAGTGTAGTGTATAAACGTAAGATCTGTTTGAGGAAGGAAGGGGTGACGGTGTAAGACAAATGGGGTTGACTGGCATAGTGGTCTCTAAATATCAATAATACAAATTAACTAAATCAGAAGCGGCACTCTGCCAACACCCACATTCCCTTTCTGAGCACAGGCCATACTTTAACAACAGCTGACAATCTCCTCTCTGACCGACGGTGGCTAACTTAGTGGGTTTGGCAGGGTGCAAATTAGCCTACGACTGCATACCCCTAGGGATGGTCTTGTTAGTTTCAACTTATTCCAATTCAACATAAATACTATCTCCCATATGCTGGGCACAGTAATAAGAGATAAAATCAATAAATCCTGTCCTACCCTCTTTCCTTCGGGGCCTCATACTCCAACATGACAGAGACATGAATACGCAACGCACGCCGTTTTGCTGAAGACGTTGAAATACGGGGTTGAAGCACACGGGGGGCTAGGACTCCCTGTCCCACCATGAGAGGACAGTTGGGTGGCTGGGCAGAGGCGGAGGCCACTGACAACCATCCTGTCCTACAAAGAATAAATCCTAGGGAGAACCAGAGGGCATGTCAGTCCCCCAGCTCTGCCTCTTCAAGCTCCTCCTGTTTCCTTGTTAGCCTGCTCTGTTCCACCCGAGAAACATGTCCGGGGTGCTTAGGTGGGGTAGGAGGGAGCCCTTACTTGGTGAGGACACGACTAAGGACTGCAGACAGAAACACGGAGCCCTGAGGGTGGCGGCGGCCACTCTGAAGATGAGGGGCTTTCAGGATGGGCGCTACGGTGGTATAAATTTAGGATCCTTATTAAATGGGTTTCTGCCATGGAGGTTAGTTAAGGCACACTTATGGAAGCAAAGGAAGGAGGGCCAGGGAAGAGAAGGGAAGCCCATGTTTTTCAGAAACAGGGAGGTCCCTATTATTAAATGTGATTAAGAATTTTATAAAGAATAGATCTTATGATTAGAAATAATACACATAAGGAACCTATACTGTAACACATAGCAACACTAAAAATATAATATTTATATAAATATGTATTATGTATAATGTTTATACAACTGACATAGAACCTATAACATGTGGCTATATATTTCTGTGTAATAGAGAATATTTATGTAATGTTTATAAAGAACCTATTAACCCAGCAGTGTATAGCATGCATGCTGTTAATCTAAGTGGATGCTTTATGCAAAATTACAGTGACATTTGCTCTTGCTTATCAGTGAGAACAAAGATTCCCTTCTGCTGCTGACGTAGGCAAGCCCATGTAAGGTGTACTGCTGGGAATGGTGAGCTCAGGGGTGTGTGTGAACCCCATCCTGACTCCTCATTCCGCTAACCGTGGTGTCCACAAACCACACGCCCCTACCCAGCAGTCCTGATGGACAGGTGAGAAAATGTTCAGTTAATATAATTTTCCGTACTACAGACCTTTGAGATCAAGAGAGGCTTTGGAGTCAATAAGACCCGGTTTCCAATCCCAGCTCTAACCAGGACTAGTATAGTGTGTGGGCATGTTAACATTCTGAATTTCAATAGCTGTATTTGCAAAAGTTGGGATGACTGTAGCCGTCTGCACCTACGGTGTAGACCCTACGAGCGTAGGAAATAGGCCCCAGACGTCCGTTTCCATCCACAGATTCTCCAGTCCTACCCCAGCTCCATCCTTTACATACCGAAATGGGAATTTTTCTAACAATCTCTCCATAAATATTCAGTTCTAATGAATGTACTTTGTCTTTTAGAGAGTGGTCAATAGTGAAAAATATATCAGAAAACTACCCCTGAAATAACTGGAATTCAAATGAGAAAACTTCAAATTTTAGGCTTCTATTATTTAGAATTCTGTATATATAATACTGGAATTAATATTTAGATTGTCTATGGGAAAAAAAGATTTCCATAGAAACAAAGTAATAGTATAAATAAAATCAGATGAGGAATATTTTACCAAACTAATATAGTGAACATTCTTTAAAGAGAAACAGACCCAAATTACATATAATTACAGTGGTAACTACAAATGAATTCATCCACTCGTCTTGACAATGTTGGTCATTAGTTTGGATTATATGTTAGTCATTAGTTTTGATTACATGAATTTAGAAAGAACTGAATTGCTTTTCATTAAAAGCAGTCTCCAAAAGACATTAAAAAATCAAGAATAGCTCCTTTTCTAAAACACCAGCATTTCTCGTCGGCTTGTTCTATGCTGGGCCCATGACGTCTCATCTCACTCGATGGTCGTGAGGCATCCTCACACAGGTGTGGTCTGACAGTCTGCATGTGAACCACATGGATTCCCCTGTCCCCTGGATGGAGGCAGCGCGAGAAGAAATAGAGGCTTTGTCCACTGGATGCCCCGGAGCAGTGCCTAGTCCTGGACAACCAGCAGGGATCACAAGGAGTTTTAATTTAGTTACAATACAGCAAATAACTGGATAGCATGTTCTTTGTTCATCCAGCCTTCCTCCAGATGACTCTAACTATCATTTTTATGCTGGAGACAGTTAACATTCACATCTAGGGTACCTCGTTTCAAGGTGTGGCCCACGGATTCCTGGAGTGGGTAGTGAGACCTTTTCGGATGCTTTGATACTTTTCTAATTATTTTTTTACATTTATTTATTATTGAGAGACAGAGAGAGACAGAGCACAAATGGGGGAGGGGCAGAGAGAGAGGGAGACACAGAATCCAAAGCAGGCTGCAGGCTCTGAGCTGTCAGCACAGAGCCTGACGCGGGGCCCGAACTCACAAACTGCAAGATCATGACCTGAGCCAAAGTCGGTCGATCAACTGACTGAGCCACCCAGGTGCCCCTATGATATTTTTATATTAGACTGTTTTCACAGTAATACTAAAAGATGTATGTGTTTTCTTGTGTGTTGCTATGCCCACTGGTGATGGTAAAAAAGCAACGGTGAGCAAACCAGATAGCGATGCAGCACAACCAGAGGTGACAGCATCCTGCTGTAGAAGGAGGAGAAAGAGGAAGAGGTGGAGGAGGAGGAGACCAGCGTCACTTAGGAAAGTCCTTGATGAATCGGGAAAAGTGATTAATTTTGATAAATCTTGATCACTGAAGACATATGCACCTGTGGTACATTCCGAAGCCTGACAGGATCCCAAAGGAAAAGCGCACTGACATTGTTTGAATTGTGAGCTGAATGAATTGCTTTATTTTCATGAAACTTCTTATTTGAAAACATAACTGATAAGCTATCATGGATAGTATTTGAGTGTTTGTCAGACATGTTATTTACAGAGCCTTTTCCAAAAAAATTTGAATTCAAGTTAGTTAACATAGAGTATTGCTTTCAGGAATAAAATTTAGTGATTCACCATATACATATAACACAGTGCTCATCCCAACAAGCGCCCACCTTACTGCCCATCACCAATCTAGCCCATCCCCCAGGATGGAAACTGGCACAACCACACTGGGAGATGGTATGGGGTTCCTAAAAAAGTTAAAAATAGAACTATCCTTTGAACCATCAATTGCATTACTAGGTGTTTACCCAAAGGATACAAACATGCTGATTTGAAGCGGCACATGGACCCCCAATATTTACAGCAGTGCTATCAACAATAGTCAAACTAGAGACCCCAAATGTCCATCGACTGATGAATGGATAAAGAAGTAGTGGTGTGGGGGCGCCTGGGTGGTTCAGTCGGTTAAGCCTCCGACTTCGGCTCAGGTCAGATCTCACGTTCATGGGTTCAAGCCCCGCATCAGGCTCTGTGCTGACAGCTAGCTCAGGGCCTGGAGCCTGCTTCTGGTTGTGTCTCCTTTTCTCTCTGCCCCTCCCCCTCTCATGCTCTGTCTCTCTCGTATCAAAAATAAATAAAACATTTTTAAAAAAAAGAAGTAGTGGTGTGTATATATATAACGTGTATATATATAATACATACATGCATACATACATATATATATATGATGGAAAATTAACAATCAAAAAGAATAAAATCTTGGTATTTGCAACAATATGGACAGAACTAGAGTATATTATGCTATGCGAAATAAGCCAGGCAGAGAAAGACAAATATCCTATAATTTCTCTCACATGTGTAATTTAAGAAACAAAACAGATGAACATATGGAAATGAAAGGAAAAATAAGATAATACAAAAACAGAGAAGGAAGCTAAACTGTAAGAGACTCTTAAATATAGAGAACAAACTGAGAGTTGCTGAATGAGCCTTTTATTTAAGAAAAATAATTTACAAAATTTGCCACCAATGATAAAATTCAAGCAGTCTAATAAAAATTAGAAATTCTGAAAGTTTGTATGTCCCACCATGACCTTGACAGCTTCCCAAATATTCAGTATTTTTCTAATAAGATAGAGTATTAAAATATGCAATTTTTTGATATTGTATAGTGAAATGTATCAACATTTGGAAGAACTCATAACTCAGTGAATCATTATTTGCCAAATATTGACCAATGCATGATGGTACAAAATCATGCATGTATGAAGCATTTCAAGATGGAAGCTAGATTAATGGCTTTTAAGGTAAAGAAGTATAAAATGTTTATTGTTATGATTGCATATTCCAAGTTGCAGCCAACATTTAAGAAAATGCCATTTATCAGGCACCTGTGTGGCTCAGTCATTAAGCATCCAATTTCAGTTTGGGTCATGGTTTCATGGTATGTTGTTTCAAGTCCCGTGCCAGGCTCTGTGCTGACAGTGCGAAGCCTTCTTGGGATTCTCTCTTAATCCCTCTCTCTCCGCCCTTGCCCAGCTCACGCTGTGTCTGTATTTCTCAAAATAAATAAATAAACTTAAGAATTTTTTTAAAAAGAAAATTCATTCAATTTTTATGGTATCACATTTTACTTACGTCTATGTATCTTTTTGGAAAAATATTTAAGCATTGGGAAAGTGTCAAACTCACGGCGGCACACACAAGAAACAGACTCTTCACCACAGAGAACAAACTGACAGTTACTGGAGGGAAGAGCATGGGGGGATGGGTTACATAGATGCAGGGCATCAAGGAGTGCCCTTGTGATGGGCACTGGGAGTTGACTGGACGTGATGAATCACTAAATTCTACATCTGAAACAAATATTACACTGTATGTTAACTAACTAGAATTTGAATAAAATTTTGGAGAAAACATTTAAAACATTTATTTTTCAACCATATGTGAGGCAGGATTTTTAAAGACATTTTAGCCAAAACAACATAGTGGAACAGACTAAATGCAGCAGCAGCGGATGTATGAACCCATGTACAGTGTTACCATACTCACAAACATCAGAGGAGGGCTGGAGTGACTAGGACAGAACAAAGCAAAGTGGATTTCAGGCAAAAACGTTACCCAAGATAAAGAGGAACACTACATAACATGAGAGATATGAATTTATTAAAAAGATAGCAACTTCAAACACATGTG
Organism: Mungos mungo; assembly: GCA_004023785.1. Lineage (NCBI taxonomy): Eukaryota > Metazoa > Chordata > Mammalia > Carnivora > Herpestidae > Mungos > Mungos mungo. The sequence goes on along the minus strand of PISW01003357.1, from coordinate 129,865 downwards.
CAACTAATAACAGAGCTTCCAAAGACATGAAGCAAAAACTGATGAAACTAAAGAAATAGACAAATCCACAACTGTAGCAGGAGATTTCAATATACTCCCTCAACTACAGAGCAAGTGGCCAGAAAGTCCGTAAGGATACTAAGGACTTGACCAACGTTGTCATCCAGCTTGATCTAACAGACCTTCATAGAACGTATCACCTGCTATGACAGAATATGCATTCTTTCCAATGCACAGAAAATGCTTACCAAGATAGAGAATACTCTAGGCCAGAAAACAAGTCTTGGTCAATTTTCAAGGATTTAAGTCATACAAAGTATGTCTTCTGACCACAAAGATCCTGGGAAAATCCATAGATGTTTGGAAACTAAATAGAACACTTTTATATAACCCATGGATCACAGAAGTAATCACAAGGGGAAATAGGACGTATTTTGAACTGCATGAAAAGAAAAACATGCTATTTATTCATGATACAGTTAAAGCCATTCTTAGAGTGGAAGTTAAAGCAGTGAAGACTCACAATAGAAAAGAAAAAGACATCTTAAATCACAGTTTCAATCTTAAGAAACTTCAGAATGAAGAGCATATAAGTCCACTGGAATCAGAAGAGTGAAAATTATAAAAGACCAGGGCAGAATTCAATGGAATATTAAACAAATAAAACAAATATGGAGAAATCAGTGACACCAAACGTAGATTTTTTTGAGAAGATCTATAACATTGACACATCACTACTCAACTGGATGTGGTAAGCTAGAAAACTCCAATAACTAAAGTTAGGAATTGGAATTCTGCCACCACTGCTGATTCGAAGGACAATGAGGAAGTACTATGAATAGCTTTACGAAAATAAATTTGACAACCTGGATAAAAATTTGAAAAATACATTGAAATATGTGAACTACCAAACCTACCTACTTGAGTAGAGAGAAAACCTGAGTAGGTTTGAAATTAGAAAAAAAAAAAAGTTCTACTGTAATTTAGAAACGTTTGGTTAGGAAATTAGACCTGCAGATGACTTCACGGATAAATCTCTCAAAAAATGTAGAAAGAAATATTACCAGTTCTACACAGATTCTTTAAGGATATACCAGAGCATAATATTCCCTAATCAATTTGATGAGACCAGCATTAATCTGATAGCAAAATGAAGACATTACAAGAAAAGACCATAGGCTAATATCTCTCATGAGCATATATACAAAAATCTAAAACAAAATTAGCAAATCAAAGCCAACAGCACATAAAAAGGATGATACATCATGACCAAATTAATGTATCCCAGAATGCAAGAAAAGTCAGTCCATGCAATAATCATATTAACAACTAAACAAACAGAAACATCTCAATAGACCTAGAAAAAACTTTTGAGAAAAATCTATATCCATCTAAGATTAGAACCTACCAACATACTATGAATAGAAGGACATTTTTCAGCCGGATAAAAGTAATCTATGAAAAACCTACAGCGAATATCACTTAATGGTGAAAAACAGAATGCTTTCCACCAAAGATCAATAATAAAGCAAGAATGAGGATGCCTGTTGGGGGAAGAGCAGGTGACTCTCTATCTCAAGGTCACGAGTTTGAGCCCCATGCTGGGGGTAGAGATTACTAAAAAGAAATAAAACATTAAACAATAGAATACAGCAAGAATGGCTTACCATTTGTATTCAACCTCATAATGTAAGTGCTGGCCAGTTCTTTCAGGCAAGGAAAAGAAATAAAATTCATTCATGATGGAAAGGAAAACAGAAAACTGTATTTATGTGTACTAGAGGACCAGAGTATGTAGTATTTAACATGTAGTAGCATGCAGACGACTGGAGACTCTGATATGTACAAAAAAGTTATGAGAACTGGCTTATCACGGTTTTACACACACACACACACACACACACACACACACCCATAGGATGGCAAAAATATTTACATCTGTATGTAGTCCTACAGGAAATTTAACTCTTTCAAGTCATTTTATGTGCTGTTAGATTATCTGATTGCCGTGAACTTGGAGACATGGATACAATGTGGATTTTCCCCAGGAAATCATGGAATCTGAGAGCATGAATGTCTCATCTGAGATAAGGTGACACCTTTCCTTCCTTCATTGGTTTTCCCAAAGAAACACACCAACACAGCCCTAGGGGCTAATGTTTACCCCAGAGCTGAACCTCTTCTCCAGAAATAAGGCTGTTGTTTGAACGTGGCAGAGGAAATGCCCACACATTCCCCTAGGGTGCTGTACCACATCCCATCGAGGGCTGTGCTGAACAGACACTGGCCCGGATGCTTCTGAACTCCATGTCCACTTTCTCAGACTGAGGAGTGTCTCTAGTTCTTCTTACTACAACATGCTATTTGAACAGCCTGGCACGGTCAGGCAGCATTCACCTCATTCTGTTTTAAAACAGAGCTATGCCAAAGCAGACCAAGGACATTTCCAGATCCCCGCAAAGACATTCAGGGATGACAGAGGGCTGGACAGACAGTCTCTGTCACATACAAGGTACGCTTGAACGTCACCTGCTGCGTGCCTGTGTGCCAGGCACCATTCCAGTCACTGAGGAGGCCGAGATGAGTAGAACATCATCCCTGTGCTGGGATGAAGGGAGCCAGTGAGTGACGGACAGAGGGAGTGGCCACCAAGGTGGGGCCAGCTCCCGACTGCCATCTGGGCCCTGAGCGTCTCAGTGGACTCAGACCGGAGATCCTCGCAGGGGAAAACCAGCCTGCCTCTTGGGTCTCCCCTCTGGCCCTCCCCCACTTCCTCCCTTCCCCTTCTCCAAAGAGCACTTTCTGAAAAAAAATCACTTGAAGAAGAATCCCATCTCAGGCTCTGCTTCAAAGGAACTTGAACTAAAACACCAGCTCCCTGGCTATACTCCAACTTTGCATCTCTAACCTGTTCACAATGCAATCCACCATCCACTTCAAACAAGGCAGACGCTGCTAAGAAGGCAAAGCATTTTGTTATCGTGTGTATTTTCTTTGTTTCCTTTTCATGGAAAAAAATATAGAATTATACCAGCTTGATCACAGCCAGCCTACAGACAGTTCTATCCTAACTCTGACCTTTCCAAACCAGTACCACCACCTGACTTTTTAACTCATATCCACATTTAAGAAATGAAAGAAACAAAAGAAGAGACTCTGAAATCCAGAGAGAACTGTTCCTTACTGGAAGGGAGGGGTGAGACAGATAAAGGGATTAAGAATCACTCGTTTTGATGAGCACTGAGAAATGTATAAAACCATCGCACTAATATAGTGTACACTTGAAACTAATCTAACAGTCTTGCTAACTATATATCAATAAATAACTGAAATAAAATAAAGTCTTTAAAAATGGTCACTGCTACTCCAGCTTCACTGAGTAACATTCTTTCTTCCTTCTCTGGTGGTGAGCTGCCTCCTTTCCATGCCCACTCACTATCGCAGCCCAAGCTCTCTACACGCATCCCTCTCAGAAACGGTGGAATCTCCAGGAGGAAATCACTTTTCTTACCCCCTTTGTTCTTTATTTTGAAGTTTTCTCCTAGTACGAGTATCCATCTCATAAATTGGCAAACGTCTCTTAAACTAATGGAATGGAATTCAAAAATGAAAGAAATGATATTGCAATCATTATAAATATAAATGGCACTGTAATTATAGCACACTCTTACAGTCACCACTACATTAATAACGTTACAACTGGAAAGCAGTGTCTCGTGCATCATGATCTTAATAAAGTGAATCATAACATTCTCTGAAATACATTGTACCAACTGCCACTTATACTCATTATTCTAAAAATTGAATGAAATAATTGTGAGGCTATAGTTAAAAGTTTTTCTCCATCTGTTTTTTTGAACTTTAACCAAAATGCATTAGAATATGAGATGGTAATTAAAGTAAGACAGGAAAAAACCTTGGAGACAAAATTTCGATCATACTCATCTAGGGTTAAATATTTAATACTTGCTCATAGAGTGAAAGGCATCGATTCTACAGTAGGTGGATGTTTTCAACACAGTATTTTAGATTTTTAGATAAAACAGCCTCATGACTATTGAGAAGTTGTATCTTTAAATCAAAAGGGCATAAGAGTTAAGAACCACAAGCTGAAATTACACATATTTGAGAAAAAAACATGCTTATCAACATCTACATCCCCTACCTGAAGTCGTTACCAGCTCTTCTTCCATTTTCTGGGATCCCGGGATCCGGACACATGTCAGAGACCAGCGCAACGCCCCCTTGACTCACTGTAACAGAGAGAAACAGCCTGTGAGCTCATGTCGCTGTCGAGGAAGTCCTCTGAGAGCAAATTTACGTTAGGCAGGCTTGGTTCTTAGATCGCGATGACTTCAAACATGATTTGCTTTGGAATGAAGACAGGTCAGATACATTAAAATAAACCGTTATTCTTACATCTGGAAAACAAAGACTTCTTATCCACTGAAAGGACGCTAACATTCTTTAGTTTGAGCCCTTCTCTATTGAGGTGGCCAAATTTAATTTTAAAGAATATATTCACTAATTTTGTTCAACTTTACATTAGGTTACAGCTAATAGCATGATGGGACCAAAAAGAGCATAAAGGTAAAAACACCAAAGTTTATACAGAAGAAAGCCTTCATCCACTCTCCAGGGATGAAGTGAAGGCACTGTTTGTTAATACCTATACAAGAGAAAATGTAAAATTACCTATTATGTTTTAAACACTGGACATGTTTATCATTAGACTAAAAAAAAAAAAAACCAGTAGCATTCTTCTTTCACAAACGTGCTGCTTTATTCTCTGAATCTGTCCCATGAAGAGCCTTCCTCCTATTGGGATGTTGTACGGGCACAGAATAGTTTTTAAAGGACACACACAGAGGGAAGACCATGTAAAGACAGGGAGAAGCCAGCCATCTACAAGTCAAGGAGAGGACCCTCAGAAAAAACTCCCCGCCAACACCTTGATCTTGAACTTCTAGCCTCTAGGATTGTGAGGAAATCAATTTCTGTTGGTTTAGTCACTCAATTTGTTGTACTTCTTCATGGCAGCTCTAGATTGGCAGAGTGAATAAACAAAAACAAACCAGGATACACCGATACGCTGTCTATGAGAGAGAGACTCCCTGTATATCCAAGGACACGCAGCAGCTGAGAGTGAAGGGCTGTCTAGTCCACGAGGCCAGGAGGTGGAAAGGTGGTTTCCCAGAGCGCTGGGAGAACGGCCTGGGGAATTTCTGTTTCACATGTATAGAGTTTCAGCACGGAAGGTGCAGGTTTTCTAGATATCCGGTGATCTGGAGATCACCATGGTGGTGACGGATGGACAGCAATGTGAATGTAACTAATGCCACAGAATGTAAACCTAAAAATGGTTAAAATGGTAAATTTTGTGTTATGTGTATCTTACCACTGGATGTGTATGTGTGTATATTCCAACAAGTCATGAATCTGTGACCTAACAGCAAATCACCTTCTATCAGTCTGACAATTCTAGAGAAGTCCCCCTGGTCCACATTTCGCTTTCTGTGGTTCCAGGTATCCAGGGTCAGCCATGGTCCAGAAGCAGATGGCCTAAAGCCTCAAGCCACGTCACAGCACCTGTGACATTAACCTGCTTTCATCTGATCGGCTTGGCATTTTACCATTTCACTTCATCGCAAGAAAGGTAAATACACGACAAGAAGATGTTGTGGGGGAAAGAGAGAGACACATTCACATAGCTTTTATTACAGTACATTGTTATAATTGTGCTACTTTATTAGTTGTCATTGTTGCTAGTCTGTTACTGTGCCTAATTTATTAAATTAGACTTTACACGTCACTATAGGAGATAACGTAGTGTGTCTGGGGTTTTGTACCGACCATGATTTAGACATCCACCGGGCGTGTGAGAATGTGCCCCTTAGAGAGAAGGGGGGCTGACTCCACTACCTTCACCTCCAGCCCCACAGTCTACATCAGGAGCTGAGGCAGAGTTCCCAACCTGTAGGCAGTGGTCCACTAATAAGTTTCCAAAATCTATTTCCTAACGGGATTCTAGTTTTAATAATCTCAAACTACCATGTTTTTTTTTCTGTCATTGTCACTTAGATACGTCCTATATGCCCCAGAGCACAACTGTCATTGCTCTGTCACACGGACAGAGCCTCACGAAGGTAAGCGGCCAGCCCGGTGTTTATCAGACGCGGTCTGCTTTGGTGTGGGCCCTGTGGCACTCTTCCACGGTAACGGACTGCTCCGAAACACAGCGCGAGCCCTCCGCAGAGGTCTACTTCCGTTTCCACTTTTTCTGGTTTTCTTCCATGGGGTAGTAATAAAAAGAAATGAGAGAAATTGGAAGAACCCACCCAAGTCAGATCAAAACACTCCGGGTCTTTTTCAAGATAATGTCAAAGTCACTTATTTATTCAAGGAAGGTTACCCACTTGGAATTCTGTGAGAGCACGGAGTAAATCTGACGAGCCTGAATGGTTTGCAGAAGATAACAGAAAAGTGATGAGGGACTAAATGTAGAATGTGGCCGATTTCCTGAGACGGAGAGAGGGTTTTAACGGGACAAGGACGGCAAAGCCCCGGTAACAAATAGGTTATAAGCGAGTCAACAATGAGCTCCGTAAACCCCACTGCCTGTTCCATCGGCATTGTGACCAATTAATTCCTCTAAAAACTGAACCTTCAAAGCTGGAGCGAGTCATGGATCTCAATCTGCTTCCAGCAGGTTCCCCAGGGCCTCGGAGAAACATTTTCAAAAGAGAAGAATTACTTGGTTTAATATCGTTTTAACTCTAATTGTGTTGAATTACATCTTTCCAAATCTCCTGGGACACGTGCCATAGATATTAATAAATATATTAAGCTTCAGTCAAAACCTGGGAGATAAAAATCAAAACTGGAAATATCCAATGGGTAGATTCATCACCCATCATTAACTAGTACCAAAGCAAGATGTAAAATTATGCAAATGAATGGACAGATACAAATTAGACAGTTTGTAAAAGACTTCTAATGAATTTTTATTTAAAATGTGTGAATTATATTAGCGCATATATATTTAAATGCCTTTTTCAAAGACTCTTGACTCACAATATGGAGATTTCTAGGAAGTGTGTTCAGTAAGAGGCAGGTGCTTTTCCCACCACATTATCCTGCTCTTTGAGGACAGGTCTTGTGATTGTCAATTAAAATTCAACGTGAATTTATTTACAGCAAGCTACACAGCGAGACCAGTGCCACAGAGATAAGAGTAATTAATACAATAGAAATATAAAAAACTACCTCTATTTTTAAAGACAATATATACAAATAACTCATGGGAACAAGAATTATAATTACTAAAATAGAAACAAGTAGAAAGAAAACAGAAACAAATAGAAACAAATAGAAATAATGATGATAATTTAAAAAATTTCTATGTCTTTTATTTATTTTTGAGAGACAGAGAGAGACAGTGTGGGCAGGGGAGGGTCAGAGAGAGAGAGAGACACAGAATCTGAAAACAGGCTCTAGGCTCTGAGCTAGCTGTCAGCACAAAGCCTGACGCAGGGCTCGAACCCACTAATGTAAGATCATGACCTGAGCTGAAGCAGGACGCTTAACCAACTGAGCCACCCAGGCACCCCTGATGATGATAATTTAAACTTAAATATATAATATCAGTTAGAAACTCCAAGTGTCATTTACATATGTGCACGCGCACACACACACACACACACACACACACGGAAAGAGAGAGAGAGAGAGAGAGAGCAAGAGCGAGCAAGGAGAGGGGCAGAGGAAAAGAAAGAGAGAATCTCATACAGGCTCACACAGCACAGGCTTAAACCCAACATGGGACTCAGTCCTACGACCCCAGGACCATGACCTGAGCCAAAATCAAGACTTGGATGTTTAACCAACTGAGCCATGCAGGTGCCCCTGCCTATTTCTTTAGACTGAATCCATACAACCATTCTATGAGGTGATAATATTAAACCCATTTTGTAGGAAAGAAAACTGGGGCCAGAGTTGGGACCTGAGTGACCCCAGAACCCAGGTTCCTTTCCCTACACTTCCTGCAATAAGTTAATGAGACATCGTATGTGCAAGAACTTTGTAACCTAAAGTAAGGCCTTTAAAAAATAATGTTCAAAGATTCTTAAGAATAAAACCCCACTTACAATGAAACTGTGCTCAGCACCACAAGGTGAAGCCAAAGCCGGTGTTCTCACCGACGCCCCTGACCTGAGGTGCACACGGGGAGCCAGGTGCCTGAGGCCACGAGGCTTTAGCTCTACTACCACCTGGTGGCAATTCTTCCCCAGTAAAAAGACCAGGCCAGAGGCGTCCCACACGGGCCCCAAGCTACCCCCGGAGCATGGGAGTGATGGACCGGAGTGGAGACTCAAATCTTCATGTGAGGGGCCATCTTTTGAGTTAAAGTTGAGTTTGTAGACCTTTGGAATGAAAGTCCCAAACAAAATCCACTTAAAGAAAATCAGACTTTTTAGTGGCATTGCTTCTCTGATTTATGATAGCATGTTCTTATTTTCGAGACTTGTTTCTTTAGAGACCTAAAGATAGGTTTCAGCTGGATCCATTTTGAGACTAATTCTAGCCATTTCAAACCTTCAGGGGGTGTCAGGTTTTGAGTCCCATAACAATAAACAGTGTTGTTACACAGAGCACATTCTGGCTGAAATTCCTGGGTAGCAATACTTCCCTCGACCAATGGCCTTTGGATGACAGAAGCCCCACGCCACGCCCGTGTGTTGGGCGGTTCACTGTAAACTCTAGACTTTCCTGCCACAATCAGGTTGGAATAAGTCAACCCTCACATCTGTTCCTTCCACATTCAGTAGACTCACTATTTCTTTACTGAAATGCAAAGCAACGTCTATTTTTTAATGCATTTCCTCTTTATCTTGGCAAGAATAAAACTTACTCCTGTTGTTTCTTCCTATAAAAAACATCAAACCACTAACTTAATTAAATGTAAATCTCCACCACGGTTTGCTATGGCACTAGTTTCTTTCATTTCACTCTAACAGGACTGTTCTTGCTTAAGAGTACCACACAGGATATTTCCACGGGCACTGCAGAATTCGGGGTAACCGTTCTCTGTTTCCGACGGACGTGCACACAGTCTTCGCCAGCAGTGGGTGCCATCTCAGAACAGTAAGTAAATACTGACAAGCTTTACAGAAATTAGTAAAACACAAATTGGTGATATCCGGATAAAAAAGTCTTGTCGCTGGTGCAACATTAGGGTTTGAAAGGGAGCGTTGGCAGAGAAATAAGTTACCAAAACATCTTGCTTCAATCTGTAGTGTTTGGGACATTGGATTAAATCGTCAAGAAAACACATCTTAGCAACAGAATTACGGAACGTGAACCCCCTTGTGTGAACGTCTATGGCTGTATTTTCCAAAAGTTTTATTATAATACAATGCCAGACATTTTGTCTGGATTCTCTTTTCTCACCGCGTTAATTTGCCAACTTTTAAAACACTAGTCAGTGAATGCCCACTATGCTGACTTCTAGATCTAAATGTGCTACATTCTCTTATTTCCAGTTCTACTGCCCACACGTAAGCTCTTAGTTTACAGCAACTTATTTTTAAAATATATTTTAGGGGCACTTGTGTGGCTCGGTCAGTCAAGCATCCAACTCTTGATTTTGGCTCCGGTCATAATCTTGCAGTTCATGGGATTGAGCCCTGCCTCCAGGATCTGACAGCACTGATAGTGCAGAGCCTGCTTGGGTCTCTCTCTCTCTCTCTCTCTCTCTCTCTCTTCCTCTCTCTCTCCCTCCTCCCCCACTCATGCTCTCTTTCTCTCTCTCAAAATAAACATTTAAATACAAAATATATTTTAGTTTCTTATGTCATAAAATATTATATAGTAATAAACATATCATCAAGGAACTTTCAAAAACATTAATGGTTCTGAACCACACAACAAAGAAGGAGTCTGGCGGTCACGGAAAACCTCCCGTCTATCTGACATTTTTCTAACACGACCTGCTATGGGTCAGGTCATTGTAAACACTCGCAATTCTCTCCCTATTAAGACTTATTTTTTTCCCCTTTAACACTGCCTCTTCTAGATTGTTTTTCTGCCAGGGAAGAAAACAAGAAGTTCTCATTAGAGCTATGATATGAGTAATTATCCTTCCAACTGCTAAAATTACTGTGGCAGCAAATGTTCCAAGTGGGAGTACTTTCCTTGTGTATCTTCAAATTAAACCAAGATATTTATCTGGTACTCAGATAAATGAAAAATAAGAATATGCTAGTTTAAAACCAGTCTCAGTGACGTCTGCGAAATTCACGGCAGGGAAGTTCATTCCAGAGCCAGGGAACCATCCTCACACCCACGGGCCTGATTCGCCCATCCTCCGCCAGCTCACTCGGACATCCATGGGCAGCCACCACACCGAGATGGCTCCGAGCACCCGTCCTGGCTCCCACGGACACAGGGGGACCACACTCAGGGACAAAGCAGCCTTAGCTTGAGGTCTTCCCACCCATAGCTTCTGCTTCCGTCTCCTTCTGCAAATGTAAGGACCCTGGACTTAGGATTCTTGAAAAATGTTTAGGGCTTCTTGGATATGTCACAGCACACCTAATTATACAGTTTTCTAACAGCAAAGCCTGCATCTGATGGGGCCAATTCGTGGTGATTTGCATAGGATGTGTGTTATTGTGCATAACCTTGAGATATGAGGAAAAAGGGGGAAATCTCAAAGTCAGCTATACTATAATTCATTCAGGCATGTCGATATGAAGTTATGGTATATTCATATTATAATACACATATTTTGATATGTAATATGAAAAATACTTTATATCATAAAAGCTTAGTTGGTTAATTCTTAGATCTCAAAAATATAGATACTTGAGTGATGAGTACCCACCGGTACTAACAAGGCATTCTAACATGGTAAATATAACTTCTATTAACATGTATCATATACTTGATGTGTATATTTATCACATATATGTATTTCATATGTATTCATGTAAAGCATTACATAAGTTAGATTTTACATTAAATAGATATAAATACTCAGATATATATAACTATTTGCTTATATAAAATAGTTTAAATGTATAATATTAATATTAATAGATCAATGCTACTTAATATAACTGGTTTGTCTACCACACATTCTATAATATGCATTTATTAATATATTTACAGTAATACTATGTAATAGGAGAATGACTTATTCTATTATACTACTTCTTATACTTTAAGTATACTTCTTATACTTAAAACTATTTTAAGTATTTAAGATGGCAGAAGTATTAAATTCTCTGAGAATTGATGTGATACACATAGTTTAACAGTATAATTAATGTATCAAGTTGCGTTGGTCCCTCTGAAAATTCTGCTGATCTCAGCACATCTGTACGTGTAGTTTCATGCTGTATCTTATTCCGATGTCCTACAAATGTGTAATTGTAGGTCACTTGCGGCCTGGCTGCGGTTTTTTACTTCCATCATCTCAACTGAATACATCAGGCTACATTTCTTATGCTCCTAACCACCTTACTAAGTTACAGACACGTAGATATGAAAAGGGTAAGAATCTAATATTAATATGTATTCTGTTTATTTCTACAAAAATGCATAAAATTTAACTTGTGTAAGTAAAGGCAGGAGAGGAATCGAGGCACGTGATGCACTATGGCAGGTACTTCCACATGTTACATAATTTAATCGTCACAAAACCTCTGTGAGGAAATTATTACATTTCCTGTTTGGGAAACAGGAATGTGGGGTTGGGAGGATAGTTAGTATATCCTATCTGCTTAGCTGATACATATATCAGCGTTTCAAGATCTAATTGTTCTTAATATATTAACTCATTTAAAAAAATATTTGGCCAAGAAGCGTGGTTTTGAGAAGATAATTTTCATTTACGGACAAAGGTTTTCATTTTTCATTTTTAACTTAAAAAATTGAATCTTTATTTATTTTTGAGGGACAGAGCATCGGTTGGGGAGGGGCAGAGAGACACAGAATCTGAAGCAGGCCTCAGGCTCTGAGCTGTCAGCACAGTGTCTGATGCGGGGCTTGAATTTATGAACTGTGAGATCATGACCTGAGCTGAAGTCTGATGCTTAACCGACTGAGCCACTCAGGTGCCCCCTTTCATCAGTGTTTTACAGTTTTCAGCATACAGGTCTTTCATCTGTTTGGGTTGGGATTATTCCTAGATGTTTTATTACTTATGATACAATTGTAAATAGGATTGTTTTCTTAACTTTTCTTTCTGCTGTTTCATTGTTGGTATATATAAATGCAAGAGATTCCTATAAGTTAACTTTGTATCCTGTGACTTTACTGAATTCATTTATCAGGAAAAAATTCTTATGTATGTATGTATGTATGTATGTATGTGTATATATGTATTTATTGGAGACAGAGGGAGAGAAGGGGAGAAGCAGAGAGATGGAGAGAGAGAATCCCTAGCAGGCTCCACCTCTCAGGACAGAGCCCGATGTGGGGCTCAAACTCACGTATCCCAAGATCATGACCTGACCCAGAGTTGGATGCTTAACCAACTGAGCCAACCAGGTGCCCCCATAGACAAAGGTTTTTAAAAATGAACAGAACTTATGTGCACTTCATAAATATTTGACATCATAAACATTATACTTCCAGTATAAATACCCATGTAAATAACCCTAAAGATATAGGACATAAAAATCATATTTTATGTAGTTTTATATATTAAAATATAAATCTATATATATTTACATATAAATATATATTATAATATGAACATATTTATATATACATATATGTGTTCTATATAACATATATTATATATTTCGATGTTTACTTATTTATTGTGAGAGACCAAGAGAGACAGTGCGAGGGGTTAGGGGTCAGAGAGACAGGGAGAGAGAGCATCCCAAGCAGGCTCTACACTCAGCACAGAGCCTGACACAGAGCCCGATCCCACGACCCTGGGATCATGACCTGAGCTGAAATCAAGAGTCAGACACTTAACCACCTGGGCCCCCCAGAGCCTCGAGAGCCGATTATAAAACAGAATGTACAGTGTAGTTTGGTTTTTACGGGAACGAAGCAGAAAAAAGAGCGGCTGAGTTGATGGACATACTCCCTTAGTACTTACCCTTAATTTGCTGACTTGTAAACCACTCCAGTCATGAAATGTCTACCCTTATCACGTAATAATTACTGTAAGCTGTACAGTAATTGTACCTGTTGGCTGTATTTATTTACGCAGTTGTGTTATCAAATATGGAAAATAGGTTCTTTCTTCGCAGAGACAAAGACGCATGTGAAGACGAGGCAGAGACCTGCCCAAGTCGTCCAGCCCACACGCCTCCCTCGGGGGGGGGCTTCAACCGTGAACTGAGTTGCCTTCCTGGTCGGGGAATGTTTCCATGGGCACAGCTTACAGGTCTGAATTTAAAATAATTTATCTGGACCTTTAACATTTACTTTTTTGAGAAGTTCAGCTCTGCCGTGTGACAGCTAGGAGGCAGTCAGTGACGGAAGTCCTCCCTGGAAGAGGGCCACTCTTAGACAGCTCACGTTAGGTTTCATCACAAGCCCAAGCGTGAGAGGAGGCAGAGTGAAAAATATATTCATACGTAATTATATGTTGTCCCTTATAAGTATGTCCCACATAAAGAGCTAGGCGGGGTGTGTTTTTAAAATTGCAACGTTTCCGCAGCCCTCTCCTGCCACTTCCGGTGAGGCCCGGGGGCCCCGGGGGTGCGAAGGGCGGGGGAGAGCACCCAAACGCAGGGGGCCAGACATGCACCCACTCGGGGAGCTGCACGGAGCAGCACTGCACAAGGAATCTCCGGCGGCCCGCACCCCACATCTTAGTTCTGGAGAGCAACACCAAGCCACTAAGTAGCCCCTAGACAAGAAACACGTCTATGGCTTTCTGGCTTTAGTACAAGAATATGATTTTCCTTATGTGTATCTGGTAACCAAGAGAATCTAAGATTTGTTTAAGTTTTTAAAAATAAAGGGGCCACGACCCTGCACCGTGACATCATCGAACGCTGACAAGGAGGTGGAGCCGCTGGAATTCTCACCACTGGTGGGAACGCGAGACAGTGAGACCACTCTGGGAGCAGTCTGGGGGTCTCCTACAAAACTAAACATACCTTCCCACGTGACGCACACATCACACTCCTTGCTGTTGGCCCCCAAGAGTGGAAGACTTACGTCCACACAAAACCCTGCACGTGAATGTTTACAGCAGCTTTCCTGGTGATTCTAAAAACCAGAAGCAACCAAGATATCTTTCATGAGGTGAACGATGGAGAACTTTTCGGTGATAAAAAGAAATAGAAGCCATGGAAGACATGGAAGAATGTCAAGTGCATATCGCTAAGTGAAAGAAGCCAATCTGAAAAGGTGACATACTTTATCATTTCAACTGTATGACTTCATCCACAAGGTAGAACGTGGAGTCATAAAAAAAAAAAAAAAAACGCAGTGGTTGCCAAGGGTAGAGAAGGGGAGAAGGTGAACAAGCACAGAGGATTTTCCCGTCAGGGAAAATACTCTGTTTGATGTCCTAATGACAGATACGTGTCCACACCTGCAGAACGTACACCACTAAGCGTGCACTCTAATAAGAACTGTGGGCTCCGGGAGACGACTGTGTGCCAGTGTAAGGCTCGTCAGTTGTAACAAACACACCCTCTGGTGGGGACGCGGATAGCGGAGGAGGCTGTGCCGGTGTGCAGTTCAGAAGTACGTGGGGGCATCTCGGGACCTAAAACCACTCTAATATAGTCTGAAAAAACAAAGTAACAAAGGGGAAAGAAAGGGAGAAAGAAAATAAAGAAAGGGAGAAAAGATCAGAAGGAAAAGAGGAAAAGGGAAAGGATGGGGGGGGGTGAAAAGGAAAAGAAGAAGACAGGAATTCTAGCCTGTGCCGGAGGGACCCCCAGGCTTGAGGCGCAGTGGCACGCACAGGCGACAGGAGGGTGCAGGGCTGGAGAAGGTGCCCGGTGAGGGAGCAGCGCGGGCAAAGGGAAGGAAGGCAGGAGGGATGTGGGTCATCCACCACGGGAGCAGCAGACTTGCTCATGAGGGGGCGGTGGAGACGCGGGGGCACAAGTCAGCGATCAGGTGAGGGCTGCCTCTCCTTAAGATCCGCATTCAGAACGCACCGTCCTGCTTTGTTCTTTCGTGTCCTTTCATGCATGTCTTCCACGTGACATTCAGACGTGGTCTCCTTCACGTTGTAGATGCGTGTGTGTTTAGGTAGACATGGTATGTGTGGTTTTAACGTGAAACATAAAAGATGATCCGTGTGCGTGTGTGTGTGCATATACACATGGACACATCCACAGATATATTCAAATATATGTTCAAATATATTTATTCTGAAATATTTTCCCTGAACTCTAAATTGGATTTTCACTTTTTTAAATGGTACCTACCATGGGAATACACCTAATCAACATTTTTACAGTTCCTTAGAAATTGAAACTTTGGTAGAAAGTAGAAAACATACCATTTAAGCTAATTTGTCAATATCTTTCCTCCTGAAAGGACAAAATATAATGTCTGATTAATAAAGGAAAGTAATCAGGTATCATTATTAGAAGATATAGACTGAAAAAATAAATACAAGGTTTGTGTTAGAAAGATCACAGGAAATTACTGATTAAACATTAAATAACACAGTGTAGTTCCTTATATTCAGTTCTGGAGATGAAATAGTAAGTGCAAAAGGGAGTGCAGAAACGCCAAGTGGCGTCCAAGGCGTGGTGGTGCCTGGGCTGGGGTTAGGGATGGGTGCCTCCGTAAGGACTGCAGGGCTGGGCAAGCTGGTAGGGCCCCCTCCACGCGCCTCCACTGTCTCCTCGGAGATGCGCACCGGGCGACATGACTGTGCAAGTCTAATGACGGTGCAGGCGGCAGGCCTGGACCTGCTCAGTGAGGGTGATGTCACTGCAGTGTCTTCTCTGCTCCGTCCCTATAAACACCTCAGGCTGCGTTGTTTCAGTGTGCTCCTCCAACCCTAATATCCCACAGCCTGTCTCTGTGAATCCATCCTCGGGGAAATGTCATCCAGGGATGTTAAGATATACAAGTCTACTTATAAAGGACCGGGAGGATAGAAAACATCACATGAGAGACGCAGAAACAATACAGGCGCGATAACATTCCACAGAAAGCATGCTGCACTTTCCAGAAAGTTAAAAAAAAAAAAAAAAGGAAGGAAGGAAGGAAAGAGGAAGGAAGAAGGAAGGAGGGAATGAAGGAAAAAAGAAAGGAAGGAAAGAAGGGAGGAAGGGAGGAAGGGGGGAGGGAGGAAGAAGAAAGAAGGAAGGATGGAAGAAAGGAGGGAAGAAGGAAGGAAGGTTACTTGCACAGTGTAAGCAAAGGCTAGGAAATATAACTGGAATTCATTCAAAACCACGGGGATTAGCATCTCGTAACTCAAATAAAACTAGTTGTACAGAAAATCACACCTTTCAACCTAGACAGAAGTGGATTTGAAATTCTGCTCGCACAGCCCTTGCAGCGGTTTCTTAGAGTGCTATTGTGTTATAGCTAAAAGCCAGCAAGACGTGTTAATGTGTTCTTTGAAGAGACTGCACATTTTTATTCATAAGAAGCAAACAATTCAAATGATTACTCCTCTGATACGTTACAGCGATCCACGTCACCATGAAAATCACACGTGAGAGCAGAAACGGCACGCTAACCGTGGCCGCGTCCATGCAGTCACCCAGCATCCGTTCAGCTGCGTGCCTGGGGGGCTCTGGGCTAAGCCTCCAGGAGGCTTACTAGGACGGCCTCGTGGAATGAACACCAAACAATAAACACCCAAAGCAACATGCAGTTACAACCCGGAATTGGTGCCACGAAGGAAAAGGATAGAATATGATCAGAGAGAGAGAGAGAGGGGATAGAGGGAGCCCAGGATTCGGGAGAGCATCCGGCCGGGCCCTGAAGGGCAGCGGCATTTCGACGGACACTGGTGGTGGGTGTCCGTGAGCTAGGGGTAGAGTGGACACGGCCACCCGCACGGCACGTGACCAGCCCGAATCGGGCCCTCGGGAAGGAAGGACGCGGGCACATTCCAAGAACGGGAGGAGAAGGCCCCATGGCCCTCTCACTGCGGCTGGAGAGGAGGCGAGAGCCGGAGGCGGAACCGCTAACTGGGAAGGCCTGATTTCCATCAAGTACTCCCCTCTGGCCACTCCCAAAGGACTGGGCTGGGGGAGGTCAGACGCAGAGGCAGTCAGATGGAGGAAGCTGGCCGCAGAGTCCAGACAAACGATGGTGGAGACTTGCGCAGATGGGGAGCAGGTGACAGCTCTTACTGCGCTGGAGGGAAGTGACAGACTGTGTGACTGGTTTGGTCAGAAGGATCGAAGAGAATGCAGCTCTCCCTTTGAGGAGCTGCATGGGAGGGGCTAGTGTTCCCTGTGCAGGGCAGCACAAATCAGAATCCCGGGCGCCCCATCTTTGACGTGTCCCATCGCCGGGGCCGACACAGCCCAGCGCACGCCCAGCGACACGCCGGCACCTGCACGTGTGGACTGGCAGACGTGGTCGCTTACAGCACACAGGCTCGTTACCACAGCCCTGACACTTACACTCACGGCGACCACGGGGTTCTGACGCCGGCCTGCCCCTGAGCCATCCAAGTGCGCTCGCCGCCACGGGCTGGTCCTTCAGCCACATGTCCACGTCGCTGCCTTGTTAGCACACAGAGACGGGCCCCCGTCCACCTTCCCAGGAAGCCCTCCGTGGCCACCTAGCCAAACTAACAACGTGCACACACCCCCTCCCTTTCTCGTATCTTGACAGCGCTTCACGCTATCAGAAGCTCTATCAGTTATGCATCTGGGGCTCTTTCTACATCACGTGAGTCCCTTGCTGGCAGGGGGTTACCATCTTGTTCATTATCCAAGCCCAGAATCTGCGGAGGTACCAGCGCACAGTAGGACTGCACCACAGATCAGCGGAGGGCAGATCTGAGGAATAGCAGAAGCCAGCCGGCAGCTGAGTCTGGAGTCGGTGAGCACTTTGAGGTCAAGAGCAGCATATAAAACAGCCAGGCAGCTGAGGGGAGCAGGGGGGAGGCAGTGTGTAGCATCGGGGGACCGGAGAAGAGAATTTCCAAGATGAGAAGGTTGCGAACATTTGTAATGAGGCTCAGAAGGCAAGCGCACAGAGATGAAAACACATCTACTGGCTTGACAACACTAGAGATCACCGGTGATTTCAGCCAGTTCAGTTCAGGTCAAACAATGAAAAACCAGTCTTTGAGTGGAGGGAGGCGACTTAGCAGTTCAAGGGAAATGCTCTAGGTACAGCTTTTGAGTAAATATAGTTTTCTCCAAGGACTGGTCTTGAAGGGAACTGGGGTTTTCCTGTACTAACAGGTACATGGATGACCTGGAGGTCTGAATCTATCTTTAAAACTTGAGTCCCCCCACCCCTGCTCCCATGATGTTCTGGCTTATCCCTGATGGACCGACAGAGGACACCCCGGGGACAGCTGTCTTCCTGCACTTCCGAACTGCAGATGCATGGCCCTCACGCTAAGGATGACAGGGGGGACCCGGATTCCAGGACCCTTGTGAAGTCACTGGTGATGTGCCACTACGGACATAACAACGTGATTATTATCTCCTTGGTTTTGTCACTGTGGTTTTCATTATTGCCGGGAGAAAAATTAGCAAGCCTTTTCTTTAAAGTTCTTGGTAGAGAACTTGAATATAACAAAAATCCCCAAATTTGTCGCAAGATTAAAAATGCTGAGGCAATTAAGGGGGAAAAGGAACTACGATTTCTAGCACCAGCTTTGACCAGTGTGGAGCTAGAATCATTTTACGGCTTAGGTCAGCCGTGCTTGCGGGGACATCTTCCATCTCAGCAGCGAGAACCGTATTCTGCTCCCTGGGCCTCTCCCCCATTACCCTCACTGAGGTCAGAAGTAAAAATAAAATAAAGTTAAACTAAAGTATATCCCTGGGCACTTCCATTTTAATACAACACATTTATATTATTTTTCTGTATTTAATTATTACTGAGACAATTACCAAAAGCTCCCGACATATCTCAGTAAACCCACAGTGATAAAAACCTCAGCCTGTGGTGGTGGTGCTCATGGGTCAGACCAAGCAGGCTGCCTTGTTTTAACGCATAAAAGAGTTGATTGCGAATTACTGGAATTTCTTTAAAAATAATTTAAAAGGACTGTCGCTCTCGTGATTCATTCCAATAATATTTAAAACTGGTAATGACTTCAGTGAAAACGGTGGCGGAGCAGACGTCATGACCCAGAGTCCGCGTGCCTGCTCGGTCCCTTCAGGCCCACCCCCCCCGCCGCCCCGCCCCATCTGTGGTCCCCTTCGGCTACAGGCCTGCGTGGGACTCATGTCAGCGACACTCTTGGAGTCTAGCACTCCGGTTTGCCGTCCTGCCTCAGGAGGGAAGCCCTCTGAGAAGGGTGGGGATGGAATGAAGCAACAGGCTTGAAGAATCACAATGATCGTTGTAAATGTACAAATTCAACGTTCAAAAGAAAAAGAAGAAAAGCACCCGAGAGCGACCTTTCCTTCGCGAGATCCCTGTACCTGGCAACTCCCCGTGAAGCTCGGGCCGCTGACCCCTCACTAACGTGTTGAGTACCTGCTGACCCCTCTTCCCACCACTCCCCTCTAACTTTCCATCACTGAAGAAAGTGCAGACTAACACATTCGTGAAAATAATATATATCACGAACTCCCCTCGTCTCACAAAACCTCAATCAGACACAACTTAAGATGCTCACACTGAGTATAAGAGGAATTGCGGTGCCGGTGAAATAAACACGGACAAGGGAGTTTCTAGAACACAGCCTGGAGGCTCTGGGCGGGGAAGACTTGGAGCCGCACTGTGTGAAAGGCATGATCAGGATGGCATATTTTCTTCTGGACTGACAAGTCTGTAAACCACGTAAGGGGAGACACTGAGTGTTTCTGCCCCCTGCACGATGCAAATAAGATCTGGCACATGCAAACGCAAGTGTGCTCAAGTCCAAAGTCAAAGCCAAATGCTATGGAATCAAAATGCTGGTTGTACATTCACGCAAAAAGCATCGTTCATTCTAGCCACTAGTGCCCATTCTAGTTTTGACAGAGCTTGTTGGTATTTCCTAATTAAAAAAATAAATAGTAAAGGTACGTATTTTCCCACTGTAAGACATAAAGCACACATATATTGTATACAAATCTGAAAACATCTGATTCCCATAAATCCGAAGCGAAAATTCCACGCAAAACATTTATTGTCTTTCCAGGAACCACAGATGCGTTGCTTTATAATCATTAGATATTACTTGTCACGCGTCCGCTTGATACAAAGCATGTAATCAGCTACCTGCTTTAAATACAAAGACCGCAGAGGCAGAGCGATATGTTTATTCAGAACTATTTAAACTATAGAAGAGCTGAATCATCCCATTCTAAGAGGACTCGGTACAAAGGGTGATGGTGCACATCCGTGCCCCTTATTTAAAACTTCTAGAAGAGTCTCCATCTGGCACTACCACCAGGGCAGCAAAGTCAGCTGAGCTGGGTTGTCCTCGCCTGCATATTAAATGACTGCTCAGTCCCTGGCCCTGCCCTGGGAGGTGACCTCTAAGCCGAGGGAACATCCTCCTGCCTGGGAAAAGTACCTGGTTACTAGTGGTCTTGGGCCACAGCAGAGGGTCTATGCTAACGACGGGATTATGTGGAAAGCACAGGCCGCAGGGCATGAGCTTGACCTCAGCGGTGCTGGCCGACTACGGGAGACCACACAGGTGGCCACTGAGGACTGTGGATGGCAAGGCCCACTGGGCGCCCTGGCTGGCTATCCACCATGCGTGTTTGTCACCTGTCATTGCCTGGGGACGCAAGTGACATCTGCACATCTAGGAAGGGACAGGATGACTAGATATTTTCTCTTGATGTCTCCTGGACTCAGCCCTAAACGTCCCTTCCCTTCCTTGACTTCAGTCTGTGTCATTGCTGAAATAGGTGTAACTGTGAGTGTGATGCTTCTCTGAGTTCCGGGAGTCTTCCAGCAAGTGACTGAACCTGAGGGTCGTGGTGGGGACCTCAAACCACATCCCCTACTAAGAAAATAACAGTATAATAATTACTCTGCTTAACTAGACTGCCTGGTTCAAGGCACACACTCACTACTGACCATAACAGTGATGGCTGCCTTTTCATGTTTCCTTGTCTCTCCAAAATCCAGAAGGGAGGATGTGTGTGAAATCTTTAGGAGTCTATCTAAGCCAACAGATGTCATTTTTTTTAAGTTACCAGTTATTCTTGAGATATGTGAATGTGACTTAACAATGGCCATAAAATGTGAGAAAGATCTTTGAGGAAAATATTCCTTCTCTTAAAAAGAAACATGATCCGGGGGCATGCCTCCTAGTCTTGGTCTTTGGTGCAGACAGAGATGTGAAGCCTGAGACGGCCTCTGTGTAGCCATGATGCATCACCATCAATGACGGTGGCAGCAATGGGTACAAAGACAATCTGCTGACAGTGTTCCCGGGCCCTTCAGTAAATGACCTCAAAAATACTCTCCTCCCAGACTTTTGGTTCCATAAAATAATACATTTTCTTGACTGTTTAAGCTAGTTTTTGAGTCATGTGATCCATTCTATTATAAACTATATGACTTCCCCACTTGCTACTTGTGTGTCTTTGGGGAAATTTCATAAACAATGAATGTCTGGGAATGTCTGTAAAGTGAGGACAGCAATTATACATGTGTTGGAAGGTTGTTGTGAGCTTTGGCATCAGAAAGATCTGAATTCAAGTGTTAACTCACCTTACCAACCTGAACGAATTACACTACCCCTTTTAGTCTGTCTTCCAGTCTTCAAGAAAGGGTATACTGCTTGCCATAACCTCAAAACTGTCCCCTGGCCTGAATACTATATGCTATATTAAAGTATTTAACAAGAGGAATGCATTCAGTGGTCTGCTTTCTTCTATGTCAAGATAATTTAGTAAAATAATGTCTAATATTTGATGATTTTTTATGGACTGAGCACATGATATGCACTCTTCAAATGTATTATTTAATTCTCCTAAACACCCTGTGAAATCATATGACAGAGATATGTCTTTGGTGTAAAGTTGCTAAATGATTTAATGAAGGATATACAACCAATGGACCAAGGAGCGGAGACTTAAACCCACACAGAGCGCCCCTTTATTCGGTACCTTCCTGCCTAAACTGAGGTTTCAGCCCCTGTATTTCACCAAACTTCAAGTAACCATTGCTGCAAATCTTGGCTTCTAGAAACAGGGTTTTAAACATCAGTAGATCAGCCCTATTAGATAGATACATAAAGTTAGATAGATGATAGACAAACAGATGTAAGGCCACAAAGACTACACAAAGAATACATTATCTATTTGAGCGTCTTCTCAACCCCAGTGGTAGCTGTGGCTTGCTCTGGGGAAATCAGAGCAAGGGCGTCTGTGCTGGTTTTATGGGGAGAGAACAGTCCTATCCTTGGTCCACCCCCAACCCACAAGCTGCTCTTGAAATTCTGAGCCCCGGAGACAGGATGGTAGTGATGAGAGGGCCTTCAGATGGACTTGGAGATCGAGGACGAGAAACAATTACAGAAGAAACACTTGTATCTGCTTCTGGTGTGGCCTGCGAAAAACATCAAGACTCTGTAAGACTCTCTTGCCTAATAATTTATAGAAGCAGAAGAAACATGTCTGCTCTGTATCTAGGAAGGATGTATCTCTCTGTAACACAAAGTCAACAGGTAGGAACAAGGCTTATTTATGTCACAATGTAGCCACGCCCTGAAATATGACCACAGTCCGTCTCAAGGAGAGGAACAGAGAAGGCGCAGGATAGTCTTATGTTGCTAATTTCCTGAAAATTATAAATGCTCTCAGAACTTAATACTAAATATTAATCATGCCTTGCTAGATTTGCCCTTCTTTGTCAAGGAAGAAGGCAACACAATCATATAGTAAATAAACTTGGTGAAATCGAGAACATCTTTTTAAATCCCTTGTCTTCATGTACCTTCAGTGTGTGTGTGTGTGTGTGTGTGTGTGTGTGTGTGTGTGTGTAGGGGCCTTTAAAGCTGTCGTTAATCAGGCATCAGGCCTCTCTGGGCCCACAGGAATGCCTAAGGCAAAGTTGGATTCAAGTTACTGCAGAAGACACTCAGATAGTTTCTCAAAAAACGCACATTTAACATGAAATGGGTAATCACTTCACTGGAGTAAATTGCCTCTTTCAGGCTTTCCATTCGGCTTCTGGTGTGTGACTCATTAATCCCCACGCATACCCAGGGTAGCAAGTGTTGGCAATTACTAGCTCTCTTCTCCAGATGGAGAAACAATGAGCTGCTAACAATAGAACCCAGAGTCCCCAGTGGGGACATTTCATTCACTCCCTCATGGAACAACTTCAAACTGAGTAGATCTTGGAAGGGGTAATAAAAACCTGGTTCTTCTCAAGCCCACAGATTTCCTGCTTTATCATTAAGTGGCTTCTCGCGACTTTGTTTTTGTCTGACAGGATGTGTAGACACTTGTTATAGTAAAGGATAACTGGGTCACTTGGGGAAGCGTATTTATTCCAGCACAAAAAGAGAGAAGCATGGAAAATGAAGGAAACCTTTTTAAAAACCATGACTTAAGCCTCACTTATGAAAGGCTCCTCATCTCTCAACAACTCGTCACAAGGTTTCTGCGGGATGACTAGCAGTTAGGTCCCTGTGCGGATTCCCAGGGCGTTGTTTACCTGTGGGAGGCAGGCTCTGGGTGGAATGGAAACCTCTCAGGTAAGGATCTCCCGGTCGCTCACCACCCCTGCCACCATCGGGGTGGCGGCCCAGGAACGTGTGCATGCCTCTGCCCACCTCTTCCTTCAGACCGATTCTAATTTCCCATTCTTGGGAGGCTACCTGCACCCAGGTTTCAGGACATGAGCAGTATCTGTGAACAGCTCCCAGTAGGAAACGTAAGCATCGGGCCATTGGGGGGCTCCGTCCTTCGAGCGTCCAACTTCAGCTCAGGTCATGATCTTGCAATCTGTGAGTTCGAGCCCGGTGGCCAGTTCTGTGCTGACAGCTCAAAGCCTGGAGCCTGCTTTCTATTCTGTGCCTCCCTCTCCCTTTCTGTCCTTTCCCTGCTCACACCCTTGCTCTGTCTCTCAAAAATGAATTTTAATTTAAAACAATTTTTAAAAAAGGAAACATAAACCCTGAATAAACTTCTGACAAAATGAGGTGACAGCAAGCATCCTGAGAGATAAGCTGTGCCAGAAGACAGGGAGCCTCCTAACAGAACCTGCCGAGCCCGGCTCCCTGGAGCTCCCTTTTGATAAGTACAGTCTCCAGAAATGGACAGTCTAAGCCAACCTAGATGGATAGGCAGATGGATAGATAGATAGATGGATGGATATAAAATAAGATGTATGCATACTACACATAATATAAAATGTATAAGGTTATATATTATATACAACATATAATCAAAGTATATATATTTTACATTAAAGTATATTTAGTTTTTAAGTTTATTTATTTTTGAGAAAAAGAAAATATGAGTGCTTGAGTCGGGGAGGGGCAGAGAGAGAAGGAGAGACAAAATCCAAAGCAGGCTCCATGCTGTCAGCAGAGAGCCCTACATAGGGCTCAAAGTCACAAAGGGAACCATGATATCATGATCTGAGCCAAAACCAAGAGTCAAGAGGCACCTGGTGGCTCAGTCAGTTTAGGCTGCCAACTTTGGCTCAGGTCGTGATCTCGCAGGATGTGGGTTCGAGCCCTGCATCGGGTTCTGGGCTGACAAGTCAGAGCCTGGAGCCTGCTTCTGATTCTGTGTCTCTCTGTCTCTGCTCCTCCCCCACTCCTGCTCTGTTACTCTCTCTCAAAATTAAATAAATATTTTTAAAAATTTAAAAAACAAAAAACAAAATCAAGAGTCAAAAGCTTAACCAACCGAGGCCGCCCAGGGGCTATATTCAAATATATTTTATTTTCATTATATATGTATATGTGGACGATGTGTGTATATGCAGTGACTATAAAGTATGCTTGAATATGAAAAGACATAATTTATAGATTATGTGTACTATGTGTATACGCATATAATCATACATGTTATAATATATGTCACGTACCGTTGATGTATGAAAGTTTAGACTTTCCACTTGCAGTGGCTTCTGTGTGCGCATCTGCATGTGTACACACACGTATGTACACACCACTACGGACATGAAAGTGCCGGTGCTCGAGGGATAGAGAAGGTGGTGTACAACTTATCAGAGTCTCAAAAGACGATTGAAAAACTGAGAAGAGGCAATATGTGAAGACATGGTGTGTGAGCTCCTGATCCTGAGGCTCAGTCAGAATCCACCAGGAAGAATGAATGAAATGGCCATCCTTGTGGGATAGCAGAGCAGCAGAGACCAGGAGATCTTAACCATCTCTGAAGGGGAGAGGTGGGGGGAGAGAGAGGGCAGAGCAGCTGGGGCAATGGACTCAGCAGCGGATGATCCACTGGCCAGCCACGGCGGTTGGCGGCAGTGGGGTAACCGCCTCCTTGGGCTCCCCCAGTCAGGACTCTCTCTTATCTGTGGGCCACAGAGAGGAAGGATCAAATCACAGGGATCGAGTCACATGTAATCATGTGACTTATCAGCTAATTGAGCTCATGTATTAGCTGAGTTAATCAGCTTGGTTAGACTTAGGGTCTCAGCCAGGGATCGGCCAGCCCTGAGGGATTTGTGACTTTAGTTAGATGGAAAATGTCACAGAGAATTCCTAACACAGAAGGAGAAAACTGGGAACAAATATTTGAAGCCAGTGGAATCAGAGCATTGGCCTTACCTGTGAACTTGGCAGAAAGGCACATTTTCGAAGTTTCAGGACCCATCCCAGACTTCCTGAACCAGAACCACCAGGGGTGGGCCCAGCAATCAGTGTTCTAATAGACTCCACAATGCTCCAACGCAAGCTAAAATTTGACAACCACTTCTCTTGAGGAATTAAAAAAGAAAATACCAGTATCTCTGGTCTATGATGAATTTTGCTGAAAGCACAGGCTTTGAAGCCAGCTGGCTGTGAGGTACGCATAGGTCTATGATGCACAGGGGTGAAGCCGTGGACAACCAAGGTGCAGGGCACAGGTGAGTCTGACCTTATCCCTGCTGCACTGTGCTCACCGTACGACAGGAGCAGTGGGAGGAAGGAGAGAAACCACAGAGTGCTCTTTGCTATGAATGTTTTCTCTCTTCACCAAGAAGAAGATGAGGCAGAAGAGGAGAGAGGATCAGAGGGGAAGTCAGGAGGGGGCATGCCAGGCTGAGGAAGGCACAGAGAGGAAGAGGATGAGAGGGAGGCGGTTGGTTCCAACAATAGCAGCATCGCCCGGCTTCCCTGGAACATTCTGGACGTGACGTTCCATGTCTCACGGTGCCTCTCACTGTCTGGGTCCCTTCATGCCCTAACTGCTCTTCATCTGACTCAGAAGAGTCCAACAACTGATCCACCTTGGATCGTAAACGTCAGTCTTGAAGCCCCACACTGACCACCATCTTGAGATTGGCAACCTGAGCTCACTGGCCTGAGTCACCTTCCTTACTGCACTCGCTCAGAGAGGAGCACGGGAGCAGGTGCAGCCCGCAATGTCCTCAGGGCCCGGGCACTTGTCCTCCGAGGTTACAACTGTAGACTCAGATGCACTCTCCTAGAATGAGGGTCAGGCAGAACCCTGTCCTGATCGCAATCGCGGACAATGCTTCTGTAAGCCACTCTGTGGTGGGAGCTGAGTTCCAAGTGTGTCTGTACTTTCTGGGCTCTCAGAGGAGACACTCAGCCAGAGGTGAGGGCAGACATTCTCTGATAGCCAGTGGAGAGGGTGGCGGCCACAAGTGGAGAGGCACAAGGTAACTGAAGGAGGGAGGCCTTCTGCCAGTGAGCAGGGGACCACGGGGCAGCCACAGCCTATGCAGCTGCAAGCTGGGAGTTTCCTTCACTTTCCAAAAGATATGGAGGTTCTAGCATCTGACTGTGAAGTCAAAGTTAGGATTTGGTTGTGTTTGTTTGTTTGTTCGTTCTTGAAGAAGAGAGACAGAGCACAAGTAGGGGAGGGGCAGAGAGATAGGAAGACACAGAATCCAATGTCGGCTCCAGGTTCTGAGCTGTCAGCATAGAGCCCAATATAGGGCTCAAACCCATGAACCATGAGATCATGACCTGAGCTGAAGCCAGACATTCAACTAACTGAGCCACCCAGGCACTCCAAAGTTAGGTTATCTTTAGAAAAAAAAATTTAAAGAAAAATAAATTAAAATACATGCTGTGACAAAGAAGTCCACTAAAATTATGTTACTTTAAGAGAAGAAGAACTCCGTTATTTAATGAATATTTAAGCCACATTGGGAAATTTGAGTATGAATACTAATGTTGAGGATTTTTTATCATAATCACGGGATTCGTTGTCTCACTGCTTCAAAGAATGAAAAGGTGGATACAAAATGAGCAGTAGGCAAAAGTTTATTAGAGAATAAGATCAGAAAGGAAGATCAAAACTTCTTTGACCTTAGCCGCAACAACTTCCTACTCAACACGTCTCCAGAGTCAAGGAAACCCAAAGCAAAAATGAACTATTAGGACCTCATCAAGAGAAAAAGCTTCTGCACAGCAAAGAACACAATCAGCAAAACAAAAACCCAACCAACAGAATGGGAAAAGAAATTTGCAAATGACATATCAGATAAAGGGTTAGTATCCAAAATCTATAAAAAACATATCAAACTCAACACCCGCAAAAAATAATCCAGTGAAGAAATGGGCAAAAGACATGAACAGACACTTCTCTAAAGAGGACATCCAGATGGCCAACAGGCACATGAAATGATGCTCAGCAACACTCATCATCAGGGAAATATAAATCAAAACCACAAGGAGATACCACCTCACACCTGTCAGAATGGCTAACATTAATAAGTCAGGCAACAAAAGATGTTGGCAAGGATGCAGTGAAAGAGGAACACTTTTGCACTGCTGGTGAAAATGCAAACTGGTGCAGCCACTCTGGAAAACAGTATGGAGGTTCCTCAAAAACTTAAAAATAGAACCCTCCTACAACCTAGCAATTGCACCAAGGGATGCCGGTGCACTGTGTCGAAAGGGCACACCCCAATGTTTATAGCAGCGCTATCAACAATAGCCAAGTACGGAAAGAGCCCCAAGGCCCATCGATGGATGAATGGATAAAGAAGTTGTTGTGAACAGGAGAAACCTAATGGAGGACCATGGGGAGGGGAAGGGGGAAAGAGAGTTGGAGAGAGAGAGGGATGCAAAACTTGAGAGACTATTGAATACTAAAAATGAACCGAGGGTTGAAGGGGGAGGGGGAAGGGGAGACGAGGTGGTGGTAATGGAGGAGGGCACTTGTGGGGAAGAGCACTGGGTATTATATGGAAACCAATGTGACAATAAATTATTTTTAAAAATTCTGACACAACAACAACAACAACAAAAAAAGAAGTTATGGTGTGTATACGTATACAATGGAGTATGACTCAGCAATCAAAAAAAATGAAATCTTTCCATTTGCAACTACGTGGATGGAACTAGACCATATTATGCTAAGCGAAATTAGTCAGAAAAAGACAAATATCATATGACTTCACTCAGGTGGATGAGGAATTTAGAATATAAAACAGATGAACATAAGGGAAGGGAAGCAAAAAATAATATTAAAACAGGAAGAGACTCTTAAATACAGAGAACAAACTGAGGGTTGCTGGAAGGGTTATGGGGTAAGTGGGTAAGGGACATTAAGGAATCTACTCCTGAAATCATTGTTACACTATATGCTAACTAACTTGGATATAAATTTTAAAAAATAATAAAAAGGAGAATAGTAGGGAAGCTCTCTTTATAGAGGGGGAATATTCAGAAGCTAAAACAGTGAATGCCCAAGGAATGTAGGGGAGGGTCTTTGTTTTATAAGGTTATGATCAGCCCTCCCCCTTCCCTTCCGCCTCGTTCCTTCTCTGATTCTACCCCTATTGGCTTGATAGCTCTAGGTGCTGGGCTGTCCATTCCTGATTGGATCATTTCCATTGTATGAGGGGTGGTCTGTGGCCATGCTTAGGTCTGCTGTCAAACCCCAGAGGAGAAACCTGAGGGGGTGTACCTGGGCTCTGTTACATTCTTAAGAACCTTATGCCTGAGGAGGCTTGCTGTGGTTCAGACACCGCAACACCAAAACAGGTGTTTTCCCACCCAGGTACCCTCACTAACTTTCCCTCTCTGCCTACTGACTCCTATCTTCCCCTATCATATTATTATCTCTGAAATCTGTCTTCTTTTAAGTCTTGATTTAAAATACTACTCTTCAAAATGTTTCCTAAGAAAATAATTAAGAGAACTTGTTTTTAAAAAATATAGACTAAAGTGATATTTATAACAATTTTAGTATAGTGATGTTCATCAGAAGAACTGGATATATTCTAAATTCCCAACAAAAAAAAAAGTAGATTAAATTAATTATGGTGTGGCTGCATAATGGAGAACTCTCCAGCCAGGAAAATGTATTTAAAAGAATGTCTATAGACATAAAAAATATTTATATTTATAGTTATAGTTAAATTTATTCATAAATATAAAAATATCTGAAGTGAAGAAAGCAACAAACAAAAAATTTCTTAGTATTGAAAAAAGGTTACATGAAAAAAGAAGGCTATAGGCCCCAATGCTAACCTTACGTGTTTTGCATTATAAAAGTAGAGGTTTTATTAATTCTCAAATTAAACTGTTTCGCATTTGTGTCTTCCAAGTTTTCTATGCCTGCATTGCTTTGTTATAAGAAATCAAAACAAAATCTATTTTAATCTTAAAAATTAACTACCTTGTTTGAAAATAAGGGAAAATTGCATCTATTAAGACAATCATCATTTCCATTTGAAATGTAAATACAGATCTGGCTGCTTAGTAGTTGGGATTTGGGGAGAAGAAACGTTTCATAATGCATGAATTTGTTTTCCTGATACTCAGTAGGACAGCCCCAAACAGCAGTTAGGAAACCAGTAAACCACTAAAAATGAGTAACTTTCTAGGTTCTTGCCAACAGGAGACTCAAAGGGCCAAGATCTGCCTCATTTTCACACCTCATTAGCACTTCTTTTAACCCAGCTTTCCACCTGGCACCTCTGTCTCCTCAGAGGCCTGGGAGAGGATGTTTTCCGTGAATAACAACACACCATCCATCTTTTCTTTATTGATCTGGCCCTGCCCTCCTCCCCTTGCAGATTCCTGCTGCTAGCCTCTTTCCCCCCTGCCTTAATTTGGTGCCTGTGCCCCCTGCCTTGCACAGTAGGGCAGGTACAGGAGATAGAAAACATATTAATACCTAAACAATCATACATCTTCAGAGGCCAGGCAGGCAGCGATTTGAACAGCAGTTCAAATCTTCAGTTCAGCACTGTCCCCTCCCACGTTTGGGAGGTCCTGGTGCCCCTGGGGCCAGGTTGGCACGCTTGTGCACTGGAAGTAGAGCCCACATCTTGTCAGGGCAACAACAATGCAGGGAAGAACTTAAGACTGGAAACAGCAATGACCGTAATGGAAGCTACTGGGGAAGGATCACCCTCCAGTGTTACTGGACATGAAGAGGCACATGCAAGCCTGAAGGCACAAACAAGCTTGCTGTGAAACGTAAAGAACAGAGAAGGGACATTCCAGATGAAAAGGCAATACGGTGACAAGACCATCTAGGTCAGCTTGTGAGCCGGGGATGGGCCCCTGGCCAGCAGACAAATGTAGCATTGGGTGCATTCTGGGGAGTGTTGGCAATCTGTGTAATTTGGTAGGGCACTACTGGAGGAGAGGGTTAAATTTCCTGACCTTGAACACTGCAGTGCAGTTATTGTAAGATATTGGTTTTGTTCTTAGGAAATGAACATAAAAATATAGATTAGAGAAGGAGGCGGGGCGAGAGGAGGAGAAGAAGACTAAGACTAACATTGAAAGCAAATGTGGCAAAATATATAGTGTTGGTGAATCTGTAACCTGTGAGCCATTTCAAAATAAATTATTATGCTTGGTTTGTTTCCAGAAGACATGTATGTGATCATAAAGCCCTGACACCTACTGAAAACAGCAGAGCTTCGTGGAGAGTAGAGGGCATCCCCATCTGTTGTGCAACCAGTGCCCTGAGGTGCCCACAAGTTTGCAGGTGGAGGACAACAGTACAGCTGCCCAGCTGCAGGCGGGAGGCGTCCAGTAAGGAGAGAACTCACTCCTCTACCCGGGGCTCTGCTCCCCTCTTCCAGACGCCCCATCTTCTTTCCTTCATTGTCCACGGTTTAACTGGGATGTGTGCACAAACTGGGCACTTCATCTGCCTCTTCGACAAGATGGCCAAAAGCACATTTCGTCTGACATCAAACAGAGATCTGGTTGAGAAAACCTAATAGTGTGGAGACACCCTCTCTTGCTCACTCAACTTTTTATTTTATATTCTACTAAATTGTTCTCTTACTGTTAAAAATCTGCATACCCTGACAGATGAGAAACGCAACATTTTTTAACTTATTAATAGCCCAGATGTTTTTGATAATATTTTGTATTTAGTTATTACACATTATAGGAAAAGCTTTCTCAAGATGGAGTAAGTTATCCTAAAATAAGTCAATCTATAGTTTTTCCTTCAGGTCAAATGTCTTGTTGTTTCATCAAGAAACTGATCCCATTCACAACTGCATGAAAAACCATAAAATACCTAGGAATAAACCCAACCAAAGATGTAAAAGATCTGCATGATGAAAACTATAGAAAACTTATGAAGGAAATTGAAGAAGACACAAAGAAATGGAAAAAAACATTCCATGCTCATGGATCAGAAGAATAAATATTGTTAAAGTGTCAATACTACCCAAAGCAACCTACACATTCAAAGCAGTTCCAATCAAAGTTGCACCAGCATTCTTCTCAAAGCTAGAAAAAGCTATCCTAAAATTCGTATGGACCACAAAAGATCCCAAATAGTCAAATTAATATTGAAGAAGAAAACCAAAATGGGAGGCATCACAATCCCAGACTTTAGCCTCTACTACAAAGCTGTCATCATCAAGACAGTATGGTATTGGCACAAAAACAGACATAGGCTAATGGAATATAATAGAGAACCTAGAATGGGACCCACAAATGTATGGCCAATTAATTTTTGACAAAGTAGGAAAGAGTATCCAATTTAAAAAAGACAGCCTATTTAATAGATGGTGCTGGGAGAACTGGAAAGTAACATGAAAAAGAATGAAAGTAGACCACTCTCTTACACCATACACAAAAATAAACTCAAAATGGATGAAGGACCTGAATGTGAGACAGGAAACCATCAAAACCCTAGAGGAGAAAGCAGGAAACAGCCTCCTTGACCTCAACGGCAACAATTTTCTACTTGACACATCCCCAAAGGCAAGGGAATCAAGAGCAAAAATGAACTATTGGGACCTCATCAAGATAAAAAGCTTCTGCACAGCACAGGAAGCAATCAGTAAAATGAATAGGCAACTAATGGAATAGGGAAAGATAGTTGCAAATGACATATTGGATGAAGGGTTAGTGTCCGAAATCTGTAAGAACTCACCAAACTCCACACCTGAGAAACAAATAATCCAGTGAAGAAATGGGCAGAAGACATGAACAGACACTTCTCCAAAGAGGACATCCAGATGGCCAACACACACATGAAACAATGCTCAGCGTCACTCATCATCTGGGAAACACAAATCAAAACCACACTGAGATACCACCTCACACAGGTCAGAGTGGCTAAAAGGAACAAATCAAGAGACTATAGATGCTGGCGAGGATGTGGAGAAACAGGCACCCTCCTACACTGTTGGTGGGA
The DNA here is from genome assembly GCA_004023785.1 of Mungos mungo. NCBI lineage: Eukaryota > Metazoa > Chordata > Mammalia > Carnivora > Herpestidae > Mungos > Mungos mungo. The sequence goes on along the minus strand of PISW01003357.1, from coordinate 96,965 downwards.
ATGTAAACTGGTATAGCCACTCTGGAAAACAGTGTGGAGGTTCCTCAAAAAACTATCAGTAGAACTCCCCTATGACCCAGCAATAGCCCTGCTAGGGATTTACCCAAGTGATACAGAAGTGCTGATGCATCGGGGCACATGCACTCCAATGTTCATAGCGGCACTTTCTACAATAGCCAAATCATGGAAAGAGCCTAAATGTCCATCACCTGATGAATGTATCAAGAAGATGTGGTTTATCTATATTATGTAACACTAGATGGCAATGAGAAAGAATGAAATCCTGCCATTTGCAGCAACATGGATGGAACTTGAGGGTGTTAAGCTAAGTGAAATAAGCCAGTCAGAGAAAGACAAATACCATATGTTTACACTCATAAGTGGGTCAGGAGAAACTTAACAGAGAACCATAGGGAAGGGGAAAAAATATAGTCATGGAGAGGGAGGGAGGCAAACCATGAGAGACTCTTAAATACAGAGAGTAAACTGAGGGTTGATGAGGGAGGGGGAGAGAGGAAGGGGGTGGGCATGGAGGAGGGCACTTGGGATGAGCACTGGGTGTTACATGGCAACCAACCTGACAATAAACTATTTAAAAAGTCTGTTTTTTCAAAGCTTTCTCATAATAAAATTCAAATCCAAATAAGCTTGGAACCATGCAATTTAAGGTGTTTATTTTTAGCACCATTATAAGAAATTCTCTATAAAAAGAAAAAATATATTGTGGAGGGAACGTCCTGGCTGTAGAGTGGGGTAGAATCCAGGTGACTGCAGACTTTTGGAAGGTGACCCTGTGGTTCTCAGTCAGGACAAAGGAGCCCTGGTCCTGAGGACATCTGAAGACGTCTGGAGACATCTCTGCCTGTCACAGCTGAGGGCTACAACCGCCACCAGTGGGCAGAGGCCGGGCTGCCGTCACACATTCTGCGGTGCCCAGGACGCCCCCACACACCCACCCCTGCCCCTGCACTTCCTAAAGGCCTGGTCCTCATGACAATTGCACTTTCGAGGTGGAGGAAAGTGATGCCCGTCTGTGGGTGGGGCATCGAGGAGGTCGAGGTCCCGACACTACCGGTAGCTGGCATGTCCGCACAGTGACCGGGCGCGCTGCCCGAAACAGCAGCTGCTGACGTAAAACTCGTCGCAAAGCCTTCTGCAGCCTTTCCAAACTCTTCCTTGCTTTTCAAAATTCATCATTTACCACTCCGTTTTCGATGTCACACTGCCTTGCATAACCCCAAGTCTCCAACATGAAAGCCTGTGCACCAGCCCTGTGCCCTCACCTCTGCTGTTTATTTTTAAGTAGGCTTTTCACTCAGCATGAAGCCCAGTGTGGGGCTTGAACTCAGGATCCTGCGATCTAGACCTGAGCTGCGATCAAGGATCGGAAGCTTAACTGACGGAGCCACCCAGGGGCCCTTCGTCTCGCATTTCAGTGACTATGCTCAGGACCAATCTCTTCCTTTGCTCATCACATGTTTCCCCCAATCTGTTCCTTTTCTCTCCCCATCCCCCCTCCCTCTGTCCCTCCAGGACACGCCCCAGTCACACGTGAGGCTGGCACGGAGACAGCAGCCTCTGTCACGGACAGGAAGTGGTACAATCAGGAAGGATTAGGAACCGTGGGCACAACCACCAGACACAGACGAAAGCTCCTCGTGACTCATTCCAGCGGGAGGGACCCGGTCTAGAAGCCAAGTGCAAGGGAGCCTGGTGCATGTGTGTGTGCCTGTGTGTACATGTGGTGTGCACAAGTGTGTGCCCGTGCGTGTGCAGGTGCACTCCAGCCTGTGCCCAGCATGGAGCTGGCCTGCCGTTCGGCAGCCCGTCTCCTGCACCAACCATCCTGAGAAGGCCTGCTTTGTTTTTCTACATTCTGGTTCTATTAAGAAAGATGGTGCTAACAGGACAAGTCTGCTCCCCCGAGGCTCCGGGGCCGTGGGACGGAAGCTGCCAAGACAGCTGACTTGCGGGGACATTCATTACAATGGCTTACCAGGTCTCTCATGTCACACCAGTGTCTGTCATGTCACCTGGGCCTGGGGACGGCACCTGAGCTTTGATTCCTGACCGATGTGGGCGCTCACCTGCTACCGCGCTCCACACCTGACGGCAGCGTCCGCCCGTGCAGCCGGCCTATCACGCCTTACTCCCCCTCTGAGACTCGGCCCATTTCTCCCTTGTGAGCGTCAGTCATGGCTCAGTCCAACGTCAGCTGCGTGTGAGCACCGACAGGCATCAGAGCCGCCCGACATTTACGGTTTCTAATTATAATACATAAAATGTTCCTATGGAATTTACCAAAAGGTCGTTTATTCTGAAAACAATTTAAGGCTAAGCACATCAGAAGGTGAATATTCTACTAATGAGGTGTGATATTTATGTAACTATTGTCACATCAGGCAGATGTTTTTTGATGCAGCATGTTACTTTCCACACGCATTAAGATGTACATAACAACTTTATTCTTTAAGATTCTGTAAAACAGTGCTTTTTCATGAAATATTATAAGGATCATGGACAAATGTGGGCAAACTGTTAATTTTCAGCACATAAAAACAGACTGTATATCTATATGTATTTATCTATACTTACACAAATATTTTTATTATAAAAATTAAGTATAAAATTTTACTTATAGAAACACTTAGCTATGACAGAGAAGCAATATCCTTTTATTTTGCAATGCTTCCTTTCTCTCATGTTATATAATTCAAATTGTCCTGGAAACTTCCTTTCTAAAAGAATAATTATTGCAATGTTAACCAATATTGTGGTTATAACAGGGAATTTATCAAACTCAGATTTTAATGTCTTATTTACTTTTTGAGAGAGAGAAAGAGAGACACAGCACAAGCAGGGGAGGGTCAGAGAGAGAGGGAGACACAGAATCCAAAGCAGGCTCCAGGCTCTGAGCTGTCAGCACAGAGCCTGACACAGGGCTTGAACCCACGAACTGCAAGATCATGACCTGGGCCAAAGCCGGACACTCAACCGACTGAGCCACCAAGGCGCCCCTCCAATGCAGCTCTTAAGACCTGGCACCTGCTCTGCTGTGGGACAGAATCGCTCCTAAACAGTACAGCTACTGCTGACAGTTCAGAACTACTGAAAATGTAGTGGAAAGCTGTAAATGATTTATTTACCCTCTGGTTTCAGAATACAGAAAGTCATTTTCGAACTTTGTTTCAGTTTTCCAAAAGATTTTAATGACTTTCCCCAACATCGGGTCTTCTAGATGCAAACCCAAGGAAAAGAGACGGACCCACCTTAGCAACACAGGGGCCAGTAAAGGAATCTGGCAACGGACGGAGCCGTGAAACAAGTTACAGCGTGGACACGATGCGCACACCGCGAGCGTGGGTGTCCCTGAGCTGTACTCGGACGCGGCACCGTCCCAGAACCGCAGCATCTCCCCTCGTTTGTCTTCAGCTGCCCTGTGACGGCGTGTGGCAGCTGACCTCTGCTTCTGGAACATCTAAAGGAGCAAATCTAAGAGTTGCGGGGTTTGGAACTCTTGCTTCGGGCCCAGGCCTGTACTGGACATTCTTTTTAGACCCAAGGCTCAAAATATATGCCACCCGAGGGCACACAGGTAGAAAACGGAATAATACCACTGAGAGTTCAGGTGCTTTTTTGTGCTTTGGGTTTCTGGTTGCCGTCCGGACTCACTCGCATTAAAAGGTTCAACAGGAACACCGTCAGATCCAGGCTACAATGCACCTGTTAGTCTCCAGCAAATACACTGACCTTCGGAACTTTCTCCGCGTTACATAATTTTTCTGCAACCTGAATCTGAAGCTCAACTTTAATATTATCTTGGAGTAATAAAAGGAAAAAAAATCTTACAAATCTACTACATTTCATTGACTGCTATAGAAAATGTAAATGTCTACTTTTAAAGTGAATATTAAAACCCATCAGTGATATTAAAGTCACTCCTATCAAAATGTGACACTACGAAAGCTGTCACATTTCGGAACCTTTCTAGATGTTGAACCCACGTGTACATTTTGTGGATTGCTGTGCAGCTGGATGCTTCCTCCATGGCACACGTAGATGATACAGCATATTTCCAATTTTTTATGAAATAATCTTAATTTAGAAGATATGCTCGAAAGGAGAAACAAGTCTCGAGCCGAAATAGAAAAGTGTTTCCTGTGTTTCCCTGAGGCTGGGATGTGGCAGAGAGCCCGCGTGAGGCGGGGCGGAGAGCGGTGGTGAACGTGCCTCACCCGCGCCAACGGAGGGCTCCGGAGGCCTCCCTGCACCCAGGCTCCTGTCCTGCCTCGCTCTGGCCCCGCAGAGTGCACGCTGTCGGTCATTCTAAACGGATGTGCTGCTTGCCGTTCGAGGGCTGAGCTGCTGACCGTGGTCCCACGTCTCCCCACATGGCCCACAGTGACGATGCATAGTTCAGCCTCCAGAGAAAGGGCATCCCATGCTCAGCGCGAGGACCACCACGTCGCCTCCGATACGTGAACGTGAGTTGTTCTAGAGAGGCGTCTGGCCAGCTCTCCTGCTCCTGGCCTCAACGTCAGCCGCGCCTTCGCCAATCCTGACCTCCCCCCCAATGCGCAACGTTTCTCTCTCACTGACCACCCACATCTCCTCTTGACCATCTAACAAGCACCCAGAACTTCAGTCTCCTCGCTCCTGCCTCCTAGCCTGCTCTAACCCCACGGAACCCGGAGGAAGAGGCTGCATCCTTCCGTTCACTGGACCAGAAGCCCTGAGCCAATCTTGCCTCGCTCCACCCTAGAGCTTACCCCACGGGAAAATCCTGTTAGCTCTACCTTCAAAATACCATGTATTTTGTGTCCCATTTCTCACCAATACAGGGCCCTTTTAAGAGCGTTTCTATCAGAAAACAGCACTGCATTAGGACAATCACCAATGCCATGCTTCATTTCTCCAGGTGCGCACCTTATCAAAACTGAAAAGTTATACATATGACGTTTAAAAACATATTTTCATAAACAATCTATTTTGACAGCCTGCTTATTTATCCATTGTCCTATGTAAACACAAAGTCGTCAGGGCGCCTGGGTGGGTCAGTTGGTTGAGCATCCAACTCTTGAGGTCGCCTCAGGTCATGATCTCAGGGTCATGGGATCAAACCCCACATTGGGCTCTGGGCTGACAGCACAGAGTCTGCCTGGGACTCTCTCTCTCCCTCTCCCTGCTCAGCTTTTCTCTCTCAAAATAAATAATAAACTTTTTAAAAAAAAGTTGCTAAATCAGGAATGGTTCAAAAAGAGTGGGGTAACAATGGTTCTAGATCATTCCTCCTGTGGACTGCCTGGCCAGCCGAGGTCCCCCTTCACAGTCCACGCAGCAGCGACTACGTACCCGCTTAGAAAACCAACGACTCCGGGGAAGCCCCGGCTGTATCTCAGGGGTGTCCCCCCACGTCCCAGGGATGACTCATCCCTACACAGGAACACAACACCAACGGCCAACACGCACCCGATGCACTTCATTATATATTCATTTTCATCCTCCTTCCCAGAAATGAGAGTCCCAGTCCTGAGAGTGTCAGTGTCAATACTCAGCACTTGTTCTCCTGTCTGAAGCTGACAGTTTCATTTCACCCATGACAGCCTACAGTTGTCACATAAAATATACAACCTGATCCCGGATTGCTGATGTGCAGACCGCATGTCCCTGCATGGAGGGGCCAGGTAAATGACATCCAGTGAGCAGAAATGGCCACAGTCAGGTCTCACTTGTGTCAGAATAGCAGGTGTGTTCAGGAATGGCCCCACCCGTTCCCACTTGTCCTTACAACAGGTGCGTGCACGCATGCACACACACACATCACTGAACACAGCGTCCTTTCCAATTCTAGTATCTTAGTACTCACCTCCAGTTTCACTGAATTGTAAACTGCGCTTTGTGGGTACTGACGTAAGATGACATTATTAGCCAAAATTTAGAGATAACAGAAATATAAACATTTATAAAATTATGTCATACTTTATAATGGATTTGGAAAGATAAGTATTTGTTGTGAAGTTGAAATATTTTGACTTAGATCGAATGCAGATGTCAGATGAGTGTGTCAAAGTACGTGTAAGTATCTATGTACATCTGTGTTTAGAGAAAAATGCCACAGGCAATGGGGTCCACAGCATTTTAAAAAATCACAAGAAAACAAAACTTTAAAACTACAATGTTAAGAGAAATTAAACTGAAAAACAGGAATTAGTCATGATTACGTGAAGAGTGTGGGAGAGAAGCTAAACTCCTCAGGGAACCGACCCCCCTTTCTCAAGGCAAGTCAGTCTTTCATGTGCTGGGTGTGTGTGCGAGATCCCAGCAGGAAAGTCCAAGCAAGAGTGGCTGAGTTCCAGGCCAGAGCACACCCAGGGCTCACTGGGCATCCCAGCAGCTGACAGAAGCCATGGGTGGTGAGCAGAACAGACCAGGGCAGAGGGTGGTCTCAACAGCTCTACCAGTTAGCCCGGGCCCTCCTGGTGGCCGGAGTCCACACAGCCCGGGGCTGTGCCTCGTTGCCGGCTGGTGCCCGTGCTGCAGACCTGGAGGAAGGCGGGCTCTCTGCTGAACTGGGAGACAAGAGCTGGTCCCAACTCACTTCAGCCACCAACAGCTGCGCACCTTCATGCGCCTCTCAGGGTGCGAATGCTGTGTGGAGGGGGACTGACACAGTAAAGACATTTTCTTGAGATTAAAGTCACCAGTTAGAGAGAGAAATGATTTAAAAAATAGCATGTGCTTCTTCAGACCAGTTCATTTTCATTCCACACATGAAAATGTACACTACTGTTTCAAACTCCAATTCTAGAGCAAACGCCTTTCTTATGATGACTGGTACACAGACAACACAGCCGTTTACAAAAACAAACGTAAGCAAAACAACCAACATCTTACAATTGTCCTCCAAAGCATTCAGTGTCTGGTTACTCCTCCGAGATGAAGCAAGAACTTGAGAAGTCTGGACGCTGCTGAGCGCGCATCCTCCTATTTGTTTAAAAAGCCCCTCTCCCCACCCCCCACCCCCCACCCCCCGCCAACACACACGCAATTGTTTGCAGTCAGCTTGGCCCCAGCCGATTGGGCCGTGACTCTTATCTTAGCCATTTTCTATAGACACAATAACACTTTTTTTTTTTTAACTCAGATATCATTGGCTTATCTGTTACCTTAGAAAATTAAATACCTGTGATGGCAAATGGCACTGCCATCAACAGCTTTGGCACAAACACACAAGTAATTCTGGGGGGCATGCTGCACACCTGCTGGGTAACCAAGTGCGCCAGGTCCTGGCTGGAGCCCCCTAGTGCTGAGAGCTCGGCAAGAAAGGCAAGAAGCATGGAAGGAGCCCTGGAAGGAGCCAGTTAATCCTGCAAGTCGAGTGAGTGGAGGTGATCACACACACACACACACACACACACACACACCCACCCTTCTACTGCACACTCACCCCTTTTAAGTCATTTATAATTTAGCATAAACTTGCAATTAGAAAGTGGAAAGTTGGCTATTGTGTTAGAAACAAGAGAGGGTGGCTCCCAGGGCAAGAAGGAGGAAGGCCTGTTGACCTCGGACACCACTTGGCACACCAGCTCTGCCCTGCGCGCAGATAAGCACCGCCTCGCCCCAGAGCCCACGTCTCACTGGCCACCACGCAGGGGGACCCATGAAGGAGGGGTCAGAATGGAAGGTGGGGGGTACGGGGGCAGAGTTCCAGAGAGAGAGGATTATAGAGGTTTCGAGGGACGTGGAAGGACGTGATCCTTACAGCAATACAGGATACTCAGCTCACGGAAAATAAAATCCACAACTCATAACTCTTAGCTTATGAAAATATAATTTACACCTCAAGATACTTGAGGGCACCGCTGATCATTACCCAATATCTAGAGTTCCCACACCAAACAGACATACACACATGTGGGCACACACACATACTGTTTAGAAATTGTGTAGGAAAACATGTTTGCTTTTCGATAATTACAATGTAGTATTTAAAATATCTTCTCTGACGATTTAAAGTACATTTTAAAAATTCAGTGTATACTAGATAAGTATCCTTTTTTTTTTTTAGATTGACTTCTTCCATTTTTAAAGCTTCTAGCCTTGAGGTCAATGTGACATTTTATTTCAAGCAAATACTGCCAAGAATTTGAGCTGTGTGTTTTTGCTGACAATAGCAGGAATTTTGTGGAATATGGTATAAGTGATGTGGTTATTCTTCTTGTTTTGGAAGGGGAGGTGCAGTCTATGGGCATACTTTTTCTGTGATCTTTTGTGTTCATTAGAGACCAGATCAAAATAGACTTAATGCATAAGAAGACACAGTACTATTACTCTACGGTTTAAGTGCATTAGGTCACATTTAGTAAGAAAGAGGCAAATTAAACAATTTGTATTATATATTTAATATATATCTATACACTTATGTAAATATCTGTAAGTATTAAGCATTAGAAATGTGCCTTCTGTTAATATATAGTAAAACATAATTTTTATAAATATTACGTAAAACTGTATGATTTAAAATGCTGGATTCTGTAAAGGGTTATAACACTGACATACTGCGTATCCCTGAAACAGACGTGCAAAGAGGGGAAGTGATGAAATGCCACTTGGATCACCTTTGCCGGGGTTTTGTCTCATTCCTAGTGTTGTTCGTCGTAGGTGGAGTGAGGAGCCTCAGGTAATGACATGTGCGTGTAAAACGTGTACTGGACTGTCACCACTCAGATCGGGGAGCCTCGGTGTTCCACCCGGGACGCCTGTCTGACGAGGAATCCATCAGACTCGGAGGATGACGCGCCCCCCTCCTCGGGTGAGAGAGGCCCTGCATCTCCTTCCTCAGACCCTACTGCTCTCGTCCACTTGCTTAGAACAGAAGGACCTGCGCCATCTCCTGTGCTGCCCCTGCTCCTCTCCATCTTCGGTCAAGTGTCGGCTCCGTGCCAGGCGGGGCCAGGCTCTCTGCCAGCACCGAACCCTGGAAGACTCATGACCACCCCACTACGCAGTTGGTCTGCTGAGACCGAAGGTCCAGGAGCCGGGCTGGCGGGGAGACAGCATCACAAACGGGGAGCGCCGGGCCCGGCTGCTCCGAGTCAGAGCCCACACCCTCCTGCCCCTGCCCCTGCGGCCCCGGTGCTGGCCGAGGGCCGAAGGTAGAATGAATGCGGAGAGGAACACAGCTGTCCCTTCTTAGAGGCACACCCGAAAGTACGGCACCAACATCGGTTCTTACTTTAATTCATGCATCAGAAAATCACACATTTCTGCAGTATGTGGACCTCAGTTTTTATCACCCGGCCTATCAGTGAGATACACACTATTTACCTGAGGGGACATTTATGCCATGGACTGAACTGGGCCTGCCCCAAGGCGTGCGCCAAATGTGACTGGAAATGGGGACAGAGTCAATAAGAAGGTAATTAAGATTAGACGGGGTCATAAGAGCAAGGCCCTGACCTGGTAAGATTAGTGTCCCCACAGGAGAACGTGTCGCCGAGAACCCCTCCCTCTGCACTTGAGGACGCGTTCGAGGAACTCAGCCCTCCCGGCACGCAGACACCGTCTGCTCCACGGCCGAACGGGCTGGGACCCGGGCTGGGGACCTCCTCATGACCAGAGTGTGAGAAGACACACTCCTCTGGTTTACGCTGCACAACCTGCGGCATCTTGCTGTAACGGCCCAGTCCACTAACGCGAACATAGAGCTTCTCTGGTCCACGGGACACTTCTTGGGAGAACAATGACCGGGTCCAGAACAGCCCCTGTCCCGTGGGACAGATGGTTCTTCACAAACACATGGGAGGACAAAGTAGAGGGAGGAAGACAGTCACAGACTGAGAGGGTCTTGAAGACTAAACACCAAATGCAACGAGTGGAACTTGTGTGAACCCAACTGAGTAGACGGATGTCTTGACGTATGTCTGCGGCCAGGAGACTGTGTTGTGGATATTAGGTAATGTCAAAAAGTTATCTGTGCTGCGTATGCTAATGACGGTGTGGCTAAGCTTAAATAGTATTTCCTGGAGACATGTTTTTGTGGGTGAAATCACATATCTGTGATTTACTCTAAAGCACTGTAGTTTTATTTATTATTTTTTAAATGTTTATTTATTTTTGAGAGAGAGAGACAGAGAGACAGAGCATAAGTAGGGTAGGGGCAGAGAAAGAGGGAGACTGAATCTGAAGCAGGTTCCAAGCTCTGGGCTGTCAACAAAGAGCCCGACGTGGGGCTCGAACCCACAAACTGTGAGATCATGACCTGAGCTGAAGTCGGATGCTTAACCAACTGACCCACCCAGGCACCCACTAAAGCACTCTAGCTTTAAAATGCAATTGGTGAGATGTTGGTAATTTTGGAAGCTGGGTGATAGGTATGTGGGATTTCATGATACCTTTAATTCAATCTTATGATACTAGAAAAAAATATTTCAAAAAAGAACATGCTGTTAATACAGAGGCAAGGAGAGACAGTTTCATAAGAGGCAGCAGCATAAGGGTGCCTGGGTGGCTCAGTCGGTTGTGTCTGACTTTGGTTCAGGTCATGATCTCACAGTTCATGAGTCTGAGCCCCGTGTCTGGTTCTGTGCTGACAGCTCAGAGCCTGGAGCCTGCTTCAGACTCTGTGTCTCCCTCTCTCTCTGCACCTCCCCACTTATGCTCTGTCTCTATCTCAAAAAATAAACATTAAAAAAATAATAAAATAAAATAAAGAGGGAGCAGCATGCGGAGAAGCACAAGTTGAGAAGGACCATCTATGTTCCATCCCTATTCAGGTCATTGAGAGCCCTCAGCGCTCCCCAGGAAGGGGATGGAGGATGCCTGGGGTCACGCAGGGGTAGCCTCACGGGCTGGGTTAATGAAGATTCCTCCTCTGTCTCCCCTCCCACTGTCCATGGAAACCATTCAGCACAAACAGGAGAACGTTCTGGAGCCAGAGTAAGCCTTCTTAAATTGGCAGTAAGGTGGATACACTGACTTTTAGACCATGTGCTAAGAGGTGTGTGTGTGAGCCTCCTTCTTTTCTTCCTCCTACGTGTGCATCCACATCCAGCCCACTGGTGTTTGTCATTCTGCTTATTCCTTACATAAAAATGGTCTGACTCCATGATATCTACAGCCTACAAACCTGTATATAGTGAAGAAACCTTCCTGTCAAAGGAAAAAGAGTAATTAAGTAAAAGAAGCGTTAAGTCTCTGCCTCAGGACAGAGTAAAGCCACCCAACATCTGTGTACAGAGGGGAAAGTCTGTGCTTCCGACTAGAAAAAGAACTTTCTGATGACATGCGTTTATGAAAATAGGCCCCTCTGTCCCGAGCATTTGGCTGCTCAAAAGGGTAAGTGTTGTTCCTGCAGGAAGCTATTGCTTTGGGCCCATGAGTCCAAAGTAACCGTGCGTAATCACCCCATAAAAGATGGGTCAACAATGTTAAGTGGGTCAGATGGCCTAGAGCAGCCCTGCTTCTGCTGCTACACATTTGTGACGTGAGTCAGCTTTCCTTCTATAGCCTCACCCTTTCCACGGGGCCGTGTAGACCTGGGCTCGGGGCTGAGCACACAGACCATGGGATGTAGTTTGTTCCCAGGTGGCCCGTGTGCAGTCCTGCATCCAAGGCAGCCCAGCTGCTAGAAGGCGGGAAGACTGCACTCCCAGGCCCCACTTCAGCCTACTGACTTTTGCTATTAGGCTTCTTTTTTAAGCCTTTTATTTGAGAGAGAGTGTGTGTAAGCAGAGGAGGGCACAGAGAGAGAGAGAGAGAGAATCCCAAGCAGGCTCTGTGCTGTCAACACAGAGCCCAACACTGGGCTTGATCTCATGAACCATGAGATCATGACCTGAGCCAAAATCAAGAGTCAGACGCTCAACCGACTGAGCCACCTGGGCGCCCCTGCTCTTACCCTCTTTCTCACAACGGCTGTATTAAAACTGATGATAAATGTCACCCTCATTAGGCCCAAAAAAGCTCTACATAAGACTTAGCCATGTGAATGCAGAACAAGAATTAAAGCAAACAAAAAAGCATATTTAGACACTATTTAGGTAGCGGTTTCCATACTTCACTTGTGAGGGTGTTTTATACACAAGGAGTGGCCTCCTGGGGACCCAGGCTGTGCTCACGTGGGAGGCGGGCGTGTCGCCTGGAAATCACCCAGGCCTCATGCACGGGATGGAACCGGAGCGTGCTCGGGACCAGCGAGAAGGAGGTCTGGAACATCAAGACACACCTTCGGGGAGGTGCCTGCAGAGAACCCCCAAGGCTGCCCGGAAGGTGTGACTCGGGCTCAACACTTCGATCCGCTCACTGATGCCAAATCCACTGTCCTCTGCGAACGTAATCGGTCCTCTGGCCCCGGGCTCGCTCACCCCTCCCCCGTCTGCGCTCTCCCCTTCCTTGACTTCCTCCATCCATGTCCCTCTTCCTTCTGTGGCCCCACTTCCCCGTCTGCTTTCCTGGAAACCGCCAGGTGCCATGCTCGCCCTTTCCCCTCCGCGTGTTCTCCGTCCTCCCGGGGAAGGCAAACCGCTGGGGACACCCACGCTGCTGTCTGGACATGCCGTGCTCACACCATGCCTCTCTCCACCTCCGCGCTCCCCTGGGAGCCACACACATTTCTAGCTGCAGGCAAACCACTGTGTTGGAACACGGAAAGTCTTAGAAAGAATCCTTTTATTTCTTGTTAAGAAACAAACTTTATGGTAATAATAATAATAATACCTTGGCTGAATGTAATAAATAACTACAGATACGGATAACCTTTTCCCTGGGTATAGACCATAAAACACATGAAAATGTGGGGTCACTTGCAAGTGATTACGCAACAGTTTCTCTGAAAAATTTCTTCAAAAGTTCAAAGTAATATACAAGAACATCCAAGTAGAGTGAAAAATAAGTTGCTGAATGCAACAGTCCCCCATCAGATGGTACGCTGAATCTATTTATGACATCTTAAAGATTTTTTGACTTATTTGTCTTAATAGGTAGAATAATGTATTTGTTTAACTTTATGAGCCTGGCCCACTGTCGTTCAGTACGCTTAAGAGCCTGCCGAACATAAAATAACACATTATTTTCTGAAGGGCGGGTTCCATGATGCTTGGTAAAATTCATCCATTCCTTTAAGATATTTATTGAGCACTTAAAAACAAAAGTGATGTCTTTAAAGCCCAAAGGATCTGGCTGCAAGTCATGGATTGGGGAAAGTGTCCAGACAAAGGAAGGGGCCTCAGGCGGACTGTGTTCTGGGAGCACCACGAGCAGGTCACTTAACTGAGCCCCTCATGCAGCCACTTCATTTGCTAATAAAAAAAAAATCACGTCCTACTGCTTGTCAGGCCCAGGCTGGGCATGTGGTAGAAACTTAGTGGGAGATCCAGACAAGTAAACAGAAGAATTGCAGGTCACAGGGGTAGGGCTCAGAGGGACGTGACAAAATGCTAAGCAGCCCAGGGACAACGTGGAGCCTCCAGGCTAGGGGACACCAGAGACTGCAGACGGGTGGGGGCCGGCCAGGACAGAGGGGGCTCCTCTTTATGTCCTGATGCAAGAGGAGAACACACGGAAAAGGCAGCAAAGAAAACTTGTTTCCTTTTTCCAAAGGAAACTTTTATGTGGTGTTTTTCAGGGGGCTCGTCCCAAATTCTCTTGAGAAGAATGACACGACTTAACCCACATCAACTTGGGCTAGCTCATCCAGGGATGCGAAAATGTAAAAAATAGGGGAACTTGAATTTAGAAAGACATTAAAAACAAAACAAAAACAAAAACAAGCTATACACAAAATCCCCCCTTATACTTATTCCAGATATCCTTTCTTCTTTTTTCTCTTTCTTATTTTATTTATGTATTTATTTTTAGTAAGGGGCAGGACTATTCGATTGTTGATTAGCAGTAAATACGTCAAATACAGAAATACAGCACAGATCACATAGAGAGAATTTCTGGATTAGGGGCAGAAGCAGAGTTTCTCACCATGAAACACTTAGAGCATAACTGTCCGGGAGCTGGCACAGAGGCGCTCACCAGTGATGTCTACAACACAAACAATACCGTTCTTACTAAGAAACAAGGACTCAGAAACGTCAGTGGGTTAACTCTCTCACAACCCAGCACCTAAACATAAACTTAGGATGTACACTTAGTTCAGACATGGCAACCATTTCATTAAAAATAAGTGGAAAACATGGGAAACACTGCAGTGGAATAATGTCTTTCTCTTACTGATGATGGTAAGTACAGAACAGTTGACCTGTATACGTATTTCCCGCATTAACTTCTCTGCTTTCTCACATACAACATCCACTTCCTCAACAGGAATTGCTCTCTTTATCTCTTTATTTTTAAATGCTTTCCTTTACATAATTTTTTGAGGTGGGGGGAGGGGCAGAGACAGAAGGAAGGAGAAGCCCAAGCAGGCTCCTCTCTCAGTGCAGAGAGCACGGCCCTGGGATCACGACCTGAGCCGAAATGAAGAGTCAGACACTCAGGCACCCCAACTCGCTTAATTGTTTTAAAATTTTTTAATGTTTATTATTTTTGAGAGAGAGACAGAGCATGAGTAGGGAAAGGGCAGAGAGAGAGAAAGAGACACAAAATCCGACGCAGGCTCCAGGCTCTGAGCTGTCTCCACGGAGCCCGATGTGGGGCTTGAACCCACAAACCCTGAAATCATGATGAGTCCAAGTCGGAAGCCTAACTGGCTGAGCCACCGAGGCGCCCCTCTCTTTATTTTTATATCATCCTGATCTTAAAAGTGAGATGAGCATGCTTTCATTATAGCTTTTTAAACATGTTTAAGGCTTTTTCAAAACTGTATTTGAATTTTTGGCTGTAACTTTGAGAATTCCCTACCAAATGTAGGGGGGTTCCTTTGGGTGCCCCTTGTCTTACAATTTGGATGGGCAATTCCATTCTAGATGCAGGAGATGAGAGTGTGTGTGTGTGTGTGTGTGTGTGTGCATGCATGCGTGCCCAGTAACTTTCCTATACTAGGATGATCTAATAATAATAGCATATTCACTTAAAATAATGTTAGCTTTTCAGAACACTGTCGTTGAATTCAACGCAGACTGGTTACATATACAGCTGACCCTTGAGCAGGGGTTAGGGACGCCGACCCCCATGTGGCTGAAAATCCATGTATTCCTTGGGTTTCCCCAAAACCTGACTATGAATAGCCGGCTATGACCGGAACCCTTACCGACAACATTAAGAGTCAAGTAATGCATATTACGTGTGTTGTATGTGTTGTATACTATGTTCCTGTAATAAGGTAAGCCAGAGGAAATCATAGAGAAAATACATTCACAGTACTGTGCTGTACTTACTGGAAAAAGTCTGGGGATAAGTGGACCCAGGGAGTTCAAACCTGTGTTGTTCAAAGGTCAACTGTACTTGAAATTAGTCTAATTTTCCAAATAGTAATGTTAGTATTCAGAACAATTCGTATGAATAGCACCATAAATCCCAAAAATGAAGTGTAACTTGCCGCGGGTCCAAGAAGTCAGTACTAAGGAGCGAAAGTGTTTCCTGCGGCCTGGAAGACAGGCTCTGGGAAGTAAAATGAGGCACATTTACTCCCAACACCTTCAGGAAAACTGATGATAAACAGCATTATACTAGAAAGATGACCACGTTTGTTGATAAATGACATGGTTACTATCCCACAGAAGAAACCTGATTTGGGGCTCTGCTGACACTTCTTACTTAGGACGCGGCAGCTCGCGTCACCATCCGGCATCCTGCCATAACCATCTCAAATCCGTGAGGCACACAGAGGAGCCTCCAGGTCGCCTGAGTCCCGGGACTATTCTCGTTACCGAGCCCCGCCAGGTAACTCTAGCTCTTCTTCTCTGCAGAGAAGCGCAAACCAAGAACTGGTCCCTTTGGGACCTCCCACTGTAAGAGAAAGCAGTGGTGATGCTGTAGAGCAGATGAGAAAATAATGTTTTTATTAACAGTCTGGGCTTCTCAGAGAAGCTCAAATCAATTTCAAACTCTGTTATGTTAATTCCCTTAACACCCCTATGAAAAATATCAGCAAATATAATGAATTCCCAATATGCAATATAAGTAGGGAGTAAAATCATAGGGCATAAAATAACATTCCCAAATGGACTATAAAATTTTAACTTCTTTAGAGAAACAATGCATGTGAATCTAAAATATGAAAGGACATTTCCAAGCAGGGCGTGTCCTGACCCTGTGATCTCACAGATCGGTCGCTGCAAACCTGGACGGACCAAACCAGTGCACGGGCTGCTCACTTCCAGCAGCACGTGTCTGGCCGTCAGGTCCATCCAGCACTGACCATGTGTGCGCCCACGTGCCCCATAGTGACGCTCACGGGCCAGGGCCTGGCCCAGCACAGTCTGTCCACGACCGCCGTGTGCATTACCGGGTCTGGTCGTGCGGTCCCATCTCCCTCGCCGCTGCCCTGTCCCCGGGGTCTTGGACGTGTCCCCTCAGCTCCGTGCTCCCCTCTTACCCACGTGGAGCATGGGAACGGCTCTCACATTGGCCTGGTGGGATTTCTGAGAGGATTCGAGCTGTCCCGGATCGTCACAGTGCCTGGCACAGAGCGAGGGACACGCAGGTGAGGAGCACCCCACAGTCACGCGGGTCAGAAGTGCACCTGCACACTGCGTGTGGGCCCAGTGCGTTCCTCCTACTTCTTGCTGACGGGGCTGGGGCTTGAACTCAGTTTCTTAGACTCTAGGGCAGGCGTTTCCTGCACGCAAGAAACTGAAGTCGTAAGATGTAAGTCCCCTCTGACTTACGGAACCACCCCCCCAAGCGGTGCATGTCAGAGCAGCTGCGGTGGAGCAGAGATGAGTGACACAAGACCACACAGCTGGCCAGGGGGCGCGTGTCTGCGGCCACCATGGCAGCTGGGGAGGCACGGAAGGGACTCGCCCAAGTCAGTGAGCCTCCAGACGGTTCTGAGAGGTGTGTAAGGGCCGCCGATACAGAGGAGAGAAGACGGCATGCCCACAGGGATGAGGGACATGGCAGACACGGAGGGGATGGGGACATGCGTCCCGAGGGGCTACGGGAGGGACGAGCCCTGGGGACCACCATCTGGACAAGCAGAAGAGTTGTTCTCCCATGCTGCCGAAAACAGGAGAAAGAGCTGTTTTGTAGCCGGGTTTAAACAAGGGAGCGACTTGCTGAGAGGGATATTTACAGAATGTGGTGGTATTTCATCTTAACGGGAGAGAGCAGCTCTGAAGACAGTTCATGAAGTAACAATCGTACATGGTCGTGATCGGCCTGGGATTAACGGCGAGCTCAGGGAGTACAGCATGGTCATCCGTGACCAACCAAGAGAGCGGGACCGTCCTCTCCTGTTTGCGGCGGCACAGGCTTCTGCGCTCCTGCAGCCTGTATGTCTACACCGTAAAGTTGTCGGTTCTGTTTAAATACTCTCCATGTCTCTTTCTTTCCCTCCACCTGTCTCTACCTTAAATATATGAACATCAAGACTCCACTTTATTCGTCGGCAGCAGTGATAAGAGTGTTAAAATCCACAGACGTGTGGATGGTGAGGACAAAGACGAACAGCAGTCTTAGAGAAGGAAGATGGGAGACCAGGAAGAGAGGCTGAAACACCTCTGCCCTGGGTACAGAGAGAGGAACAGTTCATGAAAAGAAGATTAAAGAGGGCTTTCTCCAGGAGAGTGAGAGGCAAGTGGCACCATGGGCAGACATGGAGATCTGGAGAAGCGAAGAGCTTTGTCAAGCCGAGGGTCGTACGTCCAGTCTGGGACCTGACGGGCTTGACTTTACAAAGAGGCATTTAAGTGGAAGTTTTCTGGGAGTAGTGACAGGACATGTGGATAAGACCCAAGAACAGGATGACGTTGGGACACACATTTGATAGTCAACGAGACAGATGCTTTGTTCCAACTTCCCCGGAGCAGAGTGTAAATCTCCAGCAATCAGACAAGTTAAGCGAACCGAAGTTTTCATCTCGGAACCACGATGTTTGTTGTTGGACCGTGAAGGGATCTCCGCTCCAGTTCCACCCGAATCACCTCAACCAATTCTATTCCCAAACCATGTTACTTTGGACAAAATAGAAACTGGTAAGTGTTAACATGCACAGGATCTATGAAATATCCCATGGGAATTTCATCTCGATGGAATGTCAATAGCATCCGTTTTTTTCCCCATGAAGATAATGCAAGTGGGATAAGAAATCTGGATTTTCACCCATCCTGCATTACTATATCTGTCACCACACTATTTCGGTGACACCAGAAAACTCAGGAGCACTTTCTCTCCTTTCCCTTATACCCAGGAGCTATAAATGGCTGACGCTTTATCTCACCATGGTGTTGAATATAGATTCCTAATTAAGATGCCCAGATTAACATTTATTTTTTTTCTTTTTTTATTTTTTATTTATCTTTTTAATAGTTTATTGTCAAATTGGTCTCCATGTAACACCCAGTGCTTCTCTCCACAAATGCCCCCCACCATGACCATCAACCCCTTCCCTCCCTCCCCCTCCCCCTTCAGTCCATGGTTCATTTTCAGTATTCAATAGTCTTTCATGATTTGGGTCCCTCCCTCTCCCCAGCTCTCTTTCCCCCTTCTCCTCCCTATGACCCTCTGTTAGGTTTCTCCTGTTAGACCTATGAGTGCAAACATATGGTATTTATCCTTCTCTGCCTGACTTATTTCGCTTAGCATGACTCCCTCCAGGTCCATTCACTTTGCTACAAATGGCCAGATTTCATTCTTTCTCATTGCCATATAGTACTCCATTGTGTATATATACCACATCTACTTGAAGTGCTGATGCATAGGAGCACATGTACCCCAATGTTCATAGCGGCACTTTCAACAATAGCCAAATCATGGAAAGAGCCTAAATGTCCATCTCCTGATGAATGGATCCAGCAGATTAACATTTAAAACAGGGAATGTTGCCCAACACTGTTAGAACTATCCACAGAGCTAGAGGATCCGTATTAAAACAGTGAAGAGTCCATCAGTAAGGCAACTCACTACTCTTCAGACTGAATTTCAATGACTAAAATTCCATGGAAATATTACATCTCATTAGGGTTTTATTTTGTCTACCTCTGCATCAAAGAATTCAACCCATGTTTTTAAAGGTACTGGAGGTATTTAGTAAACACACACACACACACACACACACACATACACACACGCATGCACACAAAGCCACACACCTGATTTTTAAATGACAACCAAGGAATGTATGCCATCTAAGGATTAGCAATCTTTCTAACAGGAAGTGTCTATTTCATCAGGAATTGTACATCCTGAATATTAAGTGATACAGTTAAAACTACTGCTACAAAATGAGGTTTTGTGCCTCTTGAACAGAGGCATTATTTTGACCAAATAACATATAATTTGTCAGGAAAATAATCAGGATTTTGATTCTTTGTTATCAACTTAATTTTAATCAAGTAGTTGACTCAGTGGGGTTCTAAATAACTCCTGGGGAAAATATTGAAAAATTCCACTTAAACGGGACAAGACACAATGACATGTCTCCAGGCATGCAGAGCCAAGATGTTATCTAAAACGAATTAAAATAGGAACCAAAATTCAGTGAAGCATTCACGGAAGGAAGCAGATTGAAACCCAGACAGTTCCTCGGAGCAGCCCTAGGAATGGTTTGAAAAGACACAGGGTCAGCTTCTCATTCATCCCCGAATTCAGTGTTAGGTTTCTGATGAGTTGTTCTGTCTCCGCTGGATCCACATTGAAAGAGCCCCCTCCAGTACCTTACACTTCTTCCCCCTCACCCCACCTCTCTCCAGCTCAGAAGGGCTGACGTGAAGACCACGTACAGATATAAATGTCTGGTTCTGTGGAAGTTCATGCTGGGGCTCACTTCAGTAGCACATGTATGAAAGGGGGACGGCACAGAGAAGACCAGCAAGGTCCCTGCGCAAGGGTGACGCACAAGTTTGTGCACAGGTCCATGTTTCTGCCAGATACATTTCAATAAAAACGTAAATAAAAATTTGTATTCAACAGAAGTTTAAAAAGTTATTGTAAGTTTTAAAATGTATGCCTTAATGTCAGTCTTTTAATAAATGATTCATAATGTGATTTGATGAAGATACTAAATCATGACTAGTTGTTGCTATTAACATATGTATGACCAGACTGCCCAGTATGTGCATTCATTCAACACGCAATTCTTGAATGTCTGCTACATTCCCAGTGCTTTCCTAGGTGTAAAACTATGGAATTGAACGCTAAGAGTCTGATTGTAAGAACTTATGCTGCAGCAAACAGATAATATTACACTTTCCTAAAGGTGTGCAGATCGTTTCCTATCGCCGTTCTCAAAGTACGTACTGAGTGACTGGTAAGAGCTAGGCGATCGGCAGAGAGCAGACATTGGGCCACACCAGCCGGCTGTCAGGTCCTCAAGAAGGACTGGGCTGTGCATTCACATTCTGGCAAGGAGACAGGTCGATGAGCAGATCAGAGATAGAGATCAGATCTTACGATGATGTATATTCCATGACTTTTCCAAGTGATATGCGGTACAAGGAAAACAAACTATGGATAAGAGGAGAGTGAGGGTGGTAGGGTGCCATCTCAGGTAGGACGTCAGGGGGTGACTTGCGTGGCTGGAGCCCAGTGAGGCAGCGGAGGATGTTGGAGATGCGGTCAGGGAGGGTGAGAGGAGTGGACGAGAAGTCCTGTCCTTGCTCGGCTTGCTCTGGAGACCCAGACCCGTACCTCAGATGGGGGGTAAGAAAGAGCCTTCAGGATCCATAATTGTTCATGGTAAGGAAAGGAGGGGTCCTAAAGAGCACTCCCTGGGGAGCAAATGGCCCTTGTGATCTTGGAAAGAGAAAGCCCAGGGCACATCACAGACCTGCAGGTGTCCCCGGCTTACTGCTCTCATGGCTGAAATCTTCATCTAGTGATAAAGTGGATCACACGTCTTCTCCACCAGACTCTCTAAGAGGCATCACATAAGCAGGCAGAGACAGGGGACAGCAATTAAACAGCCTAGTGTGGACTTGCACTGAAAATGTTTCATTAAAGTGAGTACATACTTTTGGACTTGACCGTAATCTTTCTTCACAGACCAAGGACTTACCCTACTGGATATGTTTGTGGAACCCATTTTCTACAGAAAAATTGGCAATTATTCCTCAAAGTCAGAATGGTGAGAGGAAAGGGAAATATATATGAATAAATGAGTATAAATTGAAGAGTTGGGAACATAAATTTAAAAAACACCACCTAAGATTTGGGATAGCCTAGTCTACAACTTGAGGTAAAGTCGTGTCTTTTGTGTTTTCCTCTCTCTGACTTTGCTATCACTTTGCTCCCTGGTGGCCAGTGAGCTTCCTCCTCCCAATTTTCAGAACGCTTCTCAGTTGGGAGGGCTTGGCTGAGCACGGCTGGCTCTTCTTGGACTTGCCAGGGCAGAGGCTGCCGGATGTACTTTGGTGAAAGACTTACTTAACTTCCATTCATTCATTCATTCAACCAATGGTTTTCCCCAAGTAAATACTGACAATGACTGTCCCAAGATCATGAATCTTGAGCAGAGGAAATTTGAGTTTTCAGGAGGCAGAGGGGAAGGTCATTTGAATGACAATATTCAGTGACACAAAAATCATGACATGGTAGAAACATCACTTATTCATTGACTCACCAATTTGTGACATCACTTATTCACTCAACAGGTATTTACTAAGCACCTGTTTTCTGTGAGGTCCTGTACTAGGAATTGGGTAAAAGAGGAAGGCAAGGACACTGTAGATATCAGATGCTCACTATCCATCACCAAACCTCCAGCTGCCACCCTGGCCAATTCAGAGGAAAGGACACTGGAGTTAGACCATCAATAGAAGGCATTTCAGTGATGATCAAGTATGACTTCCTCCTCTCCTGACGTTCAAGGGTGTACGTACACTGGTACATTATGCAGCTTCCCAGAGACGTGGGAAACAGCATATGCTCTGGCTTGGGTACTGTTGCGCCCCGAAGGCAGCCCTGGGCTTGAAGTCAAGGACTTGCCCCACGATGCAGAAGCCGCCTGATTCACCTCCATCGTCCTCATCTGCGCTCCCACCCTGGCCTCTCCTCTGCGACTCTGAGGCAGCCTTCTATCCGGTTTCCCTACTTCCACTATTTTCCTGGAAGATCTACTGGCCCGGAGGCACTGTCTATGATGAGGCTGGTCACCCCAATAAATCTGCTTCAGTGACTTGCAACATCACAGAGCATAAAATCCACGGCCAGTGGCCCTGCATGACCTGCCACCCGACCAGCTAAACAGCCCTTGCCTTCCTCCAGCCATCACTTCCCTCCTCATGTTGCTCTGTCCCCACTGACCTTCTAGTGGTCTTCGGAAGAGACCAACCAGGTGTCAAATCTGCCTGGACAGCTGATCTTTTCTGGGCTCAACCTTCTCTGTCACTGAACTCTGCAAGGGCGGCTTGTCGGAGGTGCCTTCCCGGACCAACATAACGTACACAATTTTCCACCACCACTTTCCATTTTCTGATCCCTACATTCTTCTCTATTACTTGGCTTTTGTCTATGTGTTTACTGGTGCCCAGCCCACCAGAAGTAAGCTGTACAATTGTCAGTGGTGCGTCCACAGGTCACAGAACACAAGAATACAGAAGGCACCCGGCAAATCCTGGCTGACCAAATAAGTGAATGTCCTCGGGAACAACCATGCAGGCGATCCCCCAGGCCGGCTGGCTCCAGGTGGAAAGGAGAATGCCCTGCTGGGGCGCCAGGATGCCACCGCACCGATGCTCTCCGCGGAGATCACAGGAGTTATAGCATTCTGTGCTTTACGCAGATTTTAGGCCTCATAACTGGCGGCAGTAATCAGCTTTCAAAGCCCTCTGAGGATCCTGATTTCATCAGACTGAATACTTTAAATTCCTTTAAAATTCTAGGTTTATGATCCTTTGTTTATAGCTAGTATTTTCCTCCAAAGCGTAGTAAGATTCTGATTTATTTTTTGTTTTCATTTTGAAGGAAAAATTGATGCTTCACATAGTTTCCCAAATCAAAATCATATCAGGTGCTTCATTTACAAGGAAGGGTTTCAATCAGGCCGGGCCCGGGGCTCCAGGTGCTGAGAGCCCTGCCAGGCGCCCTGCCCCCCCGCCGCCCCCTCCCTGCTCTGTGTGCGATGTCAGGGAATCTCCCCTCATTTTCTAGCAAAGTCTCTCTTGTTAGGGACAAGAGAAGTCAGATTAATGTGATGACAACAGTGAGCAGCAGCAGTACCCCCATCCCCACCCTTATCTTCGTTTGCATTCACTTTAGATACAGGCCCGAGGGGCACCTGGTGGCTCAGTTCGTTAAGCTAAGTGTCCCACTTCGGCTCAGGTCACAATTGCAGTCTGTGAGTTTGAGCCCCGCGTCGGGCTCTGTGCTGACAGCTCAGAGCCTGGAGTCTGCTTCCGATTCTGTGTCTCCCTCACTCTGCTCCTCCCTCGCTCACACTCTCTCTCTCTCAAAACTAAACAAAACTGTTACATTTAGAAGATGGGACCTGAGCAGTCATCTCACACAAAGGACTGGATTTTAAACAGAGTTCAGACAAAGTAAGAGCAAGTGGAGGGAAGCCCATTTTCTTTGTATCTTTTCTCAAACCTTACCGTATGTGCAAATGCGTCTCCAAGTTCTGGACTGTATGTCATGCACAATCTCCTGCATCTCAGAAGACAACGCTGACCCTTTCGGACGGGATGCACCACACAGCCAGTCGGTACAGGGAGGCCGTGCTGCCGCTCGGCCACGGGCAAGGTGTCCTGACTGGTGTTTCTCTTCTTTGTGTTTTTAAGAGTTAAAGTTTTTACTTTATGTTTACTCAATAAAGTTTTCAATGAGTATAAGTGGTTTATTTCCATCTTTTTCTTATGGTGTAACCCACACCAGGGTGTTTATGACTGTACAGTTTTATTTTCATTATGTTGATGATGTTAATGAAACTAATTCAAAGTTGCAAAAGGTTAAACAGAACATGGAGGAAATAAAAGTAAACATCTTTCATTCCTTTCAAAGTATATCATTCCATAGGGTTGGTGTGGTTTTAGAGGTTTTGCAAGTGTCTACATTTGTATTTCTTTTCTTCTTTTTTATTTTAAATCTTCTTATCTTAGAGGAGCACCTGGATGGCTCAACCAGTTAAGTCACAACTTCCGTGAGTTCAAGCCCCATGACAGGATCTGCACTGTCAGCACAGAGCCTGCTTCAGATCCTCTGTCCCCGTCTCTCTCTGCCCCTCCCTCTCACTCTCTCTCAAAATAAACATTGAAATCTTCTTATCTAGGATGAAGTATTTCTAAGGACAGAGATCTTGCAATTACATAATTACATACTAATAATATGTTAATTACAACTTTACAGAAGTTAACAGAAAAGAGTTAGATGTATCCATAAGATTTTCATGAAGTTCATGAAATTTAAAGAATCTAAACATTAAACCAAAGGACTCCAAACCATAACTCAAGTCAACTGAGAATCTTAAGGTCTTTCTGGTGGCTGGTGCCCCACACGACCGATCCATAACTACCTTACCCCTTTGACGTGTTGTAGCGGTGACGACGTTTAGAACACGCCCGTACACCTGGTCACCACGTCTCAGAAAGAGTGTGAAGAAGTTCAGCAGTTACGTTTATCCTCCAGGATGAGAGGTCAACGTTAAATGTTGAGAAGGCTTACGAGATGATGGACTGTTAGACACAGCCCTTCCTGGCTAAATTACATAAACTTAACATTAACCCATTACATTAAAAACCGATGTAGATCTCATGAACTCCTAACTACTGTATCGTATTTGGCCTTCATATGTGCCCTTGAGGCTGCCTGCTTCCGCAGTACTGTCTGCTGGAAATATCACATCAGGGGCTTGTACCGCATATTGCGACCCAGTGACGTCAGGCTGATGGCCAGAAACTGGCCAAGGTGGAAATCTTTGACCAGGCACGTTGGAGAATGTCATGAGTCAGGCTCTGCCCCTCACATAACCGACTGTTAAGTGTGTACCTGCACATCATTGAATTGACGAGACTTACAGAAAGCCCCCATTCCACTTTCTGGGACCGATCCATGGGCTTCGTTTTTACAGAGGTTTCTCTAAAGTCGCCACCCCACAGAGTCTATGATTTCTTTTCCCTATTTATTCATATACCTCCTTGTACTTCCAACACCCATCGCGTTTTTGTTTACTTATTTATTTAATGTTTATTTTTCTTTCCCTCTGGAGTGTGGGCTTTAACATTATCCTATATTGTAGACATTCAGTAAGCATTTATTGAATTCATAGTAAATACATCCATTAATCAGTATAGAGAAAAAAGCGATTAAAGGAAATCCTTGCGCGATTGACAAACAGGCTTTGACTCCTGTCTGGAAAGGCTTGGATAGAGAGGATGACCCTTCGGTCACACAGCCAGGGTCCGATAGAGACGATGACCCTTCGGTCACACGGCCAGGATAAACACTCCCCCGTGCGTCTCCATCGAGCATCTCTCTCTGTGCCCAGTGTGCGGCCTCTGCAATCCAGCATAACAAGTGCACCGAAAATGAGGCAGGTGCTGAGCACAGGACACACAGTTTCAGGACTTCGTGTGAGAAAATTACTTAGCGAGAATGAGGGATGAAAGCATGTGAAGATACAGCATCACTCTCTCCTTATTCTCCAGGCACAACTTGGCTCCTGCCCGATGACAGGCGGGGACTTGTTTAACAGCCGACCCAATTGTGATGCTCATAAACATTTCACAGGAAAAGCATTCACATCTTCAATATTTCACGAAGAGCCTGCCCTCTCAGTATGCACATACTTGATTCAGAAGTTAATTTTAACTTGAATAACTGAGCTCTCTCGACCGAGGGGGCACCGCCAACTTATACATAAAGCATTTATGGTGTGAGTTATTTTTAACTTCCACCCAATCAGCCAGCTTGCTGCATAACAGGAGTACTGGGTTTCAGTCTGCAGGGAAAGTGGAGCTATTCCCCCGGGAATCAAGGCACGAACCTGTGCAGTAGCCACTGGTGTGAAGCGCGCGCCGTCACCAGGAACCCTTCACACTGCCATTCCGTCATCTCGCCTGGCATTCATAGTGAGGGTTCTGAGACGACGCCAGACCCCGAAGTGTCTCAAGTCCTCAATAATGTCAAGGTAGACTTGGTGCGGTTGGCTTCTTTCTGTTAGCTGTGTATAATCCATGGTAATTTATTGCAAGCTGACAATTCAGCAAAAATGCCGCATTCTCTGAATGTGGATATAAATATCATTCTTTGAATAGGATGTAAAATATCCTATATTATGCAGGAGGTTAACAGACTGACAGCAGACATGTAGAAGCCATTTTCCAAGCACGTCTCCACGAAACCACAGATGTCTAACTGGAAAATGCTGTCGTGGTTGTTACCATTATTATTATAAACAGTAAAAAATAAAAATCAGTGTTACTTATATCAGGCCGTGTACATGATTCATGGGCCAATGTAACACTATTACTAAGTAAATGCTTACTATACTTCAAGGCAGGAGGCCGAGTCTTCTCAAGACAGTGCCTCACTTCCTACCACAGTAATTGCAGACATCCAACAGTATTATTCCCATTCCACAGGAAGGAGATGGAGTGGGAAGGCTCGCCAGTGCTGGGCACACAGCCAGCGGGCAAGGAGTCAGGCTCAAAGCCCTAGTCTGGCTGGTTCAGTGGCCCTGGCCGCTCATCATGGTGTTACTCTTCTGAAGTTCAAGGTAAATAAGGTTCCCAAAGAGCCAGAACTGATTCCAAGCAAGGGTGAGGTTGCCAGGACACATCAGGGACCTGCAGCCTGGGGAAGGACGGTCTCAGGACCGGTCACCAGGGAGCCGGGTTTTACAGCCACAAGGACAGCGAACACACGGGATGCCTGACTCCCAGGGCCATGTGGGCAGGAAACGAGACAGGCCAGAAGCTTCGGGGTTACGACCAGTCTATGCAGCGGGCTCTCGGCCTGGGGAACGCAGGTGTTTACAAGATACACCTGCCCGGCTCTCTGTGACTGAGGAAACACCTTGTTGAAGACACACGGTGCCCCCTGCCGGCCCAGGGTCACCCCAGGGCAGGTCTCCAGGAGCTGCTACCACAGGCCCCGATCCTGGCCCTCCCTGAACCTGGCCATCACGGCACCCAGGGCACAGCCTTGACCTTGCCGTGCCTCTTTTGCTCCCTTACTCCTTGGGGAAATGTCACCACTATTTACGTCCGGTTAGAGTCCTGCATACACATAACTCCTGCATGTAACCCCCACAGGTACTCACTAAAGGGGCAGTTGGGTGACATTTTCTTTGGTTTCTCTGTTCAAATGAAGACTTTGGCTGGAAAGACCACAAGGCTAAGAAGAGGTGGTGCTGTGGCCTGAATGTTTGCAACTCCACAAATTCACATGTTGAAGCCCTAAGCTCCGACGTGCTTTGGAGGTGAAGCTCTCGGGAGGTAAGGGGGGTGGGATGAGGTCACGAGGGTGAAGCCCCAGTTGGGATTCGTGTCCTTACAAGAAGAGGGACAGGACTCAGCCCTGTCTCCTTACTCCAAGTGAGAAGCGAGCGCTGGCCAGGACCGGAACCTGCCGGCACCTCGACGTGGGACTTCCCAGCATGCAGAGCAGGAGGAAGTGAGTGTCTGCTGCGTCAGCCACCCAGTTTACGGTCCCTTATTACAATGGCCCACACGGCCTAAGGCGGCAGGGTTTCTGCATCATGCACAATTCTGGTTGGCAGAACGCGACCGTTCATTACGCAAGCCTGCTGTCTCGCAGTGACCCAGCACTCATGCCTCAGGTCCCCTGCCTGCCACCTTCCCTGTCAAAGAGACAAGGTGATCATTTACCCCTTTGACTTTAGTATTTTATCACTGGTGATAAATATAGACATAAGGAATATTCATTTGATGAGCACCTGTATCTGTTAATATATTTATATATTCTGATATATCTTAAGAAACCAGGAAGTAAATTAGGTTTGAGTTCTAAAAAAAAAAAAAGTGTATTTGTCTGGTTGATTTTGAATGCTTGTTTTCAGATATTCATGATGGCACATTTCATTTTCCCTTTTGCCTTAGCTGTACCTGAAATAACTCATTTATTCCCTTCTGCGAGATTCTATAGTTTTCCTCCTGTATCCACACTGCATTATGTATTGAAATAAACAGTAACTGCAGAGTCAGAAGCTGATGATTTGATCCTTGGCCCGAAGCACTTACCAGCCATGTGACCCTGGGGCAAGTCAGTTAATGTAATGTTATTTCCTGAAGGGCCAGGTCTGTGAGGCAGGATTGTTGTCGGAGCAGATAAAAACCTACGATCTACGCGCCATGCTTAGCACATCCGAGGCACTCAGTATCTGCTAATGTCAGCCATGTGGAGGTATGGCGCATTAGTCAAAACCAGTACCCTAAAGGTGAGTATACATTTCTGTCAACCATGAGATAACCAAAACGGGCATATACATGCTATACAAACAAACACGAGAAAATTGCTCTTTAAAGGTATAAGATTAATGGTGTGCATCTACTATTCTCCCCCTGAAAAGTTATCTCCTAAACTAATTATTCATGTAACAAAAAGACGTAGTAATCATCTAGGGCTATTTAAGAGGAATTCTTGAAAAGATACACAATTGTTCAGGCACCACACACACACACCCTGCCCAAGACCTCCACGGAACAAACAACAACTGTCACACACCCTCTAGTAGGAGACGCAGGGCGGGGGGGCGGTGCACCCATCTGAGCTCCAGCCAAGACCCAGGAGAAGGAAGGTCACCGCCCAGCGTCGCCATGGCGACCAGGAGATGCCTCTGCCCAGTGCAAGCTGGAGACTGGCCACTCTGCCTAGAAACACTTTCCCAAGCGGAACCTCTTGCCGTTTACACAGAAGGGATTCTGTCACCTGGGGTCCTGGGGCCAGGCCAGGGACACCCACCCATGTGTGGTGGAAGTCTATCCTAACAAAAACAGCACTGATCATGGTTGAACAGAAACGTAAACCTCTATTCATATAACACATGGCTATTTCTTCAACTAGTGACTCATGCAAAACTCAGTGTTTCCATTCAAGTCTCTAACTCAGAACAACCTGGCTTCACCCAGTCCCTTATTTTTATGCCATCATCAAATGGCATCTCCCCAAACAAGCTATGGGGCCAAAGAGAGGGGCATGGGTTGGAGGCCCAGGGAAGTCGGATGGATACGCCAAATAACAGTCTCCATGGGTATGTACCCTCTTTAAAGCACTCTGTGACCATTTAATGATGGTGACTGGAGGGGAGGGCCTGTGACCTTGGCTAGAAAGGACGGCCCAGACAGATCTCTTTCATTTTTTCTCCTAACAGTCCTCCACAAAATAGCTGACGGGCTGACTATTTTGGGCAGCGGGCCACCATGGCTTCTCCACTGAAGCAATCACACAGAATGGTGTGAAACTATCCACCTGAGTGGAACGCAGAATTACGACTCCACCATTTCCGGAGCAGCGCCCTCCCACGTCGGGGTCACGTTAGCGCTGTGGTGAAGGGTGGGTTTTCATGGGAAAACAGTGAAATGCCTTTAAAGCACTTTTCTGAATATCATTTTTGTGCCTGGTCCTTCGACTGAAAACATTTCCATATTCTTTCGATTTAATTCCTGTAATTATTTTGTGATATTATCACCCCTTCCCAAGGGAGGGTGTGGGGACAAAGAGGTTCAACGATTCACCAGAGTCCTTACAACTGGTGGCTTAGATTCGAACCTGGGTCTCCAGATCTCAAAACCGCTGTTCTCCTGTAGAACCGTATCTGCCTTGTGTTAGCTTGTTATCAACATATTTTGCCAGAATTTTTAAGACTTAAGGGATATTCATGAATTTTAAAGGCTAGCAGTGTGCTTGTTTTTATTTAATGTTTTCATTTAAAATGTGTATCAGAATATTAAGTTTTAAAAATTTTGGAATGATGTAAAGTTCTTGTTTAATGTGAAGGAAAAGCATGACCTAAACTCATGAGAACATATTTGAATTAACAGATTAGTATCAAATGGATAAATTTTTCTCTCTTTTAATTTAATGATGGCTTATTCTAAATATGGAAAATTAGCAACTTCAAATATTTTTTCCATCTGAATTATTCTTTGGTACTTAACATTCCTATTTATGTGCAGATTTTGGAATTTGTCTCTGCTTGCCAATGATGTGCATATATTTCATCTTCTTTATATGCCATCCAAGTCAGACTGCACTCTCCTACTTTCTTCTCTTGGGAGCCCAGTTTGGGATAATGATACAGTAGGTAAAAATCGTCAGACCATTAGTGCAGCAAGACACAGTCACTCTTACTCTAAATGTCACATATCAGGATTTCCGTCAAAGCACTATTATATTCACCATTTCTATGTATCTTATGCAGTTCTAAAATTTCTATTTGAAATTGTAGCCTTGTGGAGAAGAACTTGGCCAAATTTTATCTTTGGAATAAAGTTTATTTTGGGACCAACATTTCTAGATTCAGATAAGCTGCTCTTCGGAGGAGGGTCAACCTCCATACTGTTTTATGTAGGTTCCTCAAGACGACTCAGAAGACAACCCTATGGTTGACCATCCAACCGTGAACGCTTGTCCGAGGGAAGGGCCACCAGCGTCTGGAGATACTAGCACTCCCGTGCCCACTGCAGCCTCACGTACAAACGCCAAGACGTGGAAACAACCTGAGTGTCCATCAACGGACACATGGATGAGGAAGCTGTGGTTTGGGGCGTCTGGGGGGCTCAGTTGGTTGAGCATCTGACTTCGGCTCAGGTCATGATCTCGGTTCGTGGGTTCGAGCCCCGCATCAGGCTCTGTGCTGACAGCTCGGAGGCTGGAGCCTGTGATTCTGTGTCTGCTTCTCCCCTGCTCACACTCTGTCTCTCTCTCAAAAATTAAGATTAAAAAAAAATTTCTTAAAGCTGTGGTTTATATTTATAGTGGAATATCACTCAGCCATGAGTAAGAAGGAAATCCTACCATTTGCACAACGCAATAGACCTCAAGGGCATTATGCTTATGTGAACTGAGTCAGGCAGAGAAAGAAAACCACGGTGCGATCTCACTTACGCACGGAAACTAAAACAGCTGACCTCATAGAATGGAGTGGAATGATGACCACCAGGGACAAGCGGTCTGGGAAACAGCCCCAGAGAGATGGGTCATAGGTGCAAACCTCCAGTTATAAGATGAACAGGTTCTGGGAGCCAATGTACAGAAATGACAGTTAACAGCACTGGATTATATTCTTGAAAATTGGGAAGAATATAGATCTTACATGTTCTCACCCTCCTCCCTCCTCCCAATAAAGGTAATTATGTGAGTAATGAAGGCATTAACTAACCTTATTGTAGTAATTATTTCACAGTATATACATGTATCAACATAAGGACCAATATAACTTAAGCCTATTTCTTGAAGTAAAAGTAAGAGATAGATTGACTCTAAATCAATTTGCTGGTTTCATTATGGAAAATATAATGGTGGAGTTTGGGAATCAATATTTTGATTCCACTGTTTTGGAGTAAAACAGTAAAACTGGATCCTGACTTAGAAAGTGAATTCACTGTTCTTTTCTTTTTTTTTTTTTTTCATTCTTTTTTCCAAAAAAAAAAAAAATGGCTACAAAATAAAGTTGCCTTCGGGCTGACTTCACCCACTATGTTAAGTTTAAGGACTCAGGAGTGTAATTGTTGTTTCCACTGCAGAAATTCCTCAGAACTGTTCTACACACCATCAAATTACCATTTGGCGCTCAGGCTGGGGTGTCCGTAAAACTGTAGCCGGCTCATCATCTGAGTTCGTGGCCTCACGGAAGCACCAGCAGTTGGAAGAACAGGCTGCAAACGCCCTGTTGAAAGATCTGTCATTCACCGGCAGCAGCGTGACCTCAGGGAGGGGCCTGTGGACCTCTAAGCTTGTTTCCACTTTTGCAAAACACGTAAGTGAAACCACACAAATCAAAGAATCAGCTTCTGGCTCCCTTCCTTCCATGTGGTGATCTAGCCAGAGACTCCCACACAAGGGTCGTTTCCACACCCACAAGCGCACTCAAACGCTCGAGGCCGTGAGGAAGGGCACAGTGAAGCGGGGCCGGCGGTGATGAAGCACATCACAGAATCGAGCATAAAATGCCCAGTCCGTGTCCAAGAAACACAGGATGCTACACAAATTTAAAGCCATGACCCTAAATGTGACATAATCCTGCTCTGTCCCCGGATTACCCCTGTGCAGTATAGAGGACCTTACACCCAGGAATGGTCCCAATTCAGACCTGTTGCCCTGTCTAGCTTAGCCTTTGCACCAGACACGCGCCCCATTCTTCATAAAACGCACCAGTTTGGACAATACAGTACACGGTTACCTTGTGTATGACACAGGAAAGGAAACAGTCACCTGTTCATAGAGTGGACCATCTATTTGTCATTTCAGGGTAGGGTGAACAGAGAAGCCATCTCTAAAAGGAAATCCACTCTACTTCTATTTAAGGTCATGAAGCTGCCCTTTAAAATCATTTATGAAAGTAGAATCATTATTGCAGAAGCAAGAAGAAAAATAACTCTCTTTGTTTTATTTTCTCTGTTTTCTTGCAGATCTTCTCAGTGGAAATGCTATTCTTCTTCTACTTTAAATAAAGTGGTCTCTGTGTCCAGCCTCAGAGTTCAGCCAGCACAGAGCACTGGTGATCTTCGCTCTGAAAGCCACGGGCCAATGGCTGTCTGTGCCCTGTTTCCCGAATTCACGGCTGATGGCCTCTGGCACCAAGCAACTCTCTTTGGGACCCGAGGACCTTGAGTTATGGCAAAGTTCCACCTATAGAAACCGTCAATCTTTGCTTCACTCCAGTCTCTCAAGAGAGGAGACGACAGTGTGGGCCTAGTGCCCCTGACTGTCCTCCACGGTCAGGACTGAGCGCCCCTTGCCAAGGTGCTGAGCAAGCAACTTCGAGCAATCTAGCACCTTCTTCCAATCTCTCCTCTTCCTCTTCTACCTGTTTTCTTTGATGATCTGAATCTAAAGACTTCTCCCTTTTAAATCTGAAAAAATTTGGTATCAATTTGTACCGATTTCTTTCTTCAATAATTCTGCTTCTATTTGCTTACAAAGATGTTCCGCATGTTCGGATCATTGAACACTGAGTTTGTTTAACTATTTTGAAGTATTTCAATACCTTACATTTATACACAATTAAAGTACATAAGAGTTCTGGACATAAATTGGCCAGAATAAATGTGTGTTGCATGAATGGTGAGTGAACACAATGGCATATTTATCTGAAATTACAAATACTATCTCTTTTATTTTGAAATGGAATATAACAGAATATTAAGCACCAATTTTAAATGTGGCAAGTCTCAAAATTGTTTTTATAAATGCCAGTAGGAAGTTCAGTCATCTAGTGATCCTTATGAAAAGGGGATAGAGGTGCTTGGCACACAGATATTAGACCTTGGATCTAAGTGAACTTGAAGCCTGGTTCCTTCACATAAAATGTGACGTTAATTCCTATTCAAAAGGATAATAAAACCTATTTTTTTCAAATATGTGTAAAAATTTCTTATATGTGCCTAATAAATATCAGTAATTGTCTATAATCCTCATATACTAAGTGAGATGTTGGGGGAAAAGATCACTGGCAGGGCACTTGGGTGGCCCAG
This sequence comes from Mungos mungo, assembly GCA_004023785.1. Lineage (NCBI taxonomy): Eukaryota > Metazoa > Chordata > Mammalia > Carnivora > Herpestidae > Mungos > Mungos mungo. The sequence goes on along the minus strand of PISW01003357.1, from coordinate 63,261 downwards.
CTGGTTGAGTGTCCGACTTCAGCTCAGGTCATGATCTCTTGATTGCTGAGTTTGAGGCCTCCATCAGGTTCCCTGTTCTCAGCACAGAGCCCACTTCATATCCTCTGTCCCCTTCTCTCTCTGCTCCCTCCTCCCTCTCTCTTTCTCTATCAAAAACAATAAAAATAAATAAACTTAGATTGTATTGCAGTTTCACTTAACAGTATATAAAATGCTGTGTTGTGACAGGTATCAACTATCCATTAGATACTGAATCAATTTTTCTTAAGCACTACTAACTGCTTGCTTTTCTTGAAGCTAGAACATTCTGAAAATTTCCTGTTAGACCTATGAGTGCAAACATATGGTATCTGTCCTTCTCTGCCTGACTTATTTCGCTTAGCATGACACCCTCAAGGTCCATCCACTTTCCTACAAATGGCCATATTTCATTCTTTCTCATTGCCATGTAGTACTCCATTGTGTATATATATACCACATCTTCTATTTTGGGAGTGTTTGCTGTATCATTGGATTTAATGAAATGATTAGAGGTGCAGTAGGCATGACTTTGAGTAGATAATGAAAGAAAATGCAAAATGCTTATTGATTCATGATGTGGTTTCATCTCAGCTTGGGCAAACCATGCAGTATTTAATACATAGTAGCAAAATATTTACTATTGAAGCTTGAAAAGATGTGAGTTCTTTGTGTGCAATCTTTCATTTATGCATGTGAGAGGGTTGTCTCTTTTTTTTAATGTTTTTACATTGTAGTACTTGTTTTGCTTGTTGGTGGTGTTTGCTTATTTAATACATTCCGTCAAGGACAGAAATTACATGCTGGGTTTTTTTTCCCCCTAGGAAGTGTGTCTTGGGTTTTTCCCTTATTTTCGTTACTTTTTTTCCCCTCTTCTTTTTTTGGTGGTGGGGGTGGATATGTTTAAATGAAGTTGCTTTTACAACACCAAAGACTTAATCAATCATCCATTTCCTATATAAAAGGTAGCTACTTTTTTGCATGGACCTCAAGTATATTGTAGTATAGAGGTGGAATTTAAGGAAAGGTATTAAGCAGCCTGTGTTTCAGCCTATGGGCAAGTAATAAATTGTATCATGTATCTTGAATGTATCATGGATAAGCTGCTATATAACGATCACCACTTCAGATAGCTGTGATATTAGGTGATTAACTAGTTGTTACATAACCTTCTAATTTCTGTATAAGTCTAATTACATGAAATAGAAGTGGGGGTTTTGATTTTTTACTTTGCTTTTCTGTTTGGAGTGTCATTGTCACTACTGTAGTGTAAATGATGGAAAATAATTGCATATGTTAAAAAATATAAATAAATAAACAGAAAAAAAAGAAAAAAAAACAATAAAAATCAATAAACATTTAGCACTTTAGTTTTTAAGTTTATTTATTTTCAGAGAGACAGACAGACAGACCACATACATGCACAAGAGCCTGGGAGGGGCAGAGAGAGACAGGGAGAGAGAGAATCCCAAGCAGACTCTACACCATCAACACAGAGCTCCCATGCATGGTTCAAACTCACAAACTATGAGATCATGACCTGAGCTAAAGTCAGACACTTAACCAACTGAGCCACCCAGGTGCCCCTGAAAAAAATAAACAAACGTTTTAAAAAGCACACTTGGAAAAAATATATAAATTCTAGATTTTTCAGTGGGTTGAAATTTAGTGTCACTCCTACAAGATGTCCCTAGGTCCAGACTTCTCAATTTAAGAATCAAGTCTGTATTTTCAGCACTGGGTAAAACTGTGGCATGGTACAAACTCTGACATGCTACCAGAAATGGAGATTACTATAAAGCTATAGGAATCAAGACAGCTCCATTTTGGCAAAACTGACAAATAACATGGAACAGAATAGGGAGCCCAAAGATGGACACACAAATACAGTTAACTGGTCTCTATTTGACAAAGGAGCAAAGACAATTCAGTGGAGAAAAGACAGACCTTGAAGCACACGGTGAACAACTGGACGTACACATGCAAAACACTGAGTCTAACCACAGATACACACCCTTTGCAGATTAGCTCAAGATTATTATAGACTTAAATGTGATATGCTAAAGTACACAACACCCAGAAGGTATCAGGAGAAAATCTAAATGATCTTGCATCTGGCAATGACTTTTTAAGAGCAACAATAATGGTAGGATCTATTTTTAAAAATTGAGAAAGTGGACTTTATTAAAGTTAGAAACTTCTGCCCTGTGACATGTTAGAGAATAACAAGGAGAGCCACAAATGGGAAGAAAATACTTGCAAAATACATATCTGATAATGAATCGTTATTCAAAAAATACAAAAACTCTTAAAACTCAACAATAAAAAACAGACAAACCAATTAAAATGGGCAAAAAACCTGAACTGGCATCTCACCAAAGATACCCAGGTGGCAAAGCATAGGAAAAGACGCTCCAAGAACATGTCAATGAAAGGAGATACGATCATGTGCCCATTAGAACGAGCAAAACGCGAATGCCCAGAACAGCAGATGCTAATGAGGATGTGGAACAACGGGACTCCCGTGCATAGTTGGTGGGATGCAACATGGCGCAGTGACTGAGGAAGACACGTGGCGGTTTCTTACAAAACCACGCATATGCTAACATCCAGCAACCTCACTCCTCAGTATTTACCCACAGGGGCTGGAAACATGTCCACACAAAAACCTGCACATAGATCTTAATAGCAACTTTATTCACAATTGCTAAAATCTGGAAGGAAACAAGATGTCCTTCAGTAGATTATGGATGAATAAACTGTGGTCCATCCAGACAATGGAATATTCTTCAGCGCGCACACACACAGACACACACACACACAATATGACCCATCAAGCCAAGAAAAGACAGGGGCAAAACTTGCATATTACCAAGTGAAATGAGCCAATGTGGAAAGGCTACATCCTACATGAATCCAACTATATGACATTCTGGAAGAGGTAACAAGATAAAGGAAGTAAAAGGACAGTGGTTTTCAGGGGCTAGTGGGGGAGCGGAGGGATAAATAAGTGGAGAACAGGATTTTTAGGACAATGAAACTCTTCTGTGCGGAACTATGACGCAGGTACTTGACCCTGCTCATTATCCAGGCAGAGAGCACGCACAGCACCAACAGTGAGCCGTGCTGTCGGCTCTGCACTCTGGTGGAGAATGAGGCGCCATGTTGACCTGTAAGTTATCACAAAAGTACAGCCCTGATGTGGGCTGTTTGTGTTTGGGGGTCGGTAGGGGCGGGGCGACACGGGAACTCTCTATACTCTCCACACTATGTTTCTAAGACCTAGAAACTTCCCTGACATAACTGTTCATTAAATACAAAATGACCACCAAGCAAAACACAACCAAAGAGAAAGTAGACAAATCTAGAGATCAGCAATGCAGATGACACCGAAACACAGGTCTACTTGTAAGGGAATCTTCACGAACACTATTTATTTATTTCAATTAGCTCCTTTCTATATAGCATAACTAAACTTGATTTGAAGTTAGCTCCCAAACTGAGTTTTAAAAATATAATGTGAAGAGGATCTTTATTCAAGTTGTTCTAAAACCATGTATTAGTACAAAAGCAAAATGAAAAGAGACAGGAATGAAATAAACAAACAAAAGGCCAGGGGTATAATCATTGTGATACTGAAAATATCAACTGTGTGAAACACTTTCTAAACTAAAGGCCTCCTTTAAAAATTTGGGAAGGGCATTTGTAGAACCCAAGAAAAAGAGCACAGGTGTAGGAGAGGGAAAAGAGACTAAAATACGTAAGCCGGAGATATGCAGTAATCAAATGCAGAGTGTAGGCATCTGAGATCCTGATTTACACAAACCATATATTAAAGATAATTTGGGGGGCGCCTGGGTAGCTCAGTGGGTTAAGAGTCCAACTTCGGCTCAGGTTATGATCTCATGGCTCGTGAGTTCAAGCCCTGAGTCGGGCTCTGTGCTGACAGCTCGGAGCCTGGAGCCTGCTTCTGATTCTGTGTCTCCCTCTCTCTCTCTGCCCCTCCGCTGCTCGCACTCTGTCCCTCTGTCTCTCAAAAATAAGTAAACATTAAAAAAAATTAAAAAAGATAATTTGGGACAAGTGTGAGGAAATATACATAATAAGAAATAAATAAATTTAATTTTGTTGAGTGTTTTAAAACTGCACTATAGTCATGCTTTATATAAAATGTAGGCCAGTCTGTCTGTCTGTCTATTGAATCTACCTATCTATCCATCTATCTATCTACATACTTCTTTATCTTAAGTATTTACAAATGAAATAGTGTGATGTCTGGTATTTGCTTTAAGATACCCTGGCTGGGGAGGGGGGTTGTTGTGAGAAGGTGAACAGAAGAAATACGAATGAGGGAATGGAGAACGCAGTGGTTCTTTGAGCAACTCTCTCTCTGCTCTTGTGTATAATTACAATTATCTATAGCAAATAGATGCTAAATAATCCAGTGAGTGAAATATTATCGTGTTATAAAGTGTCATCGCACTTAACTGTTTTATGTAGGACTGTGCACCATGTGCTAATTTCATATGTTGCATTTTAAGGACCATCTTAGAAAAAATGTGATTAACATAATCATTCCCAATCCACCCATAAAATGAGAAAACGACAAACAACTCTATGCTTCAGTTTGACCTGTAGGATGTGTGCTCTAACCTGCCTCTGGGGAGCACGTAATGAGCTTCTGGGTGCTGCACACCTTCCCTGCCCCGGCCATGCCTCTTTACCCCTTCACGGTCATCCTTAAGTCAATCACAGAATTTTCTTTAAGTGTTTTTTAATGTATATTTATTTTTTGAGAGACAGAGATAAAGCACAAGTAGGGGGAGGAGCAGAGAGAAAGGGAGACACAGAATCCAAAGTAGGCTCCCGGCTCCAAGCTGTCAGCACAGAAGCTGACATGGGGCTCAAACACAAACTGTGAGATCACGAGCTGAGACGAAGTTGGGTGCTTAACCAATGGAGTCACCCGGGCACCCCAGTCATCCACAGAGTTTTAAACTCAGTGCCAGAAGGGTGAAACTAGCCAAAGAGCAAGACTCCTGAAAATGATCTAGTTAACCCTTGCATTGCCCTTCCCGTATTTCACACTACTTTATGCCATTTGAAATGTCAGTATCTCCTTTGCATAAAATATTTAGGACAAAACTGTACAGCAAGACACTTAGAAGGAGTTACAGGTTGTTTCTCGAAGACAGCCAAGACTTTTGCCCTCACTTTACACCATTTCACTTTTCTTCTCCTCAGAAAGCAGCCACTTCCCACTGCTTACCTCCCTGACGTCCAGCTAGGAGAGCTCACCTCAGAGGTCCAGTGACATGAAGTGTCTCGGGCACAGTCACTATCCACTCACTGGAGGAATGATAATTCCTGGTCAGTCAGCTAAAAAAATCCTGGGATCTCTAAAAGAGACTATTTTCTCCAGCATTTTGCATAGATAAAATTAAAATTAAATAAGGCTGTAAAAATCAAAATTAGCAGTGAAGTCATAAGGATGCTACAGAATATCAACGCTAAGCGCCGATGCACCACACGCACTGCCCTAGCATGGCGGCAAGGGGCTAGCGCAGGCCTCGCGTCGGGAAGCATAAAGGAACATGAACGTAGACACAAACCTCAGACGTGCTCGGCTTGGAGGAAGCGCTCAGCAGCCCCTGTCCACAGCGAGTGGACAGGTCGCTGCAGTCTGCCAAGGGTCCCCCTTGCCGAGTGACAAGCACCCTGGCCGAATGCAGCCGGGGACGCCCTCCGCAGAGGCTGCCGGTAACCAGGCCCCTCCAGCCACCCGACACGCGGTAATTGACAAGACTCAAGGGGGTCCTGCCACCATGTGGCTGCTCATCTCAACATGGGCTCTAGGTGCCGAGTCTCTGCTAGGAGGTGGGTGGAGCGGTGCAGGAGGGGCTGGGAATTCTGGACAGCCTGACGCTGACTGTACCTGGGCCACGGCTTACCAGGCTCTCTTGTTACATGATGCAGCTCCGTTCCAAAAACAAAAATAAAAAAAGAAACAAAAGAAAAGAAGATCTGAAATAGCCATATTTTTATTTGACAAACTATATATTTTGAGGCCATTAAGTAGGTGATTTAATTATTCACATACATAAATTTTTAAAAATATATATCACATCCCCTTTAAAAAAAAGAGGGTGCCAGGGTGGCTCAGGTAGTTAAGCATCCAACTGCTGATTTCAGCTCAGGTCATGATCTCATGGTTGGTGAGTTCAAGCCCCATGTCAGGCTCTGCGCTAACAGTGTGGAGCCTGCTAGGGATTTTCTCTCTCCCTCTCTGTGCCCCTCCCCCACTTGTGTGCACATGTTCTCTCTCTCTCTCTCTCTCAAAATACATAAACTTTAAAAAAAACTGAAAAAATAAAATGTCACATCCAAATAAAATAGAAGTCAGACACATGTGCATGTGCGTGTGTGTGCCTGTGGGGTACGTGTGTGGGTGTGCATGTGTGTTGGGGGTGTGTGCATGTGGGGTGTGGGTGTGCATGTGGGGATGTGTGCATGTGGGGGGTGCATGTGTGTGCATGGGTGTGTGTGTGCATGCATGTGAGGGTGTGTTCGTGTGCATGGGCATATGTGGGTGTGAGTGTGCATGGATGTGGGGTGTGCGTGTGCACGGGAAGGGTGCTGAGGGGTTTGGCTCAGCATCTCGGTACCTCTGCGGCTTCTCTTCCGGACCACACACGTGAACATCATTTATCAAATCTGTCTCAACAGAGAGAAGGTTAGGAACCTCGGTGTGTAGTTTGTAGTTCCCCAGGGCATTTAAAAGCTGGTATTACAAGGCCGAACGTTGGCGATCCAGACACACCACTACACTCCCAGCAGCTAGGATCCCTGCGGCACCTGGCTCCTGTCTGAACAGACACAAATGGTCTCCGTGGGCGTGGCTAAGCCAAGCGTTCTATGCAAAGTGTCCTACATGAGCAGAATGGCCTAAGAAGGCAAATGCATCATCGCTATTTCAGAAACGAAGAGTGAGCCCAATGTAGCCTCTCCTCTGGGCCCAGGGAAGCTGCGCAGCAGCTGCAAGGCGGGACAAGGAACCATGGGAGTGGGGGGACTCTGCCTCTGTGACATGCATGGCCCCAGGACCCTGCGTTCCAAGGTCGCCCCTCACTCATCGTCCTCCGCTGCTCTCCTCTTCCCCCTGAGCTGGGGGTCGGGGACGGAGGCACGCTCACTACCCAGCACATCTCCACCTGTGGACTGCCGGGCTCCGTCAGGATCAGACCCAACACCCATACTCTGCAGTTCATCCCGTGGGGCGCCTGACATTCGGACGCTCCTGCTGTAGCTACCTACTGTTGCCAACACTGTAGTACATTGCTTCTCCTCGCTTCAGGCTCTCACCCTGTCCCGGCTCAGTGCCCTGGGGCGCACCCCTTCACCCCTGTCCCGGCTCAGTGCCCTGGGGCGCACCCCTTCACCCCTGTCTGGTCTCAGTGCCCTGGGGCGCACCCCTTCACACCCTGCCCTCACTGTCTGCCTTCCATGGGGGGGGTGGGGGGTGGGAGGGTGGTACTTCTGTGACCTCTGCCGCCTGCAGGCCACCACATCCCCCAAGGAAGGGGCTCAGGTAAAATGTCAGTCCCCACGCAGCTCGTGTGACCGGAGCCACCTGGCACGTACACTCAGGTGAAGACCCCGGAGCATGAGCCCTCACGGGGCAAAGGCCTCCGCCGCTGGAGGTTCCGAGGCCCGTGGAGCTGCGGGTGCCGCACAGAGTCACTGCTCCTGGGCAGGAGAGTGTCCTTCGGGAGCCTGCAGGCTCTCAGGTGCCTTGGCCTCTCCATCCTCAAGACACGTGACCCCACGCGCCAGGCGATTACCTGGATGCACCTTCTTTAAATCACCAACACTGATCCAATCCAGGGAAGGGTCACAATATGAACATTCTCTGTGGTCAAGTTTCCATGCACCGTGTGCACAGACTAAGGCAGACAGACGACAGACAGACCGAAGCTGGGTATCGGCGGGTCCTCCACGTACTGTGCTGAGTGAACTCGCGTCAGTCCTATTTATCGGATGTTTATTCCAAGGCAGGCATCCTGTGTCTGGGAATACAACCAAGCGTTGGGAGCTATTTGAACTCATGGTAGAGTGAAAATTCCTAGTGAGGGTACGGCAAGTTTGCACAGTCTCTTGCCCCCAGATAGCTCCCAAAATCTACCCTCTTGAAACTTTCATTTTTGTTTGGGCACCAAACCTCAGAGTGCTTTGCTGATTAGTGTCAGGAGCAGCCTGTCCCCCTGCCCTGTCCCTGAGGCATAACTGCACCTGGTCAGGGAAAAGATGAGTAAACTAGATACACCCTAATACAACACATAATTTTCCCCAAAGCAATTAACTGATGACTGACTACCTTCCGGGCCTGAACGCCTTTGTGAAAGTCACTACTGCAATAAAATGTTTCAATCATCTTTGGGACTGTGAGAGCAGGCATTATGTCTCCTGAGAACCTGTTTTTCTGGGAACTTTCTCTTAGAGTTATAAATAGCCTAATGACCCTTACTCATAAAAAACTGACCTTTACTAAACAATGCTGTTTGCCTCTTGGTTAAAGGTTGCTTCCTTAAGGCTAGACCTGAGGTTTTGTAAGAAAAATACCTATGACAACATGAGTGCTTGTAGCTAAGTTTTTTATGACAATAATTACTACTAGAATTGCAACTTCTGCAGAACCCATGTCCTGGAAAATTGTAAAACTTATCCATGAGAAATCATTTACTGCTCTTTCTGGTTCTTGTATCTTTCGCCATAAATAAAGTTTGAGAACCAGACAGGGCAGAGATGCCTGCCGGAATGGCAGAGACACCTGCCAGGGGGGCAGGGGGGCCTGTCTGGTGGTCAGAATGAAACTCGAGGCTCTCTCACTCTCTCTGGCCTACACCGTCATCCTTCAGGGGAACCCTGGACCTGCAGGAGCTGGACTCCGGCAAGTGGCGCCCAAACAGGGACCTGAAGGTAATCCCCTTCCCTTTCCCCTTAGACTGTTTTGGGACGGTTAGGACTCCACCGTAGGGTGCTGCAGACCCCCCTGTAGAGATAGGCAGGGTTAGAGTGGTGGATAGTCAGAACTTGAGAAGTTTGGGGCCATAAGGAGTGTAAGGCCCCTTATCAAGGAGCTCATAGTCTACGAGAAAGAAGACAAAGCATAAGTGGGTAAACAGTCCCCACCTCCGACAGATGCTAGACGAGGATGTGACAGGGAGGAGAGGAAAGGTTTCCCTTGCACCTGTGCGGCGGCTGACGGGGCCACAGTGTCGAGGGAGAGAGTGTCAGAGGACAGGGTGCTGGAATCGTCAGCCGATGGGAGACTCATTCATTCATTCATTCACTCATTCAGTTTACATCCACTGAGTCTCTACCATGTCTCAGTGCCGTTCTACTGGGAGCTAACATGAAAAGGCGTCAAAACCGTTAAAAGTCTACAAACATACTATACGTATATATGTATAACTATTAGGTAGTGACAAGAGGTGAGAACAAACTGAAACTGGAAGGGGACTGGAGACAGAGAGAGAAGGGGTGTGTGTGCACACATGTGTGTGCGCTGGTGCACATGGGCACTCAGAGAAGACCTCTATGCCTATGAGCACAGAAAAGGTATAGATAGATGTTCACAGCCCCGAAAGGGTCCCAGGTGTGGCGCGGGGACGGGAGACCCTGCCGACTCAGGTGGTAGAGCTGTTGCTGCTCCGTGATGGGCAGTTTGAAGTGGGGGAGGGCTCACACGGGGACCCCCAGGGTGGTCCGCAGAAGGCAAGTGCAAGAGGAGATGCCAGGTTCACAGCGGCACGCGTGTGTCTGCAGTCAGGCAGAGGTCCAGGCAGAACCTGTAATGTCCAGAGTCCTCTGCAGAGAGAGACGGAAGACAGGCCCCGGGGCGGGTGCGGCCCGCCCACCCCTGAGGAAAGAGACCTGGGAAGAGCAGGCTGTCAGAGAATGGGCGCATGCAAAATGCAGAAAGCACTGCAAGCTCAACACGGTCTAGGCATAGCAGGGGTCGGGGAGAGAAATGAGTGGATCTGTGATTCAGGGGGCACAGGGGCAGGAAGAAAGGGTCCTTGACACGGAGGCAAAGCCCAGGTCTCAGAGCCTCCGCAGGCTCCAGGGAAAGCGCTGGGTCTCTCTCTGCGCCCAGGGACTCTGGCCCTGAGCATTGCACTACCTAGCCACCCTGAAGCATGGCCAGGGAGGCCGGGAAGACGCTCTCTCACTTCGGTTTTACAGGACGATCTGGAACTTATTCAGAGAAGAGAAGGGAATGTTTGGAGAGCAGAGGGGCCAATGCAGAAAGGGTACCCATAACAGATTAATCAGCACGGACAAAGGCACGTGGCATTGTTTGGGAATGTGCGTGCGTGTGCATGTGTGTGTGTGTGTGTGTGTGTGCGTGTGTGACTGCTGCCAAAGTGGAGGACAATGATACTGGCGAAGTAGACAGGGCCTTCAGGACACTGTCAAAATAACAGTTATCTTAGTGATGCAAGAAACCGTTAAAGACTTTCCAGTACAGGCCAAGACCTCATTCACAGCGCTGGGACACAGGATTAGCAACATAATGTCCTCTACCAGAAACACTTAATGCCCAGAAACAAATGCTGAGTAACAAAAAATAAAAAGGGATTGCTCAAATTGTCTGGTATACTTAGCTTCATTTTAACAAAGCATATTCCACCTGAGCCTTTGAATGGAGTGAGTATAATAAAAAAAATCATGAAAAACACAAGTCTGGCTTTATATTATTCGAATTAGATTAGTTTACAGTTACAGAGGAGAACAATAGGATATTTGCTTATTCGGGGTTTTTTTTTACCAGATTAAAAAATTATTATTTGGAAGGATGATAATCCTGGAGAAAAATGCTTGTATATTTTACAAGAATGTCCAAAATAAAGATTTTACTTTTTTTTTATTTATAAAACAAATGAAAACCAGAAATGAAGTTATTTATTCAACTAAAGCGGGTTTTAGCAAGCCACTTTGATGGGCCCAACTGTGCCACGAGTAGTTTTGGTATGCCTGAACGTGAGGAAAATGGCGCCCAGGCGGATGGATGGAGGGTGGCCACGCCCTGTCATGGGCACGCTCGGCTCAACGGGCTGTAGGTGGACTGCACAGCAGTCAGCAGGCAGTCCTGCACTTCGTGACAGGGCTCCTCTGTCACTTCACAGAAACTACCATGGTCGTCGGTACATGATACAGTTACGTGCTGCATTTGATACTCTTCTAATTCTCCTCTCTCTCTTTACAGGTAACAGACGAACCTGCCCTTCGGAAAGGTACACATAACTACCCTTCTCCCCAATGTCAGAAACCTACAAAGGTTTGGGGAATGTTTATGCATGCATTTGCACAAAATAAAAGCTGTGAAGACTTTCTTGGGACAGGGGCTGTATGGAAAATTACCAGCTTGAATGTGTACTTGAAGCTATGATTTTCCCAGGTACACAATGAAAGTATCTTGCTTGGGTGCCACATGGTTTATACTATTTTATATGCCTTTCAGTTTGACAGATAGAAACTATAGAACAGGTGATTTTAAATAAGCAAACTGAACTTCCTTCAAGCATTCTAATAATAACTACAGCATACAGTGCTTGCAAAATATGGTGCTTTCTGTCTGCAAAACACTTTACTAATTACCCAGTGTGTTAATCTTAGCTTATCTCCTTGATCTGCCACATATTTTCACATACATATCTTAAAACACAACTTATTTTCCTTCTCTGGCATAAACTTCCACTTAGCATGTCTCCCCATATGCTACTTCTTTATAAAAATAATGTAAACGCACTGAATTCTAGGGACATGATTGAGTAAGCACTCATTTGAATCAAATGAATATAATAATGTGATATGATTAAATTATCTGATTTACTCCAGTTAATGTGATAATTACTTGGGATATATTTGTAACAAAAAAATGATGAACACTGTGGAACTTAGTTTATCATTGCTACATTTCTTTGATGACTTATAGTCAGCCTATTCCATGTTGCAGGCGAGACAACAGAGTGAGTAAGGAAACAACGTTGTCCATTTCAAACCTAAGAACATATGGTCAAACTAGAAGTAAAAGATAAGGAAGTTTGAAAAAAATCTGTAATTTGTAAAATAAAATTTTCTACTCTTTATTATTTGAATTAAGCTTTGTTTCCATAATTTAAATACCCTTATTTTAAGATTATTATAATCCATTTGAATCCTCGGGAAAGTAGCCAATCGGTGTGGGATTATAAATGAAGGCATTTTCATCAGTTTCGTGGCCCGCTATGCAGCCTGCAACACCCGAGCAGGTCACAGGGTTCTGGGGCCGGGCCTCAACCTTCTCTGTGGAGGGCAGTCACCAGCCAGCTGGCCCTGCCCATGCCATGTGTGACTGCAGAATCCAGAACTTACTTTAATTCTCTTCTGTTGATAGAAATCTATCAGCTAAAAAATTGATAAAGAGAGAGAGACAGAGACTGCTTCTGAAAAAGGCCCTTTGAAGGCAATGAAAATATGAAAATAGTTGGGAGAAAATATTTGCAAACTACACTTTTAACAAAGGATGAGTATGTCAAATATATAACAAACCTCAAAACTCAATAGGGAAAACAAACAACAAAAACAATCCAACTAGCAAGTGGGCAAAGTATGTGAGCTAACGTTTCACTGGAGAAGGCACACAGATGGCGAATGAGCCCACGAAAAGCTGGTCAGCATCATGAGCCATTAAGGAAATGCAGGTTAAGACCAGAATGAGATACCACTACCTCCTTATCAGAATGGCCAATATTTTTAGTCATAACACCAAGTGCTGGCGAGGCTGCTGGGAAATGGGCTCACACACACATCACTGTGAGGCTGTAAAATGACCCAGGGACTCAGGAACTAGGTTGGGCAACTTCTCATAAATCAAGACATGCACATATCATATGCACATGGTCATATATGACCCAGCATGTACATTTCTTGGCATTTATCCAAGAGAAATAAAAACCCGTGTTCACGCAAAAGCCATTGATAGTGTTTTGCTCCTAACAGATTGTCCCAGGTTGGAAACAAACCTTCCATACCCTTCCACAAGACAAGGGCTGAACAAAGCAGGACTGGAAGCTATGGGACACAACACAGCAAGAGAAAGAGCACACGTCACACACAAACATCTGGGTCGGTGTCAAGCAAGGGGTGCTGGCGGCAGGTGCCGGTCACAGATGGTGACACGCTGAATGGTCCCATTTATAAGGTATCCTTGAAAGAGCAGACCGGCAGGTAGGGACCAGATGCGTGGTGAGCAGAGGGGGCAGTTCTGTGCCGTGACCGCGGTTGTTACAAGAACGCTCACACATGACCCGAGTGCAGGGGGCTGCACGCACGCACACACGCACATGCATGTGAAACTGCTGATGTCAGATCAGCCCGGTAGAGGGTTCCGGAGTCACCTTGCCCAGTGTGATAGACGCCCCAGTTAGGGGACACGTTGCCACGCAGGAAACAAGGAAGGTACAAGCCCTCCTCATAGACTTTACTGCAAGTTCCTGGGAACCTATCATTATTTTGAAACAAACAGTCAACAAGAGAGACCGGCAATGAGTAAAACGTTTGGAGCGCCACCTGTGATGTGGGTCGGCATGAGTCCTCCAAGGTCTGGTGCAAGTCGGAATGTGCCCGTGTCTTCCCAACAGGCCTTCCCCGAATCCCTGGAGGAAGGTGGCCATCAATTTAGACACATCCAGGACCTATGCTGCTTCTCATATTTTCCATGTTACTGAACATGATGATCACCTTCCTTAAAATTACATAAATTATCAGCAAATCACTGTGTGGTCAACATGAGTTCATTTATCTACATTTCTCATTCAGTGAGGCACAGTTCCCAAGTCTGGGCAAAGTGATCTCTCCCCAAAATCTGGATGTCCATTTCAACGTTATGATTCTGTACTGTTATAAGCACTCAAAGGACTTAATCTGAAAATATTTTCAGTTTTCTCCTGGCACCTTCAAAATGTGATGTAACTAGAACGATGGGGCTTAAGGGACGTGCCTTTTCTTATTTACTGAATTCCCCTTGATGTTCTGAGTACTTGATTTTCAGCTCCAGCTCTTTCTGTCTTTACTGTGAGGCTAATTAATTTAACTCGCAGACTCAGTTTCCTCGTGTGTAAAGTGGAGGGTGTTCTCTGGATTCCTAATGGAGGCACCATGATTGGTTGTCTTCCCCTTCAGTTTCTGATGGAAGTTCCCCTCTAGCAAACACGCAGTCACACAAGGTCATCTGACGCCAACAGATAGGTGCCTCCCTCTAACCGCTGCTGGAATTCCCTCCGGAGGGTAAGCTGTTCTCTGACGCTTGACGGAAACACAAACCCAGCGCGGGACATGCTGGGCTCCCCAAAGCGCACGTGGCGGGATGGCGAGGGCGCCCCCACACAAAGTAACGCAGTCAGGAGTCATTCTGCAAAGTGAGTTTTTCCCTTTGGTGAATCACTCACACTCCACAACTGTATGCTGAAATTCCTGAGACAGCATTTCACTTCCCACTAGGGCACAGCACCGGTTAACCATCTATAATCCAATCAGGCTGCATCTTATTTTACATGTTTTCCTGTTACTTGAGAAATCTTCTGTGTAAGTGGTGTGTGACATAGCTGACGACCCGCCTCCTGCTCTAGTCACCGTGTGCTCTCCCTCCCCACCTTTCCAGACCGCTCTCCCCTTTGCAGCAAGGGCTTCCGCGGCGCCGCGGAAGATATTTTAGCTCCCGCTGTGACAAAGGCCTATTTAGAAACTGCAAGCATAATTTACTTACCTGATTTATGAAGCAATTCATGAAATCGAGTACATTCGTGCTATATGAGGATGGATCTTTGTTAAGAAAACAAGGATCTTTCACAATTGCAAACTCCCTATTATTACATTTTATGATAGAACACATAGATTGGGGCAATTATCCCTCGTGTTTTATTAAACCTTTATACAACTGTTAGAGGTTAATGGGGCTATTATTTCTCCTACTGTCAAAATCTGCCTCGAAGCCAGACCTAGAGCACTTAGTGCGGAAACCCAGCACAGAGAAGCATGCAGCGTTTTCGGAGCGGGACCACATACCGCCGTAGACTGCAGCCGTTCAAACAAGTCACCCACTAACAACAGAGCGAGAAGGTCCCCGAAACCCACCGCGAATGATGAGGGCACTCCTGGCCGTTAAAGACAAGTGTAGTGACTGTACCGACAGTGTTAGGAAGCAAGGCATGGTTCTGGGGGAGAACGGACAGAGCAAACCGTGTTGGTGTTTGAAGACTATTCACGTGAGGACTAACAGAACAAGAACATATGCAGATACCTGGGGAGTCATGACCAGATGAAACTCGTTTCCAGAACAGTCTGGGGGCGGGCATCCTGAACGGCCGATCAGATGGAGCAGGAGGGTGATTCTGCCCCAGGGGTCGTGTTACGTGGCGCACTCAGGTTATTCATCGCCTCGCACACTCCGTTCCCTCACCCCTCCCTGCATCCCAGCCCCATCCAGCCCTGGACCCAGGTAAGTGTGAGGACACCGGTTGTCCCGCCCGCCTTTCACCGCATTCTTTAAATGACCTCTGGAAAAGCGGGCACGTCCCCGTCAGCGACCCCCGGACAAAGGGACTCACTGGGTGGTGCCAGGCAGGAAAATCAGTGCACACAGTGTCTCCTGACAGCCTAGAGCACAAAATCCAGCCTGACAGTGAGATCTTACGGCTGACTTTAATTAATGCATAACAGAAACTTGAAGACCATTCATTCCTCACAGAGAGCGCGGCAGACACAGAATCCCAAGCAGGCTCCAGGCTCCGGGCTGTGAGCACAGAGCCTGATACGGGGCTTGAACCCAGGAGCAGTGAGATCATGACCTGAGCCCTAGTCATACACCCAACTGACTGAGCCACTCAGGCGCCCCACTACTGTTGTTAACTCATAACAGAGACTTGAAGAAAACTGATTCCTCACAGTGTAAATGTGGGTATCACGTTCTAAGACTATAGAATGTTGCCATTGACGTGTGATTCAGTCATCAGTGTTGTTTTCATGTAAAGCACAGTATTTTGATGATGAAGCAAACTTTAGACCAATGCCAAGCACATGTCTATACATGAGATACCATGACCCAGCCATTAAAGATGTCTCACATAGGAGATTCGGTGACTTGGCTGGGGGCACAGCACATGACTACTGGGATTGCTTCACATCCTCACTTTCTGCAGATTCTGACTTTTTATGGGTCAGTGTGCTGCTGTGTGGAAAGATGATAAACTTGTGTCTTTACTCAAAGCTCAGTAAGAGTTGCTACACGTCTCATGACAGCCTCGGCCGGATGGACACTTACGTAACTAGGAACACCAGTGGGCTGTAATTCCCTCCAGGGAGGGGGCATATTCTGAGCAACCCTGAGCTCTTGGTCCTTCTTCAGTGTGACTACTGCTCACACGAAGGAGCTGTGAGGTGCAAGGCTGCACTGAGGAGAAGTGTGAGATGGCTTTGCCGCTCTGCCCCAGGCTACCACGTCACTAGGACACACGGGCTTTCAGTGGACAGAGTCTCTGAGCAACTGTCGTGTGCGTGTGTGCGTGTGACTGTGCCAGCCACTCGTAGATATGAGCAAAGGAAGGAGAAGGAAAGATCTGTCCTCGGGGAGTTTATATTCGGGGAGGGGGGCAGGAAAGAAGGACACACACACATGCACGGCCAATACATGCACACGCTGCATGCACACACAGCATCGGTGCAGGTGCATGGGGACGGGACTGTCATGGTAAGCGGTGAAGAGAAATCAGAACGAGGGACAAGAGGATAAATAACGGGTGGGCAGGATGCGTGCTCCTGCAAGTCAGGATGCTCAGTGAGTCTTCCAAAAAGGTAAATTTTGAGAGATTCCCTGAAGGAAAGGAGGGAACATCATTTCAGATGAAGGAGACAGAGGATCAGAGCCAGGCGGAAGGACGTCTGAAGTTTGTAAGAAACACGTCCCAACTAGAGGATGGGGAAGTGGATGAGGACGGAGCACCCCGTGTGGAAGCCGTCCTGTCTCTCAGGGATGCTCTGGCTGCAGTGTGACCAGGGAAGCAGGTGACGGGAGGCGGGATGAGGTGCACGGGCACCATGCTGGCTGGGAGGCAAGGAGAGCCGGCTGGCCTGTGATGGGTGCCAGAGAGCACGGGCCTGCGGCCGCTGGAGCCAGGGCTACTGCCAGGCTCCAGGTCCTGGGCGAGGAAAAGGAACGGCCTGGAACACGGGAGACAAGCCGATGACATACGGGCACACAAATTCCGTGGGCAGGTAGATGTCAGAGTCTGGAAATGTGGATGGAAGTCCAGGATAGTAAACCAGCACTGCTCATCCCATCCCAGTGGGCCATTTGGGAACTGCCTTCCAAACCACGAGAGCCCCCAGCATGGCTGGCCTGTTCTGCAGCTCTGGTGTTCACCCTGTTAATGAGAACTCAAGGTTTCTAATTTCCCAGCTTACACTAGTCATGTCTGCAGAGAGAGGGGGACAGGAGAGCGTTCCTGTGCTCAGCCCTTGGGGGTGACGTCACTGAGCTTAGGGTCCAACAAGAAGGCAAGAAACTGTGCAAGACACAAGATTAATCCCTTCGTTTTGTTTCTTTTCTCTGAACGTCAGAACATAAGTAAAGAGTGAATACTCCACACTAGCATATCCCACATGCTCTTATATTTTTCCAAATGTAAGAAAAGGAAGACTATGAATGTAGCAATTATAGTGATAAGTGGATAAATGCAGTACAACCCCAGGCAGATAGAAAATTATTTATAATGATATATTTATAAAATGGACTGACCAGTCACGGTGTGTTAAAAAGGTAAATCAGACATTACATAGTTGTGATTATATCTTGAGCTGCATATAGTAGTTAAGACATCATTGTGCCATGTCATTCTAAAAACAGAGCTACAAAAATTTTTAAATCTGCCTTTTCAAATAATTACTTTGGAGTCAAAAGAAAAGCCAGAGGTAAAAACTGGAACTAGTTACTAGTTAGTGTCATTACAGAAGACACCATCTGATCAACTGCTTTTCATTAACAGGACTGTCTATTTCACAACTTGGACTATTTTGCTTCAGGTATTTTTTTTTCCAAGGGAGAAAACAAATATTGATTATCCATAGACACAAAGGCAATGAAATAAATGGTTTATAGTCAAATGTAGAAGAATTCTAGGGTCATTTATTTTATAATGTTCTGTTATTTTTACCCAAGGGTTTATGCAATAATGCATTATACTGTTCAATTCTTTCCGCAATGTTTTCTTCTATTTTCCATTAGATAATGACGCGGCATCAATATCCTACCCTGCCTGGGTGTCCACTGTCCTGACCACTGTGCTCAGAACGCAGCATGTGCCGTCAGCTCGTCTGAGTGAGTTACCACACATCGATGTGGAGTTTGCAAAGCCATTTGTCTTTAACTTTATAGGAGGAAACAGTCTCCCACTGAAAAATAACAACCAAGGCTTTCATTTGCCCTCCTCCCTACAGATTTTTATATTTGGAGTTAGAAGGGCACTAACTGATTGCGTGGCTTCCTGGCTCTCCCGGTGGGGGAGCTAACGTTGTATCCCACCTAGGAGAGCGTCAAGATTCAGAAGAGGAAGAACACCTTATACTATGTCTGCTGTTACCGCCATTTAAAAATAGGCAGTGGTGACCTAATAACCACTTGGTGTTGAGGGTCCGTAGCCCAGCGGTGCTCAGAGCAGCAAGGAGGCTGGGGGGTGGGGGGAGCCCCACCGAGCGTTTCCCAGATGCCCTGCCTTTGAATGGTGCTCCCCATTTATGCTGCAATCTTTCCAAAGCTCAAAGTGATTAGAAACGTAGAGCAATACGCAGAACGAACACCGCAATTACCTTTGAGATTTTGAAAACACTTATTAATCACTAATGAATGAAGCTGATGGAAAAACAAACTTGTACCTCATTCCATTCTACAAGGTAATGGAGGAAATCAGTTGCCCTTGTTATGTAGAAGGGCTGGAATACCCCCACTTGACCTCCCACCCCGCCCCGTACTATGTGATTATGTTTGTGTAAGTGAAGGGTGGATGTGACTGACCAGGGGGTTAATTGGTAATGTGAAGTCATGCTGGATACAGAAACTGACCAACAGAGATTCCAGAGCAAAATTCACAAAAGATTCATCAATCCCTTCTAGAAGACATGAAGAGAGGATGCGTAGGCTTCTGTTCCACGACGCAGGGGAGGGGGGAAGCAAGCCTCTCCCGTGTGTTCCCTTCCCTCGCCTACACGGTCAGTGACTGCGTGCTGAGTGCCTGTCAGCCCGGGCCGTCGGGACAGGGACGCGGGGCGTGATCCCGCACAGGAGAACCCGGCTCTCTCAGAGTCTGTCTTGGGCCAAATGGAGAATCCAGGCAAGTCTAGGGAAGAAACATGCGCTGGCCCAGAGGGAGGTGTGCGGCGCGGCTGAAAAACGGACGGCGTGATGTACCCCAATACAGGCACCGCGCGTCTGTCAAATGGAAGGGGGAGTCTGCTTAGAACCTGTGCCCTGGCCACCACAGGTGGGTACGACCCTCCCTAAGGTACGTGGCCTGCCCCGGCTCGGTCTCGCCGTCAATCAGGGCACACAGCGCCGCGGTCCAACACTGCAGCCACCTGCCTGCTATCATCATAGGAGCCTTTCCGTCACTGACGCACGAACTCCTCCAGGGAGCCTGTCAGCTCTCTCCATCCCCCAGCCGGCGCGTCTCTCTTCCTGGCACCTGGGGGGGCTTGGATGGACACTGCCCGGAGGCACGCTTCCTTGCCTCGTCTAGTGCCTTTGTCTGTTTCTCTTCAAGCACCTGAATCGTGGAGTAGTTGGCCCTGTGTGGATGATCAGAACCTCGAGCAGTTTCTACCGTCCGAAACACGGTCCCCTCGGGAACAGATGCCCGCTCTGGAGAGTAACGGAAGGCAGGTGACTCGCTCAGGGGCTGTCTACATCAGAGCCACCCGCAGCCTCATGGCGTCGGTGTCCTGAACACCCCTCACGCGACATGTACTGGAGCGGCCATCTATAAACACCTTGCTTCATCGACCTCACCAAATTAAAACGTTAAACTAAGCATTGATTAAAATGTTACTGTTTTACTTTCATAAATGACGAAACCTGAGCTTGGCTCCCTCCAGACTTTTACAGCCATGGAATCCGGGTCTTCAAAGCCCACGTCCGTTTCTCTAGAAAACACATCACTGAGTTTTCCAGCCAAGCCTTCCATGTAAATAACATTTTATTACTTATTACATCATGGACCTCAGACGGCCCTCAGTTTCTTCTATCCTCATTTTTTTCTAATAATTAACTCTCAGGTCTCAGGACCAAAACCAAAAGTTTTAAAGGACAGCCTACGTTTTCACACCAAATGAGCAATTAGGCCTTTGTCACGTCAGTTCAGACAAGGACAGAGAGACATTTGCTTTACCACGAGAGCCTCTGCCTACGTTTTGCTCCAGCAGACAAGTTTGGGGTTGGGCCTGACAGTGACCTGACGGAGGGGCCCGCCCCCTATGTGGTTCTACATCACCATGGCTCATCCCTGCAGGTGTTCAACTATAAAATATAAGTTGCAAAACTGTGATAAATACCACATACCCCACCATCCTGAACATCCCAGAATTAAAGCTAGCAATAAAATCTATTAAAACTTTACTGATAAAACCCATCCTTCCTTTCTCTGTCATTTAGTTGTTTTCTGCCTTCATTTGGATTCCATTTTTTTGGAGTCCAATTTGATTTGAATGACACTTTCCATGATTATCAAACAGCAAGTGTAATGATCGATTGTGTGTGTGTGTGTGTGTGTGTGTGTGTGGTACCTAAGGACCTGAGTGAGTCAGAGTGTGGGGATACATCCTTTCATAGATGGAATCTTCGCGTCCTCTCAGAATTGCTTTCTGGAAACCCTAACCCCCAGTGGGATGGTGTCTGGCCCCTTTGGGAGGTAAGAGGTCATGAGTACGGACCTTTCTAAGGACAGACAGGAGAGGCATGTTCTCCCTCCGCTGCGTGAGTGAGCAAAGAGAACAGCATTCTAGAACCTGGGAAGCAAGTCCTCACCAGAACTTGAATCTGCCTTGATCTCAGATGTTCCGGCCTCCAGAACCATGGGAAATAAATGCAATCCACCCAATCTAGGTCCTTTGTTATGGTGGTCTGGGAGATCTGAGACACGCCCTCACCTGACACCCAGTCCTAGGGGTCCGCGTCCACTTCTCTGTCCTCACCTGACGCCCACGTCCTAGGGCCCTGCGTCCACTTCTCTGTCCTCACCTGAAACCACGTCCTAGGGGCCACGTCCACCTCTCTGTCCTCACCAGACACCTATGTCCTAGGGGTCTGCGTCCACTTCTCTGTCCTCACCAGACACCCACGTCCTAGGGGCCACGTCCACTTCTCTGTCCTCACCAGACACCCACGTCCTAGGGGCCGCGTCCACCTCTCTGTCCTCACCTGACGCCCACGTCCTAGGGGCCGCGTCCACCTCTCTGTCTCACCTGACGCCCACGTCCTAGGGGCCGCGTCCACCTCTCTGTCCTCACCAGACACCCACGTCCTAGGGGTCTGCGTCCACTTCTCTGTCCTCACCAGACACCCACGTCCTAGGGGCCGCGTCCACCTCTCTGTCCTCACCTGACGCCCACGTCCTAGGGGTCTGCGTCCACCTGTCTGCCCTCTTCAGTGGCCGTGGAGCAGGGCCATCAGCAGTCAGTGGACCACTGTCCAAGGCAATGTGAAGGACACCAGACCAATGGGATACTGAGCAGCAGAAGTAGGTCAGTCTACAACGTGATTTTTAAAAGATTTATATTGTTGCTTATTTTTGCCTATCTAC
Organism: Mungos mungo; assembly: GCA_004023785.1. Taxonomy (NCBI): domain Eukaryota; kingdom Metazoa; phylum Chordata; class Mammalia; order Carnivora; family Herpestidae; genus Mungos; species Mungos mungo. The sequence goes on along the minus strand of PISW01003357.1, from coordinate 41,356 downwards.
TAGCTGTGGTGGAATATCTGTCATGGATGAAACTTCATGCAGAAGTACAATGCGTCACACAGATAAAATCAGAGTTGGCCGAGCGGAGGGAGCCCCAGAAAAGTCCATGCCGAGCCCTCCCTCTCCTCTAAACGCCAGGCAGTGGGAACATGGATGAGTGCATGGATCCCAAACATGGGACGAGGAGCCCAGAAGGACCGGGGAAGTAGGGACACCAGAAGAAGTCACCAGACACGAACAGAAAAGGCAACTCAACCCCTTGGAAGTCTTACGAAGAGAGCCCAGTGCCTGGGCAAGGACTGCACTGGAAATGAACCCGCCTGGGCCTCACCATGGGGCCCGCGGAGCTGCATTTTGTGTGACAGGTAAACGCACAGTGAACCTGTGACCAAATAAATGCCGTAACAGAGGGAAGAACAGAACACAGGAACAGCTAACAGTGCCTGGGGGCCAGGAGAGCCTTCAGAGGGGCAGCGGAGTCCCTAAGCACGGCATGGGCTCTGCATTCAGCGTAGGGAGGGAGGGCACTTCTGGCAGAGAGGCACCGTGAGGTCACCCCAGGCACGGCACGGTGGCCCCTCGGCTGAGCAGTGGCGAGGGGCTTCCAGGAGAAACCTTCAGGGATCCAGCACTCTGACCAAGTGCTCCAGGAGGCAGGCACACCCACCTGGGCCCTGTGTGCATGTGGTCTTTATGATACACATGTTTTCCCTTTGGAAGGACTCAGGATTTACCCTAAAGCTATTTTATTCTTCAGGTCACAGATGATCGTGAACATTTTAATATGAAAACAGTAAGACCAGACTTCTATACCCCAAATATGCGCACGAGAACGGAGAAGGGGGCTGGGACCCAGCCCTGGCAGAGGAGCACTTATTCACGACAGAAACCGGAGGCCCGCCTCGCAGTGACAGGTGTGAGCTACACTTAGCAGGTTCATGTAGGCTGACATCGACAGGACATTCTTCCTAACAAGGGGACGGGCGCACCCTCACTCTTCTAGCAAACACGTTTGGAGGCAGGAGAGCAGAGAGCGGGGAGGCGAGAACCGTAGTTCACAGGCCGCCTTCCCCAGCACGCCCGCCTTCTCCCGAGTGTCCCTCTAACGGACGCGTCCATTCCCCAGCACGCCCGCCTTCTCCCGCGTGTCCCTCTAACGGACGCGTCCATTGCCCAGCACGCCCGCCTTCTCCCGCATGTCCTCTAACGGACGCGTCCATTGCCCAGCACGCCCGCCTTCTCCCGCATGTCCTCTAACGGACGCGTCCATTGCCCAGCACGCCCGCCTTCTCCCGAGTGTCCCTCTAACGGACGCGTCCATTGCCCAGCACGCCCGCCTTTTCCCGCGTTCCCCTCTAACGGACGCGTGGATCCGCTCATACAGAAAGAAACGAGGACTTACGGACGGAGTTTTTATGGCTACTGTCCTTGCCGGGCATCATCTTGACTCCTCTGGACTTCAACTCAATTGCCTTTTTCACTGAAAGAAACCAGATAAAGCAGTTAGTACGTAAGACTCAAAGGGCCATCCCAAAACCGTGCTTTGCCCTCACAGCACGTCGAGTCCCGACTGCCTGCTCACGAAGCTCTGCAAAGTGGGGCATGTTTTAGGTCAGTGATGCAAAGCAACCCAAGTACAAGGGCCTGTGAACACTGAGTGCAAGGCTGTGAGAAAGCAAGATCCAGTCTTAGAGCACCTGCGTCAGAAGCGAACAATGATGTGGGGTTTGGTTTGGCTCTGACACCAGCGAAGGCGCCCCTGGAAATCACCATCACTTCAACACGGGCTCCAGGACCACGTGACCTGGGGGCAGTGACTCCAGAGCCTTCTAAATTTGCTACGCTCATAATAATTTTTAAATAAACTTTAAAATGACAGTTGCTCATCTGTTTATTCATGTAGTTATTTAACAGAACAAAGCTTAGTATGTGTGTGTCTATATATATACATATATAGACACACTCAGGGGGAGTTCATATGAGAAATCATGTTCTGAGTGCTGAGAGTAAAATGTTACATAAAAACTGAAAGTACTTCCAGACTTGCTTGTTATTTACAGACGTGAACACACACACACACACACACAGACTGGTTTCTAAGGTCGTAGTTCTGAGGCTTAAATTTATGTTCTTATTTTAGGTCCTGCATCAAACATTTTAAGAAGCTGTTCTTTTCTGGTCATTCCTAGAAAAAAAAAGTGAGGAGGCATTTCTGGGGAAGAAAATAGAAAATAGTATTTTAATTTAAATTGTTTATGTTTTAAATATTTAAATGCATTATTGTTATTTACATTAAAATAATTTAATAATATGTTAAAGAATAATATTTAATTTGAACAGTTATCATTTACATAAAGGAAACTGGACCTACAGTAGCTGAAAGTATGCAGATCCGGGTCCAAATCTCTGCTAACAAGTGGGTAGGGGTGTGGTCTGGGTAAGTGACTTAACTCAGAACCTGTTAATCGCTCTGCGCAGTGAATTTGCTGGGGTGTGGCAGGGAAGGGGGGGGGCCAGGGCAGTGGTCAACCGCTGGCCGAGCGGTAAGGAGACGGGGTGTCAGATGTGACTGTACACAGGTGCCATCACTATGGACCTTTGCTTCGGAGCCAGCTCCTCAAGGCTACCCCCGTATGATGGTAGGTTGGGACTGTTAGCACCCAAGGGACTGCTGAATCCGTTTTTCAAAATGTTCTTGTTCACAGGATCTCTTTGATGATCCTACCTGTTTAGTGGGATATGGGGTTTCAAGAAGTCCCTTCTTGGCATAATCTAAAGGGGTCTGGCCTTGGACTTTGAACCTTACCCCCATTAATATGATCATGTCATCTGACAAATCACTTAACGCCCAAAACGCAGTCGTTGAATCTGCCCAGTGACTGGGAGCCCCTCTCCTGTGAACTTCGCCAGGTGAAATGAGTGTGTGGAAGCGGTTTCTAGACTTTGAAGATCTCTTCCCAACAGGGTAGATGGACATGGTGTCCTGGTGGACATGGGATGTGCCACAGGGACGCCCCTTCCTGGAAGGACTGGTCGGTGCGCCGTGCCCAGTGCCAGCCCTTTTCAGGGAATGCTAAGCTCCAGATAGCCACCTTGCCTGCGGGCATACCCTCCAGGGGCCTTCCATGCCAAGGACTAGTGCACATGAGGGTATACAAGTCCCGGAGGGGAGGAGTCCAACTCCGAGTCCCCTGTGCGTCGCTGGGGCTGCTTAGGACCTCCAGGAAACCCAGGACAGCTGCCTTCTCCTCCTTCCAAGGGTGTCAGCCCCAAAGGGTGTCCTCAGTGGGCATCCTGCTTCCCTAACGTCCACCTGCCTCGCAGAGAACCTTCAACAGGCACCAGGGGGCGCTCTTCTCCTCTCCGCTCCCTCCTCCTCTGACACCTTCCTCATCCTTACCTCCATTTGGTGGGAAAACGAGATCTGGCTCGTGTCCTCACCGCAGTGCTACTGGCTGCAGTGACCCTGTCTGTCAGACTCCCCGGAACAATGTTCCAGTTTGAACTGGGGAACGCCTCCATGTGCGTCACCCATCATCACCGCTGTCTTGGGCTGAAATAACTTTGTATTGAAATTACTCAGGAGAGAAGAGATGAACGCACAATAAATAATGAACAGAAGGATCGGTGGAGATAATAAAGACCATAAAACTAAAGCAAATGTCACCCAAGATAAACAGATAAAACAAACAGAACTCCATGCACTCAGAAAATAAAGAGGAAGAAAAAGAGTAGCATTCAGAGCACAATAACGGTCTCTAAATACACAGGTCCTATCGGGGCACCTCATAAATTCTGGAATTCTGCAAAGAAGTGTGTGCAGTTGTGAGAAGGTAACTCTACCAAGGATTTTTTTTTCCAACAAGACGGTGCTGTGTTGCTGCAGAGAACCGGCTCCACTGAGTCCTAACGTGTCCCGTGTTATCGGGTCTTCTAATTGCACAGCGCTAGTTCTTGGTGACATTCAAAGAAAGGGCAGATGGCTTGGGCACTCCTCCAAGGTCTCCTCCTCCCGTGTCCCCTCTGTTCCTCCATCCAGCATCCCCCCGCCCCTCCCCCCACCCTCCGCAGACCTGGACAGAGAGTTCCTCCCGCCAGAAAGATGCAGGACGTGACGGGGAGAGTAGCGCAGACAGATGGGAGCATCTCCAGGAAGATCTCCAACCCAGGACACTCCCTGCCAAGAGCTGAGGTCTTCCGTGGATACAAGTGTTCAGCCCACTCACTCCCCGTCTCAGAATGGATGATAAAATCGCATCTCCTGACTGACCACCATGCTAATTCTTGGGTCAACCTCAGAAGTATGGAGTTGTGAACTCTGGAGCTGGGCCTGGCCTTCAAGCTACAAATTTTTAGCATGGCTACCTGGCTTTGCTTTTCTAAATTAATTAATTTATTTATTTATTTATTTATTTATTTATTTATTTATTTATTTATTGTTGCCCTTTCTCTTCATTAGTTTGTTTTGAGGGGGAAGAGACAGCTGGACAAATGCTATCACTAGAGTCTGAGACTCTCTGATCCATCCTGTCTAAAGTCATTTCTCAGTGATTCAGATTCAGCATCTTCAAACAGATATCAGTCCATAATTTTCTATGAGGACATTTAATAAGGTGAAAAGTTCCTAGGGATCATATTTTCAGATTAAGAGCAGAAATAATTGGGACATAGCCAACAGAGAGGCTATGTTTTTCTTTCTTTCTCTTCTTTCTTTCTTTCTTATCAGCTTCTTTTGCTATAATCTCTCAGTTAGGTTAAACCCCACTTCCGGTAGTCTGGAAATTTGAGGGAACAACCACTATATCAAAATGACAACATTTTTTCATAACTATGTTTAAAATGGCAACACGGTAAGAGATAAGTCTTACTGTTTCTACATAATTCGACGGCCTTCTTACTCCTTTCCAAAGGTCCTTCCCTCCTATGTCCACGACTGGGCCCTGATCGAGCTCTGCCCTGGTGCTTCCCTGTCCCCGCCTCGCCCCCGTGAGGGGACATCAGGTCGTCACACGTCCTCGTGCCCATTAGACCTGTTAGGAAGCCACGGCACAGCTCCTGCAGCGGGCGTCCTGGGAGCTTCCAGAACCAGTGTCTGACAAAATGCCTTCCCTGCGACAGAGAGCTCAGCTCATCTCAAATCAGTAAAATAGATGCACAACAGTTCCAGACAAAATTAACTTTCTAAGGACAGGGACAGAAACCACTCACAGCGGAAACTGCTTCATGCAGGCACGGCAACCAGCGACGCATCTCAAGGATCCAAGGATTGCAAATAAAGATGTAAACCCTGTTGGCTGCACTTACGAGTGACTCGGATTCTCATACTCTCATTAAAGTTATTAATATAAATGTATATATAGTCTATAATATCAACATATAAAGTACTTAGGTAGATAACAGATCTACAAATCGAAGTATCTGAACTTGTCTCTTTCTCAGAAATATTCCTGTTCTCTTCGACTTGCAATTATTCAATTGTTTTTTATTTAATCTGGCAAGTAACCAGGTATATCCTATAAGCAGTTAATCTTTTGTACTTAGGTTGTCTTTTTTATACTGTCCCCTTGGTAAATATGATTTATTTTAAATTTCCATTTTTATGTCAATTTATTCTTGAATTGGTAGAAATGTCATTCTTCAGAAAAAATTTGTTTTGGTTCATGGGTTATTTGGCACATTTTCTGTTTGACTTCATCATTAGGGGGAAAAATTAAATTTTTGTTGTCTCTCCTAGAGTTCTGTCAATCTTTTCTGAAGAGAAAAATGCTTTGAAAATGATATCATTTTGAGCAATGCCAGTGGCTTGCATTTTTTTACTGTAAAGCTCACTTTTTCTCCAAAGAACATTTACTCCATCATTTTTTAGATATGCTTTCAAAATATTCAATTGCTTCATTAATAGATCTAAGTAGTAGCACCCCAATCAAATGAACATTTATTCATTAGATTTCATTATTGTTTATAATAAGAATGTTCAAAATTCAGATTAAATACACATTAAAAAAATGTTTGCAGGCGTCCGGGTGGCTCAGTCAGTGAACTGTCTAACTTGAGCTCAGGTCATGATCTGATGGTTTATGGGTTCGAGCCCCGCGTCGGGCTCCCGGCTGACAGCTCAGAGCCCGGAGCTGCTTCGAATTCTCCCTCTCTCTGCCCCTCCCCTGCTCTATCTCACTCTGTCTCTCAAACATAAACATTAGTTCAATGCTGAAACTCCAAAGCGAAATGGCCCCATAGTTAGGCAAGCTAAGGATCGGAACATGTGTTAAGGATTGACTCAATCTCCTATCAGCTTAATTAGTATCAACGTATGGTTGGTGCCGACGCAACATGCTCCGATTACGGCTGGTGTCCCGGACGACGGGCCCATTTTCCTGTCCGAATCCGGCCTGTCGACCTCCCCACGGGAGCTCAGCACCCCAACAACACGGGGCCATAACTTCTCCTCTCCATGAATAACTTTTTTTTCTAGATTTCTCCTGCTTGATCAATCCCAGTATCACCCGGAGGACTGCTTCGCTTCCCACCGTCATAAACGGAGACCAAGCGAGCCGCCACAGAACAAACTGAAGCTGAGCCGGAGAGCAGGCCGGGCGGAGACTGACGGGTCCCGGGGTGCCCCGCTCTCCTCTCGGGGGCGCTGCGACACAAAACCCTCCGTCTAACCGTGGTACGGCCCCGCGGCCCCCACCCCCACCGGGACGGGGGCCCTGGGACCCGCCACGTGCCCGCCACACGGCGCACACCTGGGAGAAAGGGCGGTTTACGAGCCGGGCCCAGCAACACCCTCGCCCCGGAAACCAGCGCTGAGGTAACTGCACCACCGACCGCTGCGGGACGGGCCTTCAGGCTCGCCAATCCGTGCGCCGTCAGTCCTCACCCCTCCCCAGCAGCAGCGACCCAATAAAACGCCCAGGTCAGGCGGTGAAGCCTTGAATGGATGAAAGACGCAGGCGCAGGCGCATGAGGGGCAGGGGCGGGGCCTGCAGACCAGACCAGCTGACGCTGCGTCAGGGGGCGGAGCCTCTGCTTCCCGCTCTGCTCTAGGGGAATCCTGGGGGAAGCAAGGCTCCGCAGAAGGGCGAAGCCCGGCCCCACTCCTCCTGTCCTGAATCTGAGAACAGCCGTGAGCAAGGTGAGCTGTGGCTTCCCCGCCACCAGGTCTCTGGTCAGTTCTCCACCTGCACCCCTGAACGGGGCGGGGCTCGGCTCCTCCTGCAGAAAGGGGGCCCCGCCCCCCAGAGCGCCCCCGCCCCCATGTGTCCCCGCCCGCCCTTGTTCACAGGCTTCCTGGTGTCCTGTCTTGTATCTAAACTCACCGTAACAAACCCCTCCCAGACCTCTGATCCCACACAACTGCTGACATCAATATTTCAATAGACTATTATGACCGTTCGGTGATTATTACTACTAATGTTTAAAATTGCTGTGCATTTGACGGGAGCAGAGTGCTGTGTATGCATCCTGTTATCCCGTAGCAGTGCTGCAGGAGTTCTGCTATTATGACGATCACTTCCAGCAAAATCACGAGTTACAGTGAGGTTAGTTGCGTTGTCCTGAGTTACACGCCCCTGGCAGAGATGCTTCGGGAACTGAACCCCGATTCTTCTCCAGGAGAGTCGCTGCCTCCTTCGTACCGTGCATCCCTCAGTTAACCACTTTGCATTGGAAACTGTTCTCATTATGAATAGTTGGTTACTACAACTAAGATGTGACCCTTAAATACCATGAAACCTCGGGTCGTGAGTAGCTTGTTTGGCAGGTGTTCTGCAAGAAGGGCAAACATTTCTGATAAATTTTAACTTGACAAATAAGTGATGTCATGCAATACATGATGCCCAATGTCACATGATCACAAGCAAGACAGTGATGCCCAGTGTCACATGATCACAAGCAAGACAACGGTGCTCGCTCTCTCTCGCGCTCTCTCTCTCTCTCTCTCTTTCTCTCTCTGCGGGATTGTGGGTGATCTTCTCCCATGCTCCAATGCTCCGTCTCAGGCCGCAGGGTTTGGCAGGAATCAGTGATTTTGCAGAATGTTGGAAGGTGCCCACAACTGGCGCTTGTGTATTTTTGTCACTTCAAAATGCCTATGGACAGTTCCTTGCTTCATTCGAGGTCAGGCTGCCTGCAGACGTAGACCCTGTCCTCTGCTGCCTTACTGCCAGTTACAGGAAATACAGTCTCTGACAAGTTTATTAATACTGTGCTATAGTCAACATCCGTGCGAGCGTAGACAATGGTCCCCACGCAGAAAAACGTTCCATTGAGCCAGTAGACAGCAGTGATTCCGTTACTGATCGTGAACGTTGTCCTGCACACTAACTCTCCTCTCTCTCCCTCACATCAGCCGTGAAGGTTTTCAAAGTGCAGAGTAATTTGTTTATTTTTCTTTATATTTTTTTATTTTTAAATCATTTTGTATTATAGTACAGTATTGTAATTTTTATATGAATATTTTGGGTTGTGGAATGAGTCATCTGGGTTCCATTATTTCTTGTGGGGGAATTCACTTTGATATACAAGTGCTTTGGATTACAAGCATGTTTCCGGAACGAACTATGCTTGCAAACCAAGGTTTTACTGTCTTTGTATACGAGTAGACATGTCCTCTTACAACATTAAATTTTCAAAGTCATATTGTCATTTGCTCCTGAATAATTATTAAAGAAGTGCTTTATGAATTCATAGGTTAGTTACTTCAACTCAAATGTCCGTTAACATTGATTTTATTCTAACAAAATATGTGCACTGAGTCACACAGCATTGACTTTGTTTTCCTTCCCTATGGAACGTGTTTATTTATGACAGAGTAGTATGGACATGGCCCAGATATTGGGAAAACCTAAAAATTACCAGAAAGAAAACAAAAGTGATTAAAAAACTCATCGAAAGAGGACCACCGTTGTTATTATTTGTGTATTTATTTCCAACCCTATGTGCATTGTGTATATGAGCTAATAGGATCATAGAGATAAAGACACACATGATATTCACAGAATACAATCAAAAGTGTAAATACATTTTTATTCTGCCTTTATGACTTCTTTGAGCATTTTTCCTTGTCATTACATAGTTTCTTTTTTTAATTAGATTTATTGAGCTATCTGAATACTTTTGGAAAAAAAATTGCTTTCCACATGTTTACTTCCTTCACAGTCAGACACTAGCTTTTTCTTGCTTCTTACAATTGTCTATAACACCAAACACCTTGTGACCACATCAGCAAATTCTGACCACTTTCTTGGAATACATTGCTAGAATTGATATTCTTTAATCTCCACTAATAAACTGATTTTTAGAAAAACTACAAGTTTACCGCAGTAGCTTATTTAAGAATATCTTGACTATAGCACCTTTGCCAACACTGAATTTTACCTTAAAAAAATGTTTACTAACCTGATAGTTGAAAAATGATATACATGTTTATATGCATTTAAAGTAATAAATGTGGTTCTTCATCTATTCTTTGAGATAAGTCATACTATCATTATCTCCTGATACATATATTATTTTATTTATTTTATGGGAGCTTCTCATGATTTTATATATTCTATAAAATATATATGAATATATAATATTAATATATGTATTCTAAAATAATTATTATATATCTGTAGAAATAAATAACTATTGTCTTTTCTTTATTAGGCTTTTTTGCCAGCAGCTCCCCTGGTAAGTCTGTCCATGCTCAGCTATTCCTACATTGTCTGTAAGGTTTTATGATGACCTTGAACATGGACCCTGAGCAAAACTGACCACTGAGTTTTAGAAACTACATTATCGGATTTCATTGTTACGATTTGTTTTTTAGCAGCCAGAATCGTTTCTTTGTTGGAGAAATCATCCTGTCTAAGGCTGGTGTTATAAGTGATCTTTCAGGTCTGAAAAGTCTCAGCTCTTTATTGCCAATACTGTGCAATGTTAAAAGAATTTACTGTTGACATTTTTGTTGGTTAACTATCAGAATGTCTTAGTTTAACGTCACTAAATTGAAAGAGGAAGCTTTCATATGTGAAGTTATATTATTGAATCAATGATCGTGTCCAGGTGGTCGAAGATTAGTGTCGGATACCCACAAACACTTGGTTATTGGATTCTTTACCAACTTAAAGGGTAATTACAATAAAAGTGTTTATTGGAAGGAAGGCAATTAACTTTATTTGTCTCTGTGTGCTTAACAAATCATGGACCTCAATTAAATAATATAATTCCCTGTAATTTAAGTTGTCAGAGGTAAGAACATTCTAGATTAAAAAAATATTTTTTTATGATTTTTATTTGTTTTTGAGAGACAGAGCACACGAGCAGGAGAGGGTCAGAGAGGGAGGGAGGTACAGAATCCGAAACAGGCTCCAGGCTCTGAGCTAGCTGTCAGCACAGAGCCCGATGTGGAGCTCGAACCCACAAACCGTAAGATCATGACCTGAGCCAAAGTTGGATGTTCAACTGACTGAGCCACCCAGGCACCCCAGAACATTCTAGATTTAACTTGGACCACTTTGGGTTTGAAAGACTTTTCCATTAGCTCTGTAGTGATTTATTGTTGTTGTTGTTGTTTTCCCAAAGAAGTTATTTCAGGTCATTTCCTTCAAAAAATAGGGGATGGAGGGGGCCAAGAGATACAAGAGAGGATAAAGAGGAGACATCAGTTGGAGACACTCTGGAGAAAGGGAGAAGATTAAAAATATATATATATATATAGAGAGAGAGAGAGAGAGAGACATCACATGCCCCGGAAACAACTGTTCTCCTTCCCCATCCTCCATGTGTTACGACGTAGGAAGTATTCACAGGGTTGTACACATAATTATCTCAGAATAGCCACGCTTTCCAATAAAGATGTTGAGTCTTTTTCCCTCAACGCACTCTTCCTATTTTACCCCGTGGAGAGATTTTTCCACTGCCATTTGCATGGCTTTTCCGGCTGGACCACGAGGAGAAGCCGCCCGACCTGGTAGGACGTGCACCCACTTTGTGCAGTGTCTGGTCCAGCAGCCAGGGGGGCGGGGGGGGGGGGTGCGGCGCTATGCTCCTAGTCCAGAGCGGAGCCTCGGTGTCACTTCTGAAACTGTCTGAAATCCTCTCTTTCTCCTCAATTAAATGAAGGGCTTGAATTTCAAGGAAGCTGATATTCCGTGTCCTCATTTTTGTTCTAGGCAGACAACGTGGATGGTATTTACCCCAGAGCAGGACTCCAGCTTTCTGTCCACAGTTTATGACAGGGTGGACTTCTGTGTCTTCTGGAAGGTAAGGGCACTAGTGCATCTCTTGCAAGAGCAGTGCTGTGCATGAAGAGCATGTTCACAGTGGGAAGCACGCTGCTAGGCAGAGCCGTTGGGGGAAAGTGGGCAAGTGTGAGCGTGTGCTCTGTCCTTGTACTGGGCATCTGGTACGCACTGGTCTATATTTGCTGTGGTCCAGGTGTTTGTGTCTGCCATCTAATTTGTATGTTGACGTCCTAACCCCCAGTGTGGCGGTGTTGGGAGGCGAGGCGTTCTGTAGGTGATTAGGGAATGAAATTCGTGCCCTTATGGAAGACGTCCTGGAGAGATGCCTTGTCACCTTCTGCTATCTAGGAACCAGAGAATGGGCCCTCACCAGAAATCGGATCCCTCCGCCTTCCAGAACCCTGAGGAATAAATATCTGTTGATTCTGAGCCACCGCTGTGGAAATATGTTACAGCATCCTGAAGAGACAAAGACGCACACTGAGGGCACGCCCGGGTCTGCATTTGTCAAACCCTTGACTCTTTTCATAGGAAAAGCCTCACACTCAGACAACATTGATTTTGGAGTCCGATGTGAGATCTCATTGTCCTCCCGAAACTCATTATTGCCGTCATCTTGTCAGGTTAAGATGTCCCAAAACCTCAGGTACCTCTTCTGTTTAATAAAGATGAAGTCTCCTGCCTTACAGAGATGTGAAGAGTAATTGAGAGAACAAATCACAGCACCTGGTGTGATGCCTGCCTCATCTCAATGTGCAAAGCACTTGAAAAATACTTTGCAACAGGAGGGAGAACTTTCCAGCTCCCGATTACATTCATTGTGAAGTGTTACTGTCTCTCCTTTCTTTGGCCTCTTTCCTTAACTTCACCACAGACAGGAATCCAGGGAGGAAACTGTAAACACCCTGAGTATTGTCACCAAGGAATTAGGACCAGATCCTGTTAACTTGATCTCTAGCAGAGAAATTAGTATGCGTTTATCATTAAAAGAAAAAAAAACACAGAAGAATAATAAATAAACCAACAAATCTGTCTAGTAAAGTAATTGCTTCTAGATTTAAAAAAAAACATTTTAGTAACACACTCCCCATAAAACAATATATATATACATATATGTAACACATATATATTTATATATATATAATGAGAAATACCAGTAAGATGATCTTAAAAAATAAAGGAATAAACACCTTGATTATTCTAAATGCAAATAGAAATGAGATAGCATTTTTCAACCAGCAGATCAGTAAGCATGTTCCTTTTTTAAAGTATTTTTTAATGTTATTTTATTTTTGAGAGAGAATGTATGTGACAGAGGGGCAGAAAGAGAGAAAGAGAGAGAAAATCCCAGTCTCTATCAGTTCAGAGCCCAACAGGAGGCTCAAACCCATGACCTGATTTGAAATCCGGAGTCAGGCATTTAACACCTGAGCCCGCCAGGCACCCCCAAGATATTCTTACACACACCTGGTTAGGTGGACAAAGTACGTCTTCTCTAAAACTCCGTGTATCCCTGTGGATGCAGAATGTTGGCCAAAAGATCCTAATTCTAACAATCCGTAGAAGAAATGGAGTAGAGGAAAGGAGGGATCCTGCTGGAATATGTCTTTGGGGAACCTTCCGGTCCCCCCGCTTCTGTTTGTCACACTGATAGAAGGTGTTCCGGCACAAGGTGAGCTATTTGCAAAAGCTCTTCAAAGCATCCCCCCGTCCTTTCAGACTGGGCGAGGACAGGTCACAGCAAATGCTGTGACAGTCATTTCTCCCCTGCCACCGCAGGCTTTTCAGTGCTGGTAACCACTGTCCGGGTTCCCCAGGCCTGCCCATCTGACCCCTGATGGCCTCTCACAGTAGGAGACCTCTGTGCCCCAGGCCTTTGTTCTCTCGCACAAAGGATGACCAAGCATTCCTCTCCGCTGACCCCAGAGAGTGCCTAGCGGTAGGTATCGTGTACACGGAGCGCGGGGGGCCTGGCCCCGTGGGGGGCACTTGTAAAGCCTTCAGAAACGGGCCCGCTCACAGCAGCCCACACAACGTGAACACCTGACACTGTGCCTCTTGAACAACAGGAGTAGGAGAAGCCCTGAAAGCATCTGTTTCTTCCTCTGGTCTCTGTACATCCAGACACTTCTCACTCAGCCCCAAAGTCCAATCCTTCGTCCCTCAGACCAGGGATGTGGGGCACCTCCACCTGCGCCTCCCCACTGAGGATGGCGGGAACTGACTGGACAACCTCTCCACTCAGCTCTTTACAGTCGGCCCTGGCCAAGGACTCACCAGGATTACACCACAGAACCCAGGACAGCGTGTCAGCGCACGTGACCCCTCAGTCTGGCTTCAGCCACCAGGAATAAGACAACGTCCCACCTTCCAGCGCATGCGCCAGAGACAAATCACTTTCAGAAGCGTTTCTTTATGAATTCTAATGGTATTTTCTGCTCCGCATGTTCCCTCCTTCTTTACTTTTATCTTAATTTTTCTTATTTTGTAAGTACTATTATTTTGCTGTTTTCCTCCAATGCTTTGAGGAAGCCTCATTAATTTCATTAAATGGTATATTAAATCAAACTTACTGTGGTGATAAAGAAGGACAGAATTGTAAAATCTTTACATGGGAATAATAAAATTCCCTCAGGATGAGCCATCTTAAGCCACTTTTGAGTAGTTAATTACAGGGCATCTTCTGAGAGGTGCCAGATGAGGGAAACAAGAGTGTGAGGAACCTGTTTCACAGTGGACCTGAGTGAGGCAAAAACACTGATAAACGGAAGGGCCACGGAGGCATGTAGATGCTTCCCTCTCCTACCATCACCAAGACCCATGAGAGCCTGTTTAAGGGGCATGGATTTAGTGTAGGGATTTGTCAGAAGCCTAAGCAAAGAAAATGCAGGTATCTTCAATTTGGGGAGGCAAACATTTGAAGGCAAAAATAAATGTAAATATAATGGAATCAGACTTCCATAAAAGTTAAGATGAGCCTGAAAGTGGATTTAATAGTTTGAAGCCACAATCGCTAAGGAATCAACATTCTGCTTAAAATTTTTAATCTTGACTAAATCTAAGACAGTATCTGTCCCAAACTAAGATCTAAAATCATTCTTTCATGAAAAAGTTGCACTCCCTTATTTTTTACTTTTTCTGTGATCTATGAAGCTTCTTACCAACTGCCCATATACTCCAATTTTTGCCATTAACAACTCTATTAAAAAACCCACAGGGGACAAAGTCCCTGTGAGTATAAATGTTCAACTGAGGCGTGAGGCATGTGGTAGCACAGAGTTCTGTAAATTGGCTTAGAGTAGCTTTTTTCTGGATTCCTGTTATGAACTAAGGTCCTTTTAGGTTACATTTTCTAATTATGTCATTACGCAAAATATAAATTTTTGCTTTGGTTTATGTTCTGAACAAGGGGAAGGCCAAGGGGAAGACGAGGTGCTGCAGACTGGGGCGAATGAGGTTGCGTAGGAAAATGCCTTGGTTTGGGTGTGGCGAGTTCGATTTGCTTACTACTAGACATGGAGCCAAGAACTGGGTCACATGAGGGAGACCACCCTGCAGGGATTTATCGGCCTCTGGACACAACGGAAGATGATGGCAGGAGCCATGGTAGCCGTCCTCAAAGAGCCATGCACATGGCGGAGGTCACCAGGACCCTTTGAGGGGACAATTAGACCAAAGTTTCTGTTTTCATACTAAGATATGTGCTTGTTTCCCTGTGTACAAAAGCTAGAGTCTTTGCACGAATTGGGACGGTGGTGCCCACGAGCTGTCACAGCCACCGTGTTCCCATGACACTCAAGTTCACTTAAGAATCCCGAGGATGAAGCAAAGAAAATAGTTAATTTCATGAAATCTCAGCCCTTTAGCGCATGTCCTCTTGGTGCTCTGCTGGGAGAAACGGGGAGCACTTATTAAGGACTCCTGCCGCGTGACGATGTGGTTAGTGTTGTCTTGAGGAGAAAGGTTATGTGGTCTTTGATTTCAGGGACGAACGGGCTGCTTTTCCATGGACACCATCTGTACTTGAGGGGAAGACTAAGGGACTCTGGCGAGTGTCCTGGTTGTTACCCCGTAGTGCAAACTCCGTATTCTGGCAAGGGTGTGTCCCCTCATGCTTCTGTTGTTTTGAAAGCCACCTGCAGCTCACCTGAGGTCTCAGATGCTCAAAGGAGGAGGCTCAGCGGACTTCCTACCCCAGGGGGCCTTCCCAGACCCTTCCACCAGCTCCATTCCGGTTGCTAATGAGGTCAAGCTGCTGTGGGTGTAGCCGGAGGTCCCTGTCTTCTAGTTGAGCAGGCAGGGTCAGGTTGCTGCTGTGTGGCCCTATCCGCCTTCAGTGCAGTAGGGACTCTCCTTCATGTTCAGTCTCTCACACAGTCTCTTTTCCTAGGAAGGACCCCGGCGGGGGGGGGGGGGGGGGGGGCTCATTTCAGGGAGGGGGGAATGGCTCTATTTCGAAGCCAGCTGTGCCAGAAAGTATAGCCTAATCACAGGAGGGACAAGTCATATTTACTCAGTGGGTGTGGTGATCCTGGGGCCATCTTGAATAACACTTCTCTTTAGATATTCAGATTTTCACAATTGGGTGTTAGGTGATAATCTTTTGAAAATGAAGGGTCAGCTATTGTCCCTGTAAAATAACCAGCTGATATTTTTGCTGATGATGAAATTTGAGTTTTCAAGCAAATATTAGAATTTTAGAAATCCAGTATCTACCTCTGATCTTTACAATTTTCAATACTTAGAATTGTCTGAGAAAATAGTGATAATAACAGATGTAATTTTTAAAGATATTGTACAGTATATATTCTCATTTAGATATTGATACGAACAAGTAGAAAATCTGAAAAACTCAGTGAACCCATAACTGTATAATGATCCACGCATTATACACTGAAACCATGCAAACGTATAAGAGTCATTCAAAATGCAAAATCAAACAATGGATTTTATCATAATAGAGCATAAAAGCTTTATAAGGTTTAATATTCTACATAGTCACTAGATTTAAGAAACATTTATTAAGTGTATAGTATTAAAAATATCCAATAATTATCTAAAAGGGCTTAAAATATTTCTCTATTTTACAAATAGCTACCTATATGCACTGTTAATTTCTTCTTTCACTTTAACCAAAATAACAAGGCACAGTGTGTTTAATATAGAAGTAGATGTGAATACCAGCCTCTCCCTCTGAGCCCAATGTTAAAATGTTTTGCAAAACTGTAAAATAGATTATTCTTCAAACTACTTTTTTTTGTCTTTGTTTCTGGAAAAAATAATTAGTCTCATAAAACATGACAATCTGTTGACTTTAATGAGTTTATTATTATCAATTGAAGTGAAATGAACATTTAAAAATTTCTCTAAATATAATTTCTAATATGTTAAACATCAACAGCGACAATGCACGCACGCAAAGGGGTTTGGGACTCTCCGTAACCCCCAGTCTAAAGGGCTTGTGAACCTCTGCCCCAGGCTCCAAGAGTAGGCAGACCAGCGAATGAGGCCCGACCTCTGCGCCAGTCTTCCTGTGCAAACGGGGCGTTCACACTGGTGTCATGGCTACAATTCAGGACTCCATGAACTCAAATTAAAAAAAAAAAAAAAAACATAACTTCTACGTGAAAATAAGGCTCCCCTTCGTTCCTGAGTGTAAGCAACAGGCCGTGATAAACTTAGCACTAGCCGTCCCAGGGGGCCCGCAGAAAGCGCAGGCATCTTCCCATCTCAGTAGGCAGCTAACAGAGGTACCGCAAAATTCAATGTTCTAATACAGAACATCGTAGCTATTAGACTCACCACTGGGCCCTCTTTAGTAAAGAAGCGCCTTCATCACTACTTACAAATTCTCTTTTAAATATGTTGATGACTGAGGGCACTGGGGGGACTCAGTCAGTTAAGGGTCTGACTTCGGGTCAGGTCATGATCTCATAGCTCATGAGTTCGAACCTCACGTCGGGCTCTGTGCTGACAGCTCAGAGCCTGGAGCCTGCTTCCGATTCTGTGTCTGCCTCCTTCTCTGCCCCTTCCCTGTTCACACTCTGTCTCTGTCTCTCTCAACAATAAATAAACATTAAAAAATTTTTAAATATGTTGATGACAGTTCAATACAACTAGTTTTGTTTGGTCTCCTATTATTTTATTTTATGCGTTTACTTCTTATTCTAAGACATTCATGCATCAACTCATCCAAATGGTTGGAGGAGCCCAGGAATGATGCTAAGAACCCCGGAAGATGAGTTTTCAGCAAGGGATGCTGAGGCGTGAGCAGCTAAGAGAAGCAGTAAGGGAGCTGGTGGTACCCTGAGGCGGCGTAAGGGGGTTGTTTCGAGGAAGCACAGGTGATAAACAGAGTTAAGTGCTGCTGGGAAGGCCCAGCAAGCTGAGGGCTAGGGAATGTCATTGGATTTGGCAACTTGCAGGACATCGGTGACCTTGACAAGAGTGGTTTCATTCCCATGATGGGGACAGAGGAAGCTTCACCGAATGGACCCAGAAACATGAGGAGTCTAGGTGGCCCGTATAGGCCTCACCTCTGATGATTTTTGTTGGGAAGGGAAGCAGGAAGTGAGGGTGGAAGCTGGCGGAGATTGTAGGGCCTGGGGGTGCTGTTGTATAGTCTTCCTCCGACACCAGATAGCAAGTTTGTGTCCAGTGGAAATGATCTAGAGGAGAAGAGGACACTGATGCTTCAGGAGAGAGAAGGTGACAAGTCCTGGAATCAGGACAAGGGTTGGGACTCGGGGGACCAGTAGAGAGCCTGGACTCCAGGAAGCAGAGGTGGTCATCATGGCAACCGGAGGGAAGGCAGAGGGAGATGCTTGTGCTGCGTTGTTCTTAGTGAAAATCTCAGGAGAACTTGGGAGGACACGAAGACCATCGGTCCAGAAATTTCTTATGGACTCTGACCGTATTTCAGCCATCTATCCACCTATAGTGGTTTTTAAAAATACATCCACCGTTATTTAACACTCCCATCAAAAAGGAATCCCTGATGCCCCTCCCCTTGATGGTAAGCAGGACCTTGTGACCCGTTGGGCTGAATAGAAAGGAGTGGAAGTAATTGAGTGTAAATTTGGGGATGAGGTTCCCAAAAAGGCACTGCATGTTCCTGCTTGCTTTCTCTTTCTGTCTTTTTCTCTCTGTCTCTGCCTCTGTCTGTCTCTTTTTCTCTCTGTGTCTGAATTCTCCTCTCAGGAAATTATTGGCCATGTCATAAAGACCCTCAAGCAGCCCCTGGAAATTTTCTCTGCTATAGACTGAATGTTTGTGCCCCCCAAATTCCCATGTTTGAACTCCAACCCCCATTATTATTTGGAGATGGGGGGCCTTTGGCAGGCAATTAGCTCTTGAGACTGGAGCCCAACAATGAGATTGATATCCTTATGGAGGGAGAAACTAGAGAGGTGTCTCTCCCTCTCTACCACATGAGGACACAGAAAGAAGGTGGCCGTCTGCCAGCCACCGAGTCCTGTCAGCGGATACCTTGATCTAGGACTTCCCAGCCTCCAGAACTCGGAGAAATAAATCCTTGCAGTTTAAACCACCCATGATATTTTTCTGGAGTCGCATGAAATGACCAAAGCACCCACCTAGTGAGGGTTTAAGGTCCCCTGACAGCAGCCATTAGGACACCAATGTGTCCTGCCAGTATCCATGCCAATCAGCCGTGTTGGAATCAGGCCATCCAGTCACAGCTGAGCCTTCAGATGGTCATAATCCTGGTCAACATCTTGACTGCAAATTTATGAGAATCCTGAGTTGGAATGACCCAGCTAAATTGCTTCTAGTGCCCTCACCTACAAAATATATGGGATAATTGATGTTTGGGTGTAAGTCACTACATTTAAGGTCATTTATTAGGTAGCAATACAACTACTGCAGCCCACCCTCCACCTGACATTGGTCCCTAGGATTAAAGGGGGTCAGGTGACTTTTGACAATGGCAGGGCCTGCACTTAGCAGAAGTGTGCAGCCGAGTGGGACGTGGGAAGCTAGGGACCGCACAGCCCTCTGTAACAGATGACTTTCTTACCGGAACTTGAGTCCAGTGTTCCTGAATCTTCATGTTTTCAAGAGAAGTAGGAAACCTAGATATCTGGATGAAATTTCTTACAAGTGTGGGCAATCATGCCTTTTTTATTTCATGCCAGAGAAGTGTGATCCACTCGTGTTTCTGATTTATGGAAGGCACAGGGTGTGCATTTACCTACAGGCCCCTCAAGAGCTGGCAGCACATGCCTGCCTGTTTCCGCCTCCTGAGCCTTAATCATTACCAGGCCCTCCAATGTAAATAGAAGCTATGTGAGCTCCTATTGTATTTCTTTAAATGCTTATTTATTTTTGAGAGAGAGAGAGAGAGAGAGAGAGAGAGAGAGAGTGAGAGCACCAGCAAGGGAGGGGCAGAGAGAGAGGGAGAGTGAGAATCCCAAGCAGGCTCCATGCACTCAGCGCAGAGCTCAACATGGGGCTTGATCCCACAAACCACGAGACCATGACCTGAACCAAAGTCAAACACTTAACCAACTGCGCCCCCCAGGTGCCCCTAATATATTTTAAAAATCATGTTAAGAGTCACTGCCAAGCCCTGTATCCCAGGCCCAAAGCCAGAGCCCCTGTTCTCCCCGAAGGTCTCTGCCTAATGGCTGACCAGGTAACCCATTACTAACCTCTGCTTATTACCCTTATGGATGCACATTCCATCGGGAAACATTTTGAGTTCACACCTTCAGTATTTACGCTTATTTTTCTTACTTTATTTCTTAATGGTATAGACCCTTTCACTCTCACTATAAAGGTAATAACATTTTATGTCAGTTAATACATTATTATCCCATAATATCCATTGCTATTTATAATACTTAGCATAAAAACGGTTTCATTTTAAAAGGCAAGTGACTTTGATTCAGAGATTTGAACATTTTATTTTAAATTTAGTTTATCCCAATATTTGGGTTTGAGAGTTATCGTAAATAAGAAAGCTCACCTCATGACGGGAACTGCACAGAAATGCATTTAGCTTATTCAGCAAACTGCATCGATATTCCACATGGAAAGAAGGATTGCAATTAGTCCTGGGGTTCTGGACGGGGGCACGGGGAGGGCGGGGCTCGGTTCCCATGGGTGGGAGCACCCTTCCCTCTGAAGACCTTCGCACCTATGGGCTTTTTCTTTTTCTTTCTTTCTTTCATTAAGGTTCTTTCATTTATTTTTGAGAGAAACAGAGCGTGAGTGGAATAGAGGCAGAGAGAGAGAGAGGGAGAGAGACAGAATCCCAAGCAGGACCTGCACCATCAGTCCAGAGCCCAACGTGGGGCTCAATTCCACAAACCATGAGATCACGACCTGAGACGAAATCAGGAGTCGGACCCTTAACTGACTGAGCCACCCAGGCGCCCCATGGGCTTTTTCTATCTGACACTCTAACATGAGGCTGATGTCAGTGGTGTATTAAAAATTAAAGAAACATAGAAATTGGAAGCTTCGGCACTGTTGATGAGAATGCAGAATGGTAGACTGCTATGGAAAACAGCATGGTGATTCCTCAACCAATTTAAGACACCGTTACATCTGATCAAGCAACTCCACCTGTGAGTGTATGTGCAAAGAATTGAGAGCAGAATTTCAGAGAGATATTTGTATGCCGATGGTCACAGCAGCATTGTCCACAAACCAAAGGGTGGAAGCAATTTAAGGGTCCATCAATGGATGAATGGATAAAAACAAATGTGGTATCTCCATTCAAAGGGAGAGGAAGGGGGAAAGAGAGCAGGGGAGAGTGAGGGACACAGATCAAGGGAGACTACTGAATACTGAAAACGATCCATGGACTGAAGGGGGAGGGGGAGGGAGGGAGGGGATGATGGTCATGGTGGGGGGCACCTGTGCAGAGAAGCACTGGGTGTTATATGGAAACCAATTTGACAATAAACTATTAAAAACAACAACAACAACAACAACAAGGGGATGTTATTTAGGGTTGTTAGAAGAAAGTCCTGACACCTGCTACAGTATGATGAACCTGGAAGTCACTTCACCTAACAAAGTAAGTCACTCAAGAAAGGACAATAACTGTATGATTTCACTTGCATGAGGTAGCCAATCAAATTCCTAAAAGGGCTGTGGAAGGAGGAAATGAGGCGTTGGTGTTTCCAGGGGACAGGGATTCAGCTGGGGAGGATGAAAAGTGTTCAGAAGATGGTTGGTGGTAGTGGCTAGGTAACAATGTGAATCGTACTTCATGCACTGACCTGCCCACTTAAACGTGGGGAAATTTGATGGGTGCTCTAATGTCCTACAATTAAAATAACAATACAGATTAATGAGGCTTACTTCCTTTCTCTTAAAATAAATGTGAGCATAGGTTTGGCTATGTCCAGTGGCTCGTCAGTGGGGTGATTGGCTCATGTGCCTCCTGCAGTGTGAACGCACCTGCTCTGGAGATCACCACCCCACACGCAGGGAGAGAAACTCGGTTGAAAAGGAAGAGAAAGTGAAATCAGCTCCCTTGTAATCTTGCAAATCATACAATTCAAAATAACTTGAATGATCAGCCCTTAGTCATAGAGCAGAAGCATTAATTAAATGTCAAATATGATGTTTTTCTCAGCACTATCTGATAATTTCTCACTAATTTTTCAAATGGCATTATTTCTTTTATTCAAGAAATGTGGTCTAGAGCAGGACTGTTTGTACCCAGAGTGTTAAAAATGCCATCTACTGTATTTTTAATCATGAATCATAAAAATAAGGTGAGTTGACATCATCAAAATGTTAGTTAGACTCTGAGGTCTAGGCAGAGAGCTCCAAGTCTACCAGCAAGGCCAGCACTCCAGAGCCTGGGGATGGTTCTGCATGTGACCTCAGCAAGTCCACCAGAGAACTGCAATGTTAGCACTAAAGTGGGCGCCCTTTCAGGAAATTGTGCTGTCGACTCTTTGGCATGCTCTTCCATGAAGAGATGTATTGCCGTTCAAGGTGTGAGTGCTGACTCTAAGCCACTCCGTTTATGGAGAAACTTTTCCCTGTCCTGCTCATATGATGCAACTTGGGCTTTGGGAATGTTGTAACGCACGGGCATAAGAATGCCATGGATGTGGACACTGTCTTCTGGGGGACATTGGAAGAAGAACCTTCAAATCTAGGTTCTGCCCCACTCACTAGCTCTGTTCTCAGGTCCTGAGGCCCGGGTGTCTGCACCTTACACTAGGAATAATATCTGCAACGGAGTAAATGCATCTTGTGCTCTTGGAAATGGGGAGGAGTTTCTCCCCAGCGAAGTAAATCTCAGACTCCACGCGAAGGGGCTCAGAGCCCCAGACAGCTGTGACCAGACCACCCTGGACTATCAGACTACATGATTACATAGTTGAATTCATCAGTACGTCTTAGTATAGGAGAATGGGCAAGCCACGGGGGGTATTTGGAGATGAGACAAACCTTTCTTAAACCATTTTTCCAGGATCTCCATCACTTCTCTCATCACTGCTCAAAGGGAGGGATCTCTGGTCCAGGGGCTTCAAGCAGGTCTCACTGAGCCCCATTCCATCTGTCCTATTCTCCAGACTTTGTTCTTCCCTTGCCTGTGAGACCCTTTCTTGTTTTACAAATGGATCCACTTGGAAGGAAACCATGTGGTCATTATGCAGCTTCTAGAATTCCCACTCCCTGAAACCAGGCTTCCACCAGAGAAGCAGATAATGTGACTTCCTGTTTGTGTTTTTGGCTACCCAAAAGGTTAGATAGAGGGGGCTGTCTTGATCATATAGACTCCCTTGCATTTATGGCCCCTGACTCAGTCATTTCTCTCACGTCTCTGATAATTTAATGAGTGGGATTCACTTGCTCTGGGCAGGACCACCACCGAGCACCAACGAGCAAATCTTTGGGTATTGAGCAGAAAGAGTATCCAATGGAAAAAAAACAAAAAACAAAAAAACAGCCTCTTTAGCAGGTGGTGCTGGGAGAGCTGGACAGCAACATGCAGAAGAATGAAACTAGACCACTTTCTTACACCGTTCACAAAAATAAACTCAAAATGGATAAAGAAACTGAATGTGAGACAGGAAACCATCAAAATCCTAGAGGAGAAAGCAGGAAATAGCCTCCTTGACCTCAATTGCAGCAATTCCCTACTTGACACATCCCCAAAGGCAAGGGAATCAAGAGCAAACATGAACTATTGGGACCTCATCAAGATAAAAAGCTTCTGCGCTGCAAAGAAAACAATCAAAAAAAACTAAGAGGCAACTGACAGAATGGGAAAAGATAGTTGCAAATGGCATATCGGATAAAGGGCTAGTATCCAAAATCTACAAGGAACTCACCAAACTCCATACCCAAAAAACGAATAATCTAGTGAAGAAATGGGCAGAAGACTTGAACAGACACTTCCTCAAAGAGGACATCCAGATGGCCAACAAGCACATGAAACAATGCTCAGCATCACCCATCATCAGGGAAATACAAATTAAAACCACATTGAGATACCACCTCATGATGGTCAGAGTGGCTAAAATGAACAAAGCAAGAGACTATAGATGCTGGCGAGGGTGTGGAGAGACGGGCACCCTCCTACACTGTTGGTGGGAATGTAAACTGGTGCAGCCACTCTGGAAAACAGTGTGGAGGCTCCTCAAAACTCTATCCATAGAACTCCCCTATGACCCAGCAATAGCACTGCTAGGGATTTACCCAAGGGACACAGAAGTGCTGATGCATAGGAGCACATGCACCCCAATGTTCGTAGCAGCACTTTCTACAATAGCCAAATCATGGAAAGAGCCTAAATGTCCATCACCTGATGAATGGATCAAGAAGACGTGGTATATATACACAATGGAGTACTACATGGCAATGAGAAAAAAATGAAATCTGGCCATTTGTAGCAAAATGGATGGACCTCGAGGGAGTCATGCTAAGCGAAATAAGTCAGGCAGAAGGACAGATACCATATGGTGTCACTGATAGGTCTAACAAACCTAACAGGGAACTATGGGAAGGGGAAAGGGGGGAGGAAGAGTTGGGGAGAGAGAGTGAGGCAAATAATGAGAGACTTTTGAATGCTGAGTACAAATTTAGGGCTGAGGAGGGGGGAAGGGGAAAGGGGGTGATGGTCATGGAGAGGGGCACTTGTGGGAAAGAGCACTGGGTGTTACATGGAAACCAACTTGGTAATAAACTATATTTAAAAAAGAGAGAGAGCAAAGAATTTAATCCATGGTACCTTTATAGATGCATTCTTCTTGAACTGACTCTTACTCTGGCCGTATGTTAGTGGCAAGGATAATTCTTGATACTTGGCAACCACCAGCGATGGCCTTGTGTGTTTTATGCTCCCAGTACCTACAGGTGCACCGTTCTACTACCTCACCCTTCAGAAAGCAGCGATTTCCTTCTGAGGCACTGACCTTCCCTGGCATTTACTAGCCTCCTCAAAAGGCACTGCCCTTATTTCATTTTGCAGACCTAGGAACTTTTCCAGTGTTCCATGTTGATAGAAAGCAGCTAGGAGGCCACTCAGAGATGAAGCTCTTTACCAAATATTATGACATGTTCAAAAACAACACAGCTTCTATTATTCTGGATATTAAAAAATATGTTAGAGGTGATAAGAGAAAGTGCTTTTAGGTATTATAATAGGTAGAAAAACTTACTGCTTCAGAGTCTCAGTTCTTGCTAAGGATTGCTGTTTTCTTTATCTTTTTAGCATGGAAAAATTATTTCACCATAAACACAATTACAGATAAAAGGGTATTGAACCCACATGTAGCCGTCACTCAACTGCACTTATTACTAACTCACAGCTATAGTTTTGTTTTCCTATATCCTTCCCTCCCCACCCAGACTGCTTTGAAACAAACCTCAGGCCACAAATTCACAGGTCTATAAATGTTTCAGCGTACGTCTCTAAAAGATTAAGATGCTTTTTAAAACGAAAGACCGCAATACAGTGATCACATGTAAACTCATAATAATCTCTTAATATCATCAAATATGCAGCCAGGATTCAAATTCCCTTAATTATCTCATTTTTAAAATGAATTACCCATTCAGGATTCAATAGGGAGCAGCTCGTATATTTGGTTTTTATGCCTCTGACGTCTCTTTCAAAATTCGTTTAGGTTCTCTTTGAGTTTCCTCCCTCGCCATCCCATCCGCCGGACATTTACTCAGTGAACAGAACGGGCAGGTGTGTTGTAAGGAGTCCCCCACGCACGCTCTGCTAACCGCTGTGCTGTGCACTTGTTTTGTATGTTTCCCCATCCTTTGAATGTCCTTGGACTTGGCAGTCAGGTAAAGCCTTGATAGGATTCAGGCTTGATCGCATGGCCAGAACTCGTCATAGAGATGTTCTGTGTTTCTCATAGAAAGCACATGAGGTAGGGCTTGTCTTTCCTTTTGTGATTTTTAGGAGCTACTGACGACTATTATGCAGGTGCATTATTTCATTAGGGGCTAAAAACGTGCTGATGTTCCTTCTCCCAGCCAGGCTGGATATTATCACAGCCAGGCTCCTGAGAGTTGGGTTTCTGAATGTGAGCTTGGGAGTTACACAGACCAACATTAACTTTGGGTTCTGCCACTTAGTGAATGGTAGGTCCTTGTTTCTGTTCTTCTCTACATTGCAGTGCAAAATGGTACAATATTCCTATTAACCTCCAAAGGCCGCCACTGTGAAGACTGTAGATGATGCTCAATTTTTGTTCCTTCAAAACCTAATTCTGAAACATGATGTTGGATGCAGTATTGTTGTTCCTTCAAAAACTAATTCTGAAACACGAAGTTAGGTGCAGTATTTTTGTGCCTTCAAAAACTAATTCTGAAACATGATGTTGGACGCAGTACATTTACTCGGGAATGGTTCTGGGAGGCACGAGGAAAGGAATGGGAAAGCTGAACAAGAAAGGGAAGAGATATTCACTGATGAAGCTGATACTGCTTTGGGCAGGTGGCCCTCAGTTCATCAGGGCTCCTGTAGGGACCCCGAAGCATGAGCCTGTGAGCGGGTCCAGGGTGGATAGATTTACCCTCCAATGCCTTCCGCTCCTAGATTCCCAGCACTTCCAGGCTGCTGTGTGCTGAGTGAGCTCCCAGAACAAGAGAGTAAAATCCTTAGGCCAAGAAACAGAGAGAAGAGGAGCGTGAGGAGAGACACCATCCGTACCGAACTCTGACCTCCGCGGCAGGGACATTCAGCTGTAGGCTGAGGGGCTATGAGGGCATCCGCAAGGGCTTCTCCATCCCTGTAAAGCACTCATAGATCCTGGCATGCAGCACAGACTACCTCAAGCTTGTTTTCCATGATGGTCTGTGTATGAGGGGGTTCAGAAGAAGCCATCCCCAAATATGCCACATTGATATACTGGTCATTTTAAGTTGAAGTCACCTGAAAACCAGCAGACACAGGACGGGCTCTCTGACCACTCTCTTCCTATCAGAAAGCAAGTCATGAAATTTCCAGTGGGGACTGTCCCTCTCTGCACCAGGAAGAGACCAGTGTTGTCACCAGAGTCCAGGACAGTTACAAACAGACCTACTGAAATCACTTTTATCGTCCCTTAGTTCACCTTGTACAGATCAATCCGTGCCCCACAATTTACTGTCCCTGGGGCTTTGAGCCTCTTTTCCTTCATCTTGTTTTTTCTCCACAAATTTATCACTCTTGGTTTAAAAAGGCACATAAGCTCTTGGTCCAAACCACTTTGTTCAGATTTCAGTTTTCCTATGAAGGCTCCCAGATGCACATACTCATATTAAATAAAATGTGTGTGTTTTTCTCCTGCCAATATGTCTTATGTCAGCTTAATTTGCAGGCCTCAGTTACAGAGCCTACGAGGGTAGAGGGAAGTTCTTCCTCCCCACATGTAGCCATATTTATCATAGCTGGTATGATAGTGGAACACATTACTCGAAAGAATACTTTTTGGGGGGTTCTGGTAATATATGGGAGGGTCTTTCTAGTGTTCTTGTAACAACAGATTTACAAAAGAAGTATTGGGGCCCCCCGGTGGCCAACTTGGTTAAGCGTCAGACTTGGGCTCAGGTCATGATCTTGTGTTTCAAGAGTTCGAGCCTCGTGTTGGGCTCTGCTGACAGCTCAGAGCCTGAAGCCTGCTTTGGATTCTGTGTCTCCCTCTTTCTCTGACCCTTCCCTGGTCACATCCTGTCTCTCTCTCTCTCTCTCAAAAATAATTTTTTAAAGTATTGAGTTGAAATTCACATACCATTAATCATTTTCAAGTGAACAGTTCAATAGCACTTAGTACATTCACAGTCTCATCAACCATCAAGTCTAGTTCCAAAATATCTCCACCATTTCAAAGGGAGCCCTTCCCCATTGAACAGTTTGTCCACATTCCCCCCACCCCCCCCCCCGCCCCCCGCCCCGGAGACCTCCAGTCTGCATTCTCCCTCGTGGATTTATCTCCACAGACAGATTTTACTGAATGCCTGCCTATGAGGGAAGATGGGGGACGAACGAATCTCAGTGGACATGGAGTCTAGCGTGGGAGGGAATGTTGGTAAGAGTTTGGGATTCACTAGCACACACATTAAGAGGGATGCCTGTCAGCCGCAGTCACTTCCCAGGAGACTGCCCACCACAAGCAAGTGCATCATGACCGGACATGTACACCAACCTAGAAATGAGATTCCTGTGTGAGTGTTAACCTCAGGACCAAAGCCTGTAGCTGGAAATACGTACTGGAAGGAGTTAGAGGTTAGAATCAGGACTATCAAGCCTGCACAAGTTAAGGAAGCACAAATCATGGATGGGTCGAAGTTCTTTATAAAGCACAGAGTTTATATGTACAGGGTATGGAGATGGAGTCTGATAATCAGTAATAACAATGACATTCATTGTGTGCTTATATTTTAGACACGAAGCGTTCCCTCAGTTTCTCACAGCCTGTGAGTAGATTTCCACTGTACCCCTGTTTTGTAAGTCAGGGAGCTAAGCCTTTCCGAGTAAAGTGATCATGTCCACGAGGAATCACTGAGGTTCCCCACCAGCCAGCTGACCCCACACCCTTGCTCTTCATGAACTTGGCAGGTACTTAAAGAGCAATACAAATATTATGGGAGTGTGGATTGTACATTGTCTAAATTTGTTTCAGACAAACTGTACATTACTACAGTTTTTTTTTCCTTCAGGTCATTGAATGAGTTTCCCTTCCTGGGGCCAGAAACACTTAAAAATGGAAATGAGAGAAAGAGGGCCCGGGAGGACAGGGCTCCCACTGTAAGCTCCAGGCACAGCTCTGAGGAGGGTCCCCGGCGGTTGCCTTGGGAACGGAGTCTCCAGGTGAAGATTAGCTCTGTCACTCAGCACTTCCGCCTGAGGCCACCGTGCAGGGCGGAACCTGGAGAGCAAGCTGCACTCATCTTTAGGAAAGCTTAACCTTCTGCTGAAATAACCTTGAACAAGTCACTTAACCTCTGTGAATTCCAGGCTCCCGGTCAAGAAACTGATGAGGTTGTCTTTCCAAGGGTTTTTTTTGACTGTTCCTGTCAGTGACATTACAAACAAGCTGGTTTTGCTGGAGCAAGTCATTTCTCAGGATAGCTGCTTCACCAAGGAAGTAAAAGAATCATTAACCCAACAGTGATAAATGGGCGATACTTCCTGGAAATCTGAAAACTTAGAGCAATCCATACAGATGCTGGCCATATGTTCTGGAGGTCCACCGTGAAAGCTGTTTCAGCTCCCCTCATGTTTTTAAGAGCTTTGTCATTTGTTTGCTTGTTTGAGCTAAGTTAGATCCTGAATTGATTTTTTTTCTTAAGATAGAAAAAAGCAGACAAAACACACTGCCAGATGAACTGAACCTTCAGGAATGAAACCTAAAAAGCCAAACGCTGAAATATTAGGATTAAAGGTCAGAGTCCTGGGGATTGTAAGTGCGGCCCCACATTCAAGTCCGTTTTACGTGATCTCACATGCCTGCCCAGAGAGTGATTCAAAATTATTTTGAAATTTATTATAAACCAAGAAGTGTATCGTAGAGTTGTGTGTATATATATACATTTACTCACAACCTGGTTCAGGTAGTAGAGAGTTTTTAGAATCTATTTTTGGATCTACCGATGTGAGCGTGTCCATCCATGTATACATGCGTAGGATAATGACAGAACTCAGAAGGATACACGGGCTGTTTAAGAGGAAGAATTTTAATGTTATTGTTGGGTTCTAATGCACTAAATTAATATTTAATAAAGACACTTAATTATTTAATATTATTGCACTGCTGATCTACTGCTTAAAACATTTAATTGATGCGTGTAATGGGAAGGCTGCATTTCACATTGACGGTGGAAGCCTTCCATTTTGTGTTCAGCCCATAATTCCGTATCCCTCCTGTCACACAAGGTGTCTGCGACCCCTCAGTCTATGGCTGTTACTCAGCAGATTAGCAAAGGCTGTTGGACGGTGTAAGAATAGGTTTCCCTGTGACTTGACACACTGGTAACACTGCTCCATTTAAACATGTTTTCCGTAGATCTGCCTAACGCTGCCGGTGTGCCCCTGGGAGTCAGTTCCCCGGTGTACTGTGATGGGGGGAAGGCAATCCTCCCCAAGATACACTGCCCCTGGCCTCCACCATGAGAATTTGTCTGGAGCAGCTGCGCCACAGTAACGCTCTTCAGCAATCTTGCCTTTGCAGTTAGAGTCAGAGCTCCCCGACTGCTTGGCCGAGCCCCGCAGAATCACCTCTGTTCTCGTTCTAAGAACTATCACTTCCCAACGGTGCGTAATATGCAGGGAAGGAGGGAAGTTACGTCTTTCGTTCCCAGAGTAGGCGGTGTGGGTATGAATGCGAGACGAGATCAGGACGTGCGCCAGCAAGCCCGGCCCTCTGGATACGCGGTGCGCCGGCACAGAGCATCCCTCGGTGGATACATTCGCGGGTCAGACTCTCCTTGAAGAGGCGCGTGGTAACTGACATACCGCCAGTCGACCCTTCGTGGTTTCTTGCCGTCTTTGAATATTGAGTGACATCACTCACCAAGGATCCTACGATCGACTTCTACGCCAAAAGTAACTGGCGAGCCTTAAAAAAACACACGTTTTTGTAAATATCGACTCAGAGTCACTAATCCTGGGATTTGATTTTAGAATGCATCTAGAAACACCTCTATGTGATGGTTAATTTTATGTGTCAACTTGACTGGCTAAAGGAGGCCCAGATAGGCAGTAAAATATTACTTTTGGATGTCTCTGTGAGGGTGTTTCTGAAATAAATTCACATTTGAATTGGTGAAGTGAGTAAAAAATACACACACACACACACACACAGCCCCTCATCGGTGCAGGTAAGCATCATCCAACGCGAATAGGACAAAAGGCTGGAGGAGAGGCCACGTGGCCCTTGCTGGGCAGGACATCTGTCTTCTCCTGGCCTCAGACAGTGGCACTCCTGGCTCTCTTGAACAGAATGTCACGTTGGTTTTCCAGCTTGCAGATGGCAAATCATGGGAACTTGGCCTCCATAATCATGGGAGCCAATTCCTATAGTAAATCAGTCAATCAATCTATCTATCTATCCATCATCTATCAATTTATTTATCATCTGTCTCCTTTTGGTTCTTTTTCTCTGAAGAACTCTCACAAATACATCATACAAAGTTTGTTTGTTTGATTGTTTCGAGCACACGTTGGGGAGGGGCAGAGAGAGGAGATACAGCACCCAGAGCAGGTTCCACACTGTCAGTGCAGAGCCCAGCGTGGGGCTTGATCCCAAGAAACCTGAGATCATGACCTGCACTAAAATCAAGAGTGGGTCACTCAACTGACTGAGCCGCCCAGGTACCCCAATGTGACACGTCTTTAAGTGTGTTAAGATGCACATGCCCCTGTGGGCAGGAGTGTTGATTCTATGCTGCTCTAGAGTAAAAGACAAGTTCTGCATTTTTTTAGTCACAGATAATTTTTAAACTTAATAAGAATAATAATAAGTGAGTCAGTAGAGCCCAATTCAGCTCCTGAATTCACCTCTCTCCATGGGCAGATTTAAGCTCCTGGTGCCCTGGTCCACACATCTGATAAATGGGTTACCTCCTGGACACGCTTGCTTTCAGTGTTAGAAACATGCACAATGAAAAACAGAAGAAGGACGAGCATAACATTAGCCTTACAATAGCACTACAGATAAAATGCAAGTTCTTTGCTAATCTTGGAGATCATTTATAGTGTTACTTTCTGTCACTGCTGATTTCAAAAATCTGTATTAATTTCCTAATCTATATCCATCCTTGTTCTGAGGACTGAAAATACAATTGTAACTAAAACTTTAGACAAAAATCCCTGTCCTCTTATAGTTTTCCTTTCAGGGCAAAGAGATAAACAAAAGGCTAGTTAATGGGTAAAATATGTGGGTTTTCAGTGGGAGTAAGTATTTTGGCTAAAAAAAATAGAGAAGAGAAATACAAAGAGCTAATTTGCAGTGAATGTGGAACTAGTTCAACAATACAAACCCCATGTGTCAAGCACTGTGTGCTTTCTATCTACATTAAACTATTTTAATACTCATAAACCCCCCCATGTCATTGCATCTCACGTGTTCATAAAAATATTGATAATGGCTCACATTAGCTATATCATTCTCTACATGCATTCACATAGCTCGTTTTCCACCACCATTTTGAGGAAAGGGAACTTGGAAGTATTCCATCATTCCCTAGTGAAAGGGATGGCTGGGTAAGCAATAGGTTTGTCAAATGATGGAACATTTCTTAGCAGTTAAAGATAACAACACAAATCGTCCTCACGCTTACGGTCTGAGAAGAATTTCAGATCCAGTGTATCTGCCCCCTGTCCTCCAATTACCACCCCATCCCCTGCCTCCTTTCACCTCCAGACCAGCCTGATGGCCTGGCTCTGTCAGAGCCAAACCTCCTCCTGCCCTAGACCTTAGAGCCTTTATGCTCTGCTTCTGGAAGCTTCTCAAGATAGGAGCTTGGACTTCAAATTCATCCTGACCACTTAGTGATGCCATTGTGCACATATCTGCTCTTGGTCCTGCTTTAGTTCCAGGTGGGCAGGGTGGCAACTGTATAAACAGGCTTTGTCAGGGCGCCTGGGTGGCTCAGTCGGTTCTGGTTCTGACTTCAGCTCAGGTCATGATCTCAAGCTTCGTGGGTTCGAGCCCCACTCGGGTTCTGTGCCAAACAACTCAGAGCCTGGAGCCTGCTTCGGATTCTGTGTCTCCCTCTCTCTCTGCCCCTCCCCTGCTTTCACTCTGCCCCTCTCTCCCTCAAAAATAAATTGAACATTAAAAAAAAAAAAGAAAGAAACAGAAACCAGGCTTCTTCATGGGTCTCCCGTGATATTTCCGCTGTCTCATAAATGCATGTGAGAACAGCACCTCATGCAGGACGAACTCTAAGTCATATTGGGCTGTTCTCTATGAAGCACGGCGTGGGACGTTTCCTCCCAGGGTCTGTCTCACAGAGCTATTTACATTAAATAATTATGTAGCTTACCTCAGTGACATATTCTATTTTGACCTTCCATTGGACGGGGGCAGAGTGTTGAGGTAATAAAAACTGTATTTCCTTTACCTGTGGGCTGCTGTCCTTATCACAAACAATGGCTACCTATGGAAATAATCATTGATTTTTTTTTTCTCTCTCTCTCTAGTGATAAGCCGATTAGTAGTAATGACCTGTGTGTTTATCTCGCTAAGTTGGCTGGTGTGATTTTCTTCCAGGGGGAAAACATATCATCTTGCCATGAACCTCATTTTCCTAATTTGACCTTCTGAATCTCATTCCTCACAGAAAATCATATTTTCTAATATCTAGAATTATTTTAGTAACAAAGAAGTTAGAATTATTTTAGCTTTACATGAAAGGGCTGCCCTGTAATTTTTAAATGTCATCTTTTTGTTCTGCCTGTTGCCATGCTCCCACTACTGATTCTCACATCTTTTATTGACACTGTTGCTGGTTTATTTTTACCAACCTCCTTGCATAGAATAGTACTTTTCCTGTAAGTTGGATAAGTCAATCCAACGTTCTGCCAACAGAAAGTGCTCTCTCGGTTACTAAGATTTTCTTAAGCTACTTTGGATGCCCCACAATCTCTTCACTCTGTCCAGGAAAATCGATGACACTTTCTCCTCCTCAGGTCTCTGACTTCCAAATTTAGGCAGTGATATTTAATTAAAGACTCTTTGCCGGCACCCACTTTCCCTCCTATATTTGCACGAGAGTGCTTGATATCAAAGGAGAAAATTAAAAAGAAAAAAATAGCCAAGATGGTCGTCTTGAAAACTAAAGAAACATCGTCCATTTAGTGTTGTGTCAGCCTGTAGTTCATCTTTGCCAAGTGAGACTTTCCACGAACTCGACGTTGCTTTTTAATACGATGGGTAGATGACTGTCGAGGGAAATTTTCATCAGAAACGACTGAAAGAGCTGCACAGGCTGCAGAAGAACATGGTGATAGACTCACAAAACGCAGGTGAGCCGTTTCTCCCTTGCTGGTGTTTGTGTGTCTCCCACATTACTGTAAATGACCACTACAGTCTCTTTCCATTACCATTACAGGCTCTGACATACACATTTAGTTATGAGATACAGGGAGTAGGTACGTGTATGAAAACGTTAGCTCTTTTGTTCTCCAGGTTAATAAATACAGAAGTAGACTTGATAATATTGTGACTTTTGCACTGTTTACAAAACAAGAACGCAGGGGATTTTCAGGGCGGTGAACCTAGTCTATATGACGCTTTCGTGGTGGACACATGCCTTTATACGTTTGCCCAAGCCCACGAATGAATGTTCTACACCAAGAGTGAACCCTAACAACGACAGTGGGTGATAATGATGTGTTAATGTAGGCTCATCGATTGCAACAAATGTGCCATCTGGCGGGGATGTTGATAATGAGGGGAGTGGCTGTGCGCTTGTGGGAACGGGGGTGATGCGAGTCGTCTCTACACATTATGGTCACTATTGCTGTGAATCTGAATGTACTCCAAAAAATAAAGCGTGTAATATTAAAAATGGAGACGGAGAGCGAGGGCCCTAAGAGGAAATACGAATACCACATTGGCAAGGAGTGAACAGTCTTAGGTGTTTGTCCGTGTATTGTTCATATTTTAATATACCTTACAATGTATATGCACACAGCCTGGGCTTTAATAAACATAGCTGTATATTGTTTTCATAAAATATGCATGGTGGATATTACAAATTTTATTTCTTTCAAACTTGGGTTGAAGCTAATACCTGTAGCTAATGAATTATTTAAATTTGAATTTGATCCTGATAATCAGAAATGCAAGTATGGGTCTCTCAGACAAAGAGGAGTAAGCAGGCCCCTTTCGGGAACTGTATGCTCCGTGACGGGAAAGTGGCACCAACAAAGAGATGATTCTAGTCACTCCGCATGAGCTAAGAGAAAATGAGCGTGAGATGAAGGGTACAGCTAAGTATTAGGACCGAATTCTAACGACAAAAGATGTGGTTCAAAATTCAAAAGATACAAAAGATGTGATAACCTGGCCATCAACGCTAACTCCAAAGACAAGGACAAATTCACGGGGCGTTAAGTAAGTTAATACATGTGAGTGGGGTGGACATTCTAAAACACAGCACGTACGCTCCTGTGCGGGATGCCATTTTTCTCTTTACGTAAAATAGATTATCGGTAAGTGATGCTTATTCTTTGACATTTTACCATGTTAATAATTCTATGTTCTAAAACTCTGTAAAGCCTCAGTCATGCTCCCTCTTCCCTTGGGTAGTGGACATGTAAGTGTACACAAAGAGCATGTTCAAATTTGTTCAGACTAACGCTTTCCATAGATTTGTTTTATTGTAACGAAGTATGGCGACACATAAAAACTGCATGTACGTACGGTGATGTTTTGCTGTATATGCACACGTGGAATGATTATCATGATCAAGCTCATTAACACACCCATCATCTATGACAATTACGTGTGTGTGGTAGGAACGCTAGAGACCTATTAACTTAGCCAATTTCAAGTAAACAATGCTTATTATTAACTGTAGGCTGCATAGTAGTCTTCAGAGCTTTTCATCTGATGAGGAGAATTTTGTATTCTTTGATCAATATGTTCCCATTTTCCGCACCCCAAGCCCCTGGCTCTGTGACTCAGAGCTTCACTTAATTTTTTTAAATTAAAAATGAATTTATTTTTTTTTAGATTCCTCATATACTTGAGATCGTGCACAAACGTGAGGTGGTATCTCATTGTGGTTCCGATTCACTTTCCCTGATGAGGAGTGACGTTGAGTGTCGTTCGCTTGTGCAGACATCTTCCCAAGGCATCTGGCTCTCGCTTCTGCCTGACCGCGTCTGCTGCTGAAATGCTCTTGCATTTTGTGCTTCACTTCGGTTCTTTCTGATGTTTTCCATCTCCCTGTTGAACTGCTCATTTTTTCTTATATTGTTTTCCCTGATTTTGTCAAATACTTTTCTGTGTCTCTTGTGGCACCCCAAGCTTCTTCAGGACAATGGTTTTCAATCCGGGGTCCGTCAGCTTACAGATCTCCAGCTGCTTTGGGGTTAGTAGCTGGACACGTGTCTCATGTGTTTGTTGGTGTTGTGTCTCCCCCATTCTCTGCGAGCCCCATGACCTTCACAGGTGCACGTTGGAAGAACCCGTCGTGTTTTCCACACTTCATGGACCGGCTTTGGGAGGGGAGACCCCTACTTGCCAGGGGTGCATGTGGGGGCCTCCTGTGGCCCCAGACACATGTGGGCACGGGATGCCCCACCTGCCCCCACAGCATGGTCTTCAGTGTTACCAGCTACATGGTGCTTGTGGTGGCCAGAGCTGTGGGGCGGCCCAGGTGGCTGGGCATGTGTGGGGTCCCCGGCAGTACTCCCAGGCCCATCAGTGAGGGACTGGAGCAAGTGTCGGGCCCGTGGTGAGTGGGGCCAGTGAGGTGCATGACTGAATTGCAGGGTGTCCCTCAAGGGCAGGGGCCTGCCGTGGGCACGTGTGGTGGAGCCAGCTGGCACCAGTGTAGTGGCCAGGGCTAGCTGCAGGCGCATGCATGGTCTCGGGGCTGTGTGTCAGGCCGGAGTGCCCGTGGCAGCACTGATGGGGGTCCTGGTCGCTGGGCTGGGAGCTGGGACTCAGGGGTGTAGCTACGGCAGCTGCAGGGCAGGGGTGGGCTGCCCAGCTTCTGGCTGTCAGCTTCCTCAACGCTGAGAGCTGCCCGGGCCCCGGGAAATAAGGTCACTTGGCCATGTGGCTGATGTGACAGCCTCTCCCGTCTTCTTCACTCCTCGCCACCTCCAGACACCTCGTCTGTGTCAGTGTCCCCAGCAACTGCTCCCCTTCCCTGCAAGACGAGCGCTCGTCCCCAAGCGCACCGGGCTGGGGACGGGGTGATGCAGGCAGATGAAGCTGGCTGGCAAGTCTCTGTGCAGCTCTTCTCGTATTTCCCCGCCACTGTGTTGCTGCAGACCAAGAGGACCGCTGAGCTGTCCCAGGACTCCTTATGGTGGTGGGGGCTGGGGGCTGGGGCGGGTGGGGGGGAGGGACACAGGCTCAGATCTCCCACCCAGGCAGCCAGCAGGCGTCCTGCTGACAAGGCTTTCAATTTTAAGTTGTAAACAAGCATCTGTGGTTGAAGTATCTGAGGCACATCCGCACCCGCAGGATGTAATCCTCCCCATGCTTGTCTCTCCACGCCTTCCCATCTCCTGTCATCTTAAAGTCACATCCGAGCCGCCAGCCTGTCTTCAGAGATGCTGATTCTGTCTGCGAATGCTCCACGTCCTGTCACTTACCGTTTTAAGTCCTTCGAAGCAAATATGTTTCCTGAACATTTGCAGCCCTTAGTTAGATCGGTTAATGTTTAAACTCCTATAGTGTAAGGCAGTACCATATACATTGTCATATTAACTTTAAATTATTTGTTACTTCTATAAAATTACTGACTACACATTTTAATGCCTCCATGACCCAATGTTTCTTCTTTCTCTTTCATCGTATCATCTTTGCACCTCAGGAAAGGCACAGGCAGAGCCGGGAGAAGGTTCTAGAACTCTTCATGTGCACAGGAGCCCAGGGGAGGAATGGCAGGCAGGAAATGAAAAGAAGCAATATGAATATAGAGTCTTAACATCTAGGGAAAGAGAAGTGTCTACAATCAGATCAACAAGGGGCATCTGGGAGGCGCAGTCGGTTAGGCGTCAACTCTTGGTTTCGACTCAGGTCCCGATCCCATGGTTGGTGACTTCCAGTTGCCTGGGATTCTCTCTCTCCCTCTTCTACTGCCCCACCTCTGCTCACTCTCTCTGTCTCTCTTTCAAAATAAATAAATAAACTTCAAAAAAATTGAAAATCAGATTACCAAGTACCTTTTCTTTAGAGTACTTCATCAAATCTCGGACACTGCCGAGTGTAGGCTGTAGGTTTACTTTGTGTTATGTGCCGCTAAGAAAGGAAAAAGACACAATATGGTCAAATACGTGATCCTTCCTTTGGAGACAGTAAAATGTGAAAAAAAAGTTCCTCTTGGATTCAATGTAACACAATATAGCTTCAACAAATGGAAGAGGAAAAAGACTGTGTATTTGATTGTATACTTATTTTAACTGTTATTTGAAGTCAGATGCATTGTAGATGTGTTTTCCCACAACTATTTTTAAGCTAATCTTTTGTGACCATAATCTTAAGTTTCCTATGAATAAGCTTTCTGTTCATCATCTATAAAACATGGCTCAATTTCTGGAGGAACAAAGAAGACAACATTTATTCCTTAATATAGCTAGAAGTGAAATTTTTATGAGCTCTCAATTATTTGGGTGTATGTTTTATTCAGTTTTTTGGTTTGGGGGGGTTTTGTTTTGTTTCTGTTTGTTGTAATTTTCAACACCTGTCATTCAAACTCAAGTCAAAATACCACAAAGGACTTCATCTACTCATTCCTGGAATACCTATTGCTAAGAAAATTAAATAAACATGCAAAATTATTAGCTTCTTGCTTAGAATTAATCAGATTAAAAATAGCTAGTGAAATAAAACCTAAAGAGTAATCCATAAAGAATCATTTGAGTTAAAACTTTATTTCATAAGAAATGACTCTGAAAATAGAATTTTCTAGTTAATGAAAATTGCCAGTGATATCAGGAATTTGAAAAAAGCACATTGAAAGGACTCTGGTACAGTGTGCATTATTGTGTTAAGTTACTGACCCACACTTACCAAGACAGTGTAAAAGATTTATTTTTCTAAATTTATTTTAATGTTTATTTATATTTGAGAGAGAGAGAGACAGAGTGCAAGTGGGAGAGGCAGAGAGAGAGAGGGACACCCAGAATCCGAAGCAGGTTCCTGGCTCTGAGCTGTCAGCACAGAGCCACCCACCCAGGCAACCCAATAGCAATAGATTTCATAGCCAGTGTGGTCAAGGTATAATGTTAAAATATTTTCAGTTTTCTTAGCAATTAACAATGCAGACATCTTACATGAGGGGGTGATTCAGAGAAGTAGGAATGTTAAAGAATCTCAGGAGGTAAATAATGCTGACTTTAGTCTTTAAGCAATAATGGCATTTTCTCTAAAAACGAGAGAAAAATTAATCCAGAATTCTGCTTTATCTTCACTAATCTTGTAATTAACATTCCCTTGGACTCTTCTGGGTATCATTGAATGAACTGAAGGAACACAAAGGAATTTGCAAATAATAGAACCACTTACAAAATGTCCCTTTGTCATACACTGTACAAATGCAATAAAGGTATTTAGTTTCATTGAATTTAAATTTTTAAAAATTATTTTAGGTCTCCATAGTAATTGCCTTTTCAAAAGCTTTAAATAATGATTAATTTTTTTTCATTGTTTATTTTTGAGAGAGAGAGAGAGAGAGACAAGGCATGAGTCGGGGAAGAATCCAAAGCAGGCTCCAGGCTCTGAGCCCTCAGCACAGAGCCTGAAATGGGGCCAGAACCCATGACTTGTGAGATCATGACGTGAGCCAAAGGCAGACACTTAACCGACTGAGCCCCCCAGGCACCCCATTGATTTTAATGATTCTAATAGCATGCTTGCTTCATGTCCAGGTTTGAGCATTTCTACCCATTAAAGAACATAATCCAAATGGGATTTTCCAAGAAACAATTACACAGAAAGTTTTAAAAATAAATTTAAATAAGTATATCATTCTAACAAAAATAAAAATCATATTGCCTATCTTGCATTAAGGATTTAATTTGTGGGAGGTCTGGGTTGACAGCGCTCTCCACAACTAAGGCCGTTGTGGGCGGGGACAGTTCACGTGCACTGCAGGCTCCTCCCCTTCGTCACTGCTAGGGGTATAGAAGCTGGTTGTGCTGGGTTGTTTGAGGTTTAAATACTGATTTTGGATTATTCTGGATACAACATTCTTCTACCCTACCACAAACAGTTCTTTCTTTTTTAAAATTATTTTTTAAGTTGACTTATTTATTTTGAAAGAGAGAGAGAGAGAGAAGGTTGGGAGAGGCAGAGAGAGAGGGAGTGAGGGAATCCCAAGCAGGCTTCTTGCTGTCAGCACAGAGCCCAATGTGGGGTTTGATCCATGACCTCTGAGATCATGACCTGAACCAAGATCAAGAGTCAGATGCTTGACCCATTGAGCCACTCAGGTGCCCCAACGGTTTTCTTTTTTCAGAGGCGGTCGGCTGGCAGGTGACCATTGCTCTGTAATCCTTCCTTGGAAAACTCATGTTGGTCACAGTACCAGACAGTGAAAAACTTGGAACTGAGGAAATCACCATCCTTGCTGATCTACTGAGTGACACCAAGGCCTCTTACACAAGGTCTCAAAGGCTAATCCATGGCAATCTTGTAAATTAAAAAAAAAAATAATAATCATTATCACCACCATCATCCATAGTGGTTCACTGTTTTCTCTCTCTGGCATGGCATTATTCTTTCTCTCTCTCTTAATCACTGGAGAATTTCATAGAAACCCTATTCTTCGTACACTTCCAAGAAAGCAGCCAAGTT
This sequence comes from Mungos mungo, assembly GCA_004023785.1. Taxonomy (NCBI): domain Eukaryota; kingdom Metazoa; phylum Chordata; class Mammalia; order Carnivora; family Herpestidae; genus Mungos; species Mungos mungo. Next base: position 1,140 of record PISW01003357.1, on the reverse strand, counting down.
ACCTCATTCAGAGTGAAGAATAAATGGAAACATTTATGTCTTGCCGAGATTTTGCTTTGTAAACCAAAATACTAAACCCAGACTTAGGCTAGCATAGAAGGATCCCAGACATTAGGAGTCGGAAGGCGCCGCATCCTGAGAAACAAGGTGAGGTGCCATCCTAGAAGTCTCTTCTTATGGTCCTAGTGGAGGGGCCCTCCCAATCTTAGCGTGACGCCAAAATGACACGCAGCAGCCCTGTCAGCAGAAATATAGCAGGGGCACCCATGTGACCGCATATGTTATTTACCGTTTTCCAGTGGACACATTTAAAACAATGATAAGCAATTAAAACAATGATAAAAACATTTTAACATGTGATATCTTACAGTCATGTGTGTGTATAATATATATTATATATGTGGCCGTATATTCACATTGCCTTGAAACCTGGTGCATCTTATACCTACAGGTCATCTCCACTGAAACCAGCCGCCGGGTGGCCAGCGGCTCCTGCATCAGGCAGCTCGGATTAAGAATCAGGAGCAGCGCCGGGCATAGGAGTCAAGACCCACATGGCTGGTGTGGAAACAAGCCCGGGTCCGCAGGTCATCAGATGGGGAGATGGCGCTTTGGGGCAGAGGGCTCTCAGGATGCACTTGAGGTGCAGATGGTAAGAGGAGGGGAGGATTTCCGCAGCAGAGAAACTGTGGTCAAGACAGGAGGAGGGGAGGGAAGAGGTGGTGGAGACAGAGGAGGAGAAAGAAGTGGAGGAAGGAGGAGGGAGGGAGAGGGGAAGGTGGGGGGAGGAGGAGGGAGGGAGGCAGGAGGCAGGGGAGGAGGAGGGAGGGGGGGAGAAGGGGAGGAGGGGGGGAGGAGGTGGTGCTGGGGTCTGAGGCAGTGGTGCAGAGACAGTTCCGGAATCAGGATGTGGGTTCCATTGCACACAGGTGGAGGGGGGAGACAGGCAGAGTGACCTAAGTCACACGCGGAGGCACAACTGGCACAAAGGAAGAGCAGCACAAAGAGGGCAGAGAGCTCCCGTGCTGAGCACCTGCTTAGCCAGGCTCTGGAGGGACATGACTCCCAGCAAGGAGAGCAAGGGAGAGGGACTGAGAGCAGGACCTTCCGGGGCCTCAGGGATGGGGAGCAGGACCTTCC
>PISW01003356.1:0-212556 GCA_004023785.1 Mungos mungo | reverse complement strand
GGGTAAATCCCTAGCAGTGCTATTGCTCGGTCATAGGGGAGTTCTATGGATAGTTTTTTGAGGAACCTCCACACTGTTTTCCAGAGCGGCTGCACCAGTTTACATTGCCACCAACAGTGTAGGAGGGTGCCCGTCTCTCCACACCCTCGCCAGCATCTATAGTCTTTTGATTTGTTCATTTTAGCGACTCTGACTGGTGAATAGTTTTAACACGCAAGTTCCAGAAGACTTTTTCCAATACAATATTCTCTTTATAAATTCAAAAAAATGAAGACATTATATATTACATTTGCAGTGCTATATAAAACATATGTAGATCTATATGTGGCATATATGATATTATAAATGTTTATTAAAATATATAGAATAAAATGCATATATGGTGAAGCACATTTTTATCAATTTATACAACATGCTGCACCATATAATACATATTTTAATTATATAAGCATGTGATATGAGTCATAATATACCTTAATATATAAGTATATTTTATATAGGATATAACATGTACTTATATATCCTAATGAGTAAATACCTATAACTACATATATATTTTATGCTATGTATAATTTATTCAAAGCAAGGGAATGATAAACAGACAATTCAGGATAGTGTTTTCAGAGGACTCAATAAAAGTTGAGGAGAAACCAATAGACAGTAGTTTTTGGTAGAATTTTTAATTCTTAGCTTAAATGATAGGTAAAATTCCTGTGAACATGTATATTATATTCTTCAATATTTTTAAATAATTCAGTAAAATGAAAAAAACATTACATGTGCGCTAAATATACTAGAAAGTTATTTATAAAAGATTATGATCAACCTACTTCTGAGTTCTGAAAGTCAATATAAATAACACTATTAATGCATTTCATTCAGCAAAGATCTTTTGAACACAGTATTTGTGCCTCTGTAAGCTGTTGTTCAGAAATGGCCTGTAAATAGACATAAGATCTTAAAAGCTAATGTGAATTACTCAGTGAGTCTGTGACCAGCAAACTCATTAGTTTGTCTATAATTTATGAGAAGTATGAGAGTGTATTAAGCAATTCTTAATTTTTCAAATAGCTAGATCACTCGAGTGCTGACACATTATACCGCTCCGTACTGGTAAAATCCTTTGAGTGCATTGTGAATCCTTAGTAAGGTCAGTCTTAAGGGCCATTCAAGTCTATTGCAAGAAATGTACCCTTATGCCGTGCAGATACATTTTGACTAAGTTTTAAACAACAAAAGCTTATTCACTTTTCAAATAGGCCTGTAGCAGGATTCTCACACAGAGAGTTTCAAAACCGAGACTTTTCTTTCCAGGAAGCAACTTTATTCATGCTGGCACTGCTCAGTTGGGCTCGTACCTGAAGAACTGAGCCCTAAATATCACGTGGCATAGTATTTTTTTTAACATGTTTTCTATTTCTTTGTCTCCCATATATGGTAACAAACATGCAGTTGATTAAGTGGTCTCATGTTACGAGGTCATGAGGGATGCTGTCACATGTATACATAGTAAGTGGATCGCCAAGTTGCCTTGAGGTTTTGTTTGTTTGTTGTTGGTTTTGTTTTTCCTTAGGGAGGGGACCCTACCAAAAACCAACTTATTTTATGTTATTAAAATCAAAGTTAATGCTCTACCTAGTTTACCTGAAAGAAAAATGCTTATAATTTGCATATAAATATCTAAATGGATTTATTATCAGTGTCCAGTAAGGGGAAAATTTTTAAAAGGAAAGATGAGGAGTTTCCTATGATTTTAATTTTAGGCACACAAGGCATTTTGGGAACTTGAATCAATAACTACTACCTATTTGTAGTTATTTACTTTCTGTTTTTTAAAATAATATACTATGAATGTCATTAACTCAGTAAACAGTTTCCCGAGCTAAGGTTATATTGGAACTCAAGGTTTATTTGTTTTGTCTGAAATAGCTATTTTTATTTGTAAAGCAGTGGTCACTAGTTTTATATAAAAGAGTTTAAGTTGAAGAAACTCAGTTTTCATGATAACATCTGTAGCAAAATTATTTTTTTTGACCTATTCTTTAGGTACGATGATTATTCTTACTCTGGTCTCCTACTAGAGGACCATCAGAGGAAAAATATCCACTCTGGGAAGAATCAATGTTACTCAAGAAAGTGTGTTTGCCTCCTGCAAATATCCTTTTTCCTAATTACTAAACATGATCCATTTAGTCTCTACAGTCGATTGTGTGCTTTTTTAACTCCATACGCATTTCTCTCTACATTCATTCATTTAATTCTGGTTTGTAAAAGGGAAGAGGGATCCATCTGCCAGAACGTTCTCCTGTCACACTGCCTGGTTTTTGCTAGCAAATGTTGAAGAGTGTTGATTTGTTAAAAGCAAACTGTCAATTTATTTACCCACTTACTTACATTACCCTATGCCATGCTGCTATTTACAGGGAAATGTGCTGCTTTTCATGTTTAATGATTATTGCTGCGTTTTTTTTTCTGTGTCTAGGGGCAAGTTTAGAGATGATGAAATGAATTGTTTGACAAGTTCTAAGTCAAAAGTGCAGTGTTAATTGAGGCTAAGTCATCTCTGACAGCATTAGGAAAAAAGATTGATATGAGCAGTGTTATTTTTTTAAGCAAACTCTCTTAATTCTTTTTTCATGTACGGAGTCATAAAATATTTATTCAAGTAAATTTGGATTTTTTTTTTGACTTTTTCAGTTGTTTCAAGAAGAAATGTAGTAGGTAAAGAACATGAGAAAAAACATTTAAAAACACAATTACCAAGGAAGCTCTGGAATTGTTTAAACATATTTACATACTAATGTAAACTTAATTGTAAGGCCAAAAAAAAGGATAATTTGTTTTTGCTCTACATAGTAATAACTAAGACTATCATTAAACCTGATTTCTGCTGAAATGTTTGGAATTGATATTTAAATATATATATTCATTAAACAAATATTTTTGTTTACTTATCAGGTATAAAGCATATCCCAGAAGAGACACATGATGTATGGATGGCAAAAGACTGAAAAGATACACATATGTATATGGATATGAAATGTTAGGATAAATTTAAATGTTTGCATTTAACTTAAATATGTGTTGAGATCCTGGTATTCATAGCATATAAAACAAACACCTGCCATGTAACACGCCAAATTCAATTAAAAGGTGGTTCAGAACAGGGGTGCCTGGATGGCTCAGTCAGTTAAGCGTTTGACTCTTGATTTTGGCTCAGGTCATGCTCTCATAGTTCATGAGTTTAAGCCCTACAACTGGCTCTGCGCTTACATTACAGAACCTGCTTCGGATTCTCTCTCTCTCTTTGCCCCTCCCCAGCTCATGCTCTCTCTCAAAATAAATAAACTTAAAAAAAAAGGTAGTTCAGAACAGAATGCAAAATCATTTTTTAAGTTTGTACTGTGGGATAGGAAAGAAGGAATCCTTTCTGGAAATGTGTTGTCAAGAGAAAATACTGTTATTCTTTCAAATTTATGAGTTTCTTTTAAAAATCTTTATTCTGGAAAGAGAGAGTGAGCGAGCACACAGATGAGGTAGGGGCAGAGAGAGGTAAACAGAGAATTTGCATCAGGCTCTGTGCTGAGAGCATAGAGCCAGATGCGGGGCTCAAACTCACAGACTGCAAGATCATGACCTGAGCCAAAGTCAGACACTTAACCAACTGAGCCACCCAGGCACTCCAAAATACTTAAAAAAACAAAAACAAACAAACAAACAAACAAAAAAAACGAAAAACTTGGTGGCTCAGCTGGTTGAGCATCTGACTCTTGATTTCAGCTCACCTCATGATCCTAGGGTCATGGGATCAAGCTCCACGTAAAGCCTGCTTAAGAGTCTCTCTCTCCCTCTCTCCCCTGCTTTCAAGCTCATAGAGAAACAAACAAAATCTGCCAACAGCTTATTCATCAAAAAGAATTCAACAAAAATCAACATTCCATTGTGTGCTTTGCTTTATGGCATCTGCCCAGGACAACAGCTTATGTATTAAAATAATTTTATTTGTATTTTAATTCTCAAAAAACCTTTGACATCTAATGAGTAACTGTATAAAATCCTTGGCCTTTATGTTCAGTCTCAAAACAAACATAAATACATTTTTCTAAATAGGATAAAAGGAAGTATGAATGAGGCCAGTTATCATGTTTGTTCTTTTGAATTACTAGAGAGGGATGATTATGCTAAGGTTAAGATAAAATATTTTCTGAGAAGAACACAATGGGAAGAGGTGAAATCAGACTAAGTAATTTAGAAGAATGGGAAAGGTATGAATTGGCTTTTGTCGAAAAAGGCACATGAAATCGAAGAGGACAAAACCAGAGATGTGTAAGCTTCTTTCTTTTTTCTTCCAAAGTGTATTCTCAACAACCACCCCCCGCCCCATACCACCTTTTTATTTTGACAGCTAAGATAGATATTTGGTTCTTACCGTTAATATCTCAGAGAAGTTTGCATGGCATGTAAACAAATGTTCCTGGCACACGGGGCCATAGATCAAAAACAGATTCATGCTTTAGAGAGCACCTGAGCTTGAATAGCTTTCAGAAAGTAGATGGGATTTTAAAAGTGTATTAAAAGCAAACTGCATACCAAACAAAGTGGTAGCTGCAAAAAGCAAAGTAAGTGATGAAATGCTTGTAAAGGGAGCATCCGATCTCATTGCCTTATGATTTCAACATATAGTTCTAAACTGGGTAGTTCACAAACACTAGGGTTACCCAATGATTTATGCTTTCTTCCAATAGTGGGCTGTACATCTGGCTATAATACCAGAAACCAATACAGATCCCCACGTCACTAGATTACGTATAATCTTGTCCTATGTACAGATGAGAAAAACACGTAAGTGATCAGTTGATCATGCAAAGGTAAATGTTAACGTATCTCATTTTTCCTCCTAATCACTTATAATTTAGAAAACAAGTACACATTATCAATCTGTTGATTAAATCAATCCATTGAAAAGTAAGCTTTATTTAATACTAATGGGTCCCCCCCCACATTTTTATTGTGATTCTGTAAGATTTTATGAAGTCTAATGAAGGTTTTTTTTTTTTTTTAAATTTCTACCTGACTTAGACAATCAAGCAACATTTTGCTTGTAAAATAGTCGTTCTCTTAGATGGATATCAAAGTCACACTGCATAATGATCAAATACATCACTTACACACAAAAACTTATCTGTATTACAGATGGAAAAACATAGCCAAATACAAGCATAAGAAGGGTCCTCAAAAAGGCTGATCTTTGGGGCACCTAGGTGGCTCAGTCAGTTAAGTGTCCGACTTCAGGTCAGGTCATGATCTCATAGTACGTGAGTTCCAGCATTGAATGGGGCTCTGTGCTGACAGCTCAGAGCCTCGAGTCTGCTTCAGAGTCTGTGTCTCCCTCTCTCTCTGCCTCTTCCCCACTTACACTCTGTCTTTCCCTCTCTCAAAAATGAATACATATTTTTAAAAAAAATTTTAAAGGCTGGTCTTTGCATACACTCCATGGAAGATTTTACTTGTCCGACTGAGCCCCTGTAAGAACTAAATATAAAGGAAACTATAAAAATGTGGGTTAAAGAAACTCAACACCTGAAAAACAAATAATCCAGTGAAGAAATAGGCAGAAGACATGAATAGACACTTCTCCAAAGAGGACATCCATATGGCCAAGACACATGAAAAGATGCTCAACATCACTCATCATCAGGGAAACACAAATCAAAACCACACTGAGATACTACCTCATGCCAGTCAGAGTGGCTAAAACGAACCAATCAGGAAACAACAGAAGCTGGTGAGGATGGGGGGAAAAGGGAACCCTCCTGCGCTGTTGGTGGAATGCAAACTGGTGTAGCCCCTCTGGAAAACAAAGTGGCTGTTCCTCAAAAAATTAAAAATAGAACTATCCTATGACCCAGAAATAGCACAACTGGAGATTTGCCCAAGGGATACAGGAGTGCTGATGCATAAAGGCACATGCACCCCAATGTTTAAAGCAGCACTTTTAACAATGTCCAAATTATGGAAAGAGCCCAAATGTCCATCAAATGATGAATGGATAAAGAAGATGTGGTTTATATATACAATGGAACTCTACTTGGCAATGAGAAAGAATGAAATCCTATTTGCAGCAACATAGATGGAACTGAGGTATTATGCTGAGTGAAATAAGTCATTCAGAAAAGGACATATATTATATGTTTTCACTCCTATGTGGATCTTGAGAAACTTAACAGAAGACCATGAGGGAAGTGAAGGGGAATAAATAGTTACAAACATAGAGGGAGGGGGGGAGGCAAACCACAAGAGACTCTTAAATACGGAGAAAAAACAGAGTGGATGGGGTGGTAGGGGAGAAGGGAAAATGGGTGACGGGCATCCCATCGAGGCCACTTGTTGGGATGAGCACTGGGTGTTGTATATTAGACAACTTGACAATAAATTTCATTAAAAATTTTTTAAAAATATGGGTTAAGGAATGGTTTCAGAGTTAGGTAATATACACTAAAATCCCCTTTAAAATGTTCTTGGTGAAACAAGAGTTCTTCCACTGTATGTTTAAATGTATAGAAGCAGTACTTTACATTCAAAATCTGAAATGCCGATTACTTTTTTCTTCAGAAGACTATCAAATTAAAAGTTGAACATTTGTATTGCAAGTAAACATTTCAGATAAATATGTGGACTTTTGAAAGAGTGCCTAGGAAGAAATTTCTGTACACAGATTGGAAAACTAGGTCCTTAGGGTAATTTGTTTTACATTTGGATAAAACATTAGAAAAATAGAAGGGCTGAAACCAAAAGACTTTGAACCCCAAGAGTCTGGGAGGAAAAGAGACTGAGTCTACCAGGGAGAAACTGGGACAGCCTAATGGCCCATAGGTGGGTGACTGGGAACTGGGGGAGATAAAATGGGCTGTGTGGGCATGTAGGGAAGGGATCCTCTTCTGCATAAAAGACAAAGGGAAGAGAAAGGGCAGCTGGGGAAGCTTAGAACTATAGCTGGACAAGAGTAAAACCTCAGACAGGGATGGAGAGGGGCATCCTTTGGACTGGGGCTGACTGCCCTGTTCTTGCACCTGGGGAGGAGGGGAGCCACCTCTGGGTTAGGTAGTAGGTCAGGGGCACAGTCCACAGCAGGAGAAACTGGTCCCCTCCTCTGAAGTGCTGAAGCACAGTACAAAACCAGCTGGGAGGACATATTGGACAGCATAGGGAGGTGCTTCCCCAGTACCAGGAGTTTAAATGACTAGCACAGAGCAGGAGTTTAAATGACTGCCAAGAACTGGGGCATGGGAATAATAGTCATAAAAAAAAAAAAAATCACTGGACTTAAAAAGGCCATAGAAAACAGCAGAGACTATTGCTGCAGAAATCAAGGATCTTAAAATAGGACGAACTAAAAACCGCTATAAATGAAGTATAAAATAAAATGAATGCAGCCACAGCACAGGCTGAAGGGGCAGAGGGGAGAATAGGTGAATTAGAAGACACAATTATAGAAAAAGAGGAAGCCAAGAAAAAGTAAAAAAATCCAGGATCATGAAGGGAGAATTAGAGAACTAAGTGAGGCAATGAAGCAGAACAATATCTGTATCATAGGAATTCCATAAAAAGAAGAGAGAGAAATGGGGTGAAGGGGTACTTGTACAAATCATAGCTAAGAACTTCCCCAACTAGGGGAAGAAAACAGACATTGAAATCCAAGGGACAGAGTGTAAGGATGCAGGTCTGATCTGGCCCTCACCACCGGGCCTTCCCAGCCTTCCCAGAGTCGGTCGCGGCACACCGTTGCGGCGGAAGTGCGCCCAGCGGCCGTGGCAAGGGGCGTTCCCCCGCCAGCCGCAGGTCCGATCCAGCCTTCCCCTGTACTTAAAGGGGAAGGCGCCAGCTTCTCCTGAAAGGGCACGCATTAAGGAGGGACAGCTCCTGCGACACCCAATCGGGGGAGGCCGGCTGATACCTTTGACCTCTTTAGAGGTGGGCCTAGTCATGCCGCACGTGGGGCATCCTGGGCCCACTCTGATTGGTCAGTGCTCCGGATGGTGTGACTGGCTCCTACAACTGCCAGTATTGATGGGGGGGTAGGGATTGGATCACTGTATTTCCTGTAACTCCCCCTCCCAAAGGTATAAAAGGCCCTGCCCTGCCTTTGTTTGGGGCTCTCTCCACGTGGCCAGCGGGTCGGCTGGAGACTGTGAGCCCAAGCTTAAGCTTGCAATAAAGGCCCTTTGCTTTTGCAGGCATAACTCAGTCTCCCTAGCAGTCTCTGGTGCTTGTTTTGGGGCGTTCTGGGGCAATTTTAAAAACTTGGGCACAAGAGAACATAGAGAATACAGAGAACACAGAGAACACCCCTCAGACATAACTTGAATCAATCTTCTGCATGATATATCATAATGAAACTGGCAAAATACAAGGATAAAGAGAATTCTGAAAGCAGCGAGGGATAAAAGGGCCCTAACATACAAAGGGAAACCTATCAGAGTGATTACAGACCTATCTACTGAAACTTGGCAAACCATAAAGGAATGGCAGAAAATCTTCAATTTGATGAACAGGAAAAATATGCAGCCAAGAATCCTTTATCCAGCAAGCCTGTCATTCAGAATAGAAGGAGAGATAAAGGTTTTCCCAAACAAAAACTGAAGGAATTCATCACCACTAAACCAGACCTACAAGAGATCCTAAGGGGGAATCTGTGAGGGAAATGTTGCAAGGAGCACGTAGTATCAGAGACATCACTACAAGCATGAAAGCTACAGATAACACAATGACTCTAAACCCATATTTTTCAATAATAACACCAAATGTAAATGGACTAAATGCTCCAATCAAAAGATATAGGGTATCAAATTGGATAAAAACCACAAGACCCATCTATATGCTGTCTACAAGAGACTCATTTTGGATCTAAGGACACCTTCAGATTGAAATCGAGAAGATGGAGAAATATCTATCACGCTGCCAGAAGTCAAAAGAAAGAATATTTAAAACAGACAAGCTAGATTTTAAATTAAAGGCTATAACAAGAGAGGAAGAAGGGCATTATATATTAATTACAGGGTCTATCTATCAGGAAGACCTAACAATTATAAATTATGGACCAAATTCAGAAACAAGCAAATATTTAAAACAATTAATCACAAACATAAACAATCTTATTGATAAGAATGTGGTCATTACAGGGGACTTTAATACTCCACCTTCAGCAATGGACAGATCATACAGACCGAAGATCAGTAAAGAAACAATGGCCCTGAATGATACATTGGACCAGATAAATTTGACAGATACATTTAGAACTCTACATCCCCAAGCAGCAGAATACACTTTCTACTGTAGTGCACATGGTACATTTTCCAAGATAGATCACATACTGGATCACAAAGCAGCCTTCAATAAATATAAAAAAGAATAGAAATGATACCATGTACAGTTTCAGATCACAATGGTGTGACATTTGAAATCAACCACAGGAAAAAGACTGGAAAACCTCCAATGCATGGAGGTTATAGAAATTCCTATTAAAGAATGAAAGGGTCAACCAGACAATTAGAAAAGAATTGAAAAATACACAGAAATAAATGAAAATGAAAATACAACAATTCAAACCCTTTCAAATGCAGCAAAGGCAGTCCTAAGAAGAAAATACATTGCAATCCAGGCCTATCTCAAGAAACAAGAAAAATCCCAAATACAAAATCTAACAGCACACCTAAATAACTGGAAGCAGAACAGCAACAACATCCCAAACCCAATAGAAGAAGATAAATAATAAAGATTAGGGCAGAAATAAACAATATAAAATCCAAAAACAACAACAACAGTAGAACAGATCCATCAGATCAATAAAACCAAGAGTTGGTTTTTTGAAAAAATAAGCAAAATTGATAAACCTCTAGCCAGACCTTTCAAAAACAAAAGAGAGAGGACCAAAACAGATAAAATCACAAATGAAAACGGATTTATTATAATCATCCCTCAAAAATCCAAGCAATTATCAGGGAATACTACAAAATGATATGCCAACAAACTGGACAACCTGGAAGAAATGCACACATTCCTAAACACCCACACACTACCAAAACTCAAACTCAAAGAAATAGAAAATTTGAACATACCCATAACTAGTGAAGAAAAATAAACAGTTATTAAAAATCTCCCAACAAATAAGAGTCCTGGACCAGATGGCTTCCCTGGGGAATTCTACCAGACATTTAAAGCAGAGTTAACACCTATCCTTCTCAAGTTGTTCCAAAAAATAGAAATGGAAGGGAAACTTCTGGACTCATTCTACAAAGCCAGAAAATTGCTTTGATTCCCAAACTAAGCAGAGACCCAGCAAAGAAAGAGAACTACAGATTAATATCTCTGATAAATATGGACGCAAAAATTTTCAACAAGATACTAGCAAATTGAATTCAACAGCATATACAAAGAATTATTCACCATGATCAATTGGGATTCATTCTTGGGCTGCAGAAGTGGCTCAATATTTGCAAATCAATCAATGTGATACATCACATTGTCTGTAGATGCAGAAAAAGCATTTGACAAAATACAACAACCTTTCTTAATATAAAAAAACAACTCAAAAAGTCAGGATAGGAGGAACATATATACATCATAAAACCCATTTATGAAAATCCCACAGCTAAAATCATCCTCAATGGGCAAAAACTGAAAGCATCCCCCCTGAGATCAGGAACACAACAGGGCTGCCCCCTCTCATGACTGTTGTTTAACATAGTGTTGGTAGTCCTACCATCAGCAGTCAGACAACAAAAGGAAATAAAAGGCATCAGAACGGGCAAAGAAGTCAAACTTGCCCTTTTCACAGATGACATAATACTCTACATGGAAAACCCTACAGATTCCACCAAAAGCCTGCCAGAACGGATACATGAATTCTGCAAAGTCACAGGATACAAAATCAACCTACAGAAATTGTTTGGATTTTTATATACCAATAATGAAGCAACCAAAAGAGAAATCAAGAAACTGATCCCATTCACAATTGCACGAAAAACCATAAAATACCTAGGCATAAACCTAACCAAAGATATAAAAGATCTGTATGATGAAAACTATAGAAAGCTCATGAAGAAAATTGAAGAAGACACAAAGAAATGGAAAAACATTCCATGCTCATGAATTGGAATAAACATTGTTATAATGTCAATACTACCCAAAGCAATCTACACACTCAATGGAATCTCAATCAAAACTGCACAGTGTTCTTCTCAAATTTAGAACAAACAATCCTAAAATTTCTATGGAACTACAAAAGACCCCAAATAGCCAAAATAATATTGAAGAAGAAAACAAAAACAGGAGGCATCACAATCCCAGACTTTAGCCTCTACTACAAAGCTGTCCTCATCAAGACAGCATGGTATTGGCACAATAACAGACACACAGACCAATGGAATAGACTAGAGAACCCAGAACTGGGCCCACAAATGTACGGCCAACTAATCTTTGACAAAGCAGGAAAGAGTATCCAACAGAAAAAAGACAGCCTCTTTAAGAAATGGTGCTGGAAGAACGGGACAGCAACATGCAGAAGAATGAAACTAGACCACCTTTTTACAGCATACACAAAAATAAACTCAAAATAGATGAAGGACCTGAATGTGAGACAGGAAACCATAAAAACTCTAGAGGACAAAGCAGGCAACAACCTCTTTTGCCTCAGCCACAACAATTTCTTACTTGACACTTCTCCAAAGGCAAGGGAATTAAAATCAAAAATGAACTATTAGGACCTCATCATGATAAAAAGCTTCTGCACTGCAAAGGAAACAATCAACAAAACTAAAAGGCAACCGATGGAATGCCAAAAGTTATTTGCAAATGACATATCGGATAAGTGGCTAGTATCCAAAATCTATAAAGAACTCACCACACCCGAAAAACAAATAACCCAGTGAAGAATTGGGCAGAAGACATGAATAGACACTTCTCCAAAGAAGATATCCAGATGGCCAAGACACATGAAAAGATGCTCAACATCACTCATCATCAGGGAAATACAAAACACAACCACATTGAGATACCACCTCATGTCGGTCAGAGTGACAAAAATGAACAAATTAGGAAACAACAGATGCTGGTGCCGATGTGGACCCTCTTGCACTGTTAGTGGGAAAGCAAACTGGTGCAGCTGTTCTGGAGGACAGTGTGCACGTTCCTCAAAAAATTAACAACAGAACTCCCCTATGAGCCAGCAATAGCATGGTTTAAATATTTATTTGGAGCTTAGTAGTAAATAGATAAAAGGAGCATGTAAAAAAGCTCAAATTTTACTTTGTTTGGAAGATATGATTTTAGTTTCATGTAAATATTTTATATAATTAAAAAACAAATTAAATTTAAACAGCAAGCTCTAAAAATCAATAGTTAAATGAAGCAAGCACATCTAACTGTATTTCAGTGGTGGGTTTACCATACATAAAATAACTATTCCAAGTGGGTATGAACACAAACATTTGTTTATATCCTTACTTGCATATACAACAGCAAACAATAAAAACAGAGACAGAGAAACTTAAAGCTATTTTCAGTCATCGTATTATTGGTGGCCTGCTTTCTTCTCTTGTAAATGAAAATAGGGTTTGTCAAAGACTTTTACTTCTCGCTTATTGGGTCAAGTGGCACATGGGTTACATTTTTGTGCCAAAACGAAGTGACACAGAAAGGTGCAGCGAAGTTCATGCTTCGCACTGACAAAAAGCAGAGTAAGATGCTGAAACGCAATGAACATTGCCATAGTTGTGAGGAGTTCTCGGTTATTTGCCCGGTTTGGCCACTTACTAATACTGAGACCTTAAGCTTCATACCTAAGTGTTCCCAAAGCCTCTTTTTACCCATTTTAATATAGTGAAAATAAGAACTGCCTACCTACATAAATAGCTTTGAAAGTAAAATTAGAAACTACACTTCAAAGTTCTTTGAAAATAGTCTTCTGAAGACTAAGTGTTCAGGCCTTTTGTTGTGATCTTAAAGAAGTTGTATGCATTTCTCCACAATTACTTCTCACCTGATTTCCATTTAGGTATCACAGTTCCTATACTGACTACCCATGGTAAAATATTCATTTAAGTGGTTTTCATTTACAATCTATTCCAAGTGATCCTAATAAGGAAGCCAAACATTTAAATTCTGTAGTAAGAGTACTGGTTTTGAACCCAATGAAAACATACAATTTTGCCCTAACTCTGAAGAATTTACAAATGGGCTCCCAGCATCATTTACCTATAAGGTTAAATCATTTGCTTTCTTTAAGAGTTCAGACTCTATTTCTGACAGTCTTAACTTCTCAGAAATCTGCCAATACTACACTATAGTTTTTAAATTGTATTAGAAATGGCTTTATTTCCTTAGTATTAGTAACTTGGTGTCCAAAAGCAACTGCTCTCTATTTGACCATGTTCTTCTTGTAAACTGAATATGCCCATTATCTCTTTTCTGTTTAAACTGGCATTACATGTTTTGCTGGATCAAACATTCTCAGTGTTGGAAAACGTATAGTGAAGATTATATTTATATTTTGATAAAGAATGTACTTAATTTACAACCATGGGAAACATCTTAGATATATGCATATAATGGACATTCTCTATGGCATCTGTGTTCACATGACCTTCAGTAGAGAAACTGATAATTTGACAATTAACATCGACACTACCACTATGATGTGCACATATTCAATATATCAAAAAAACAGGTGTTTTCTACAGTTTATCTAAATTTAAACTGTCACCCTAATTATTCTCTGAGAGAAGACATTCCATTTTTAAACATTTAACATTGTAGTTCTATATGAAATATGAAACTCCTTATTTCTAGCTGAAAATAAGTGGAAAATTATGGTTATTATATGTATGAGTTGGAGAATTTATTTGGCCCACTTACATCAAACATATATAAATTAGGTCCAAGATTTTTTTAACTGAAAATAAATTTATAACTCATTTATAAATCCAAAATTAACTATATTCCTCTAAGGCTATCATTTTATATAAGCATGCTCAATATTTCAATGCTAATAAATTAACATTAGTATCATACTATTAACTACAGACTGTATTCAGATTTTCCCAGTTTTCCCATTACTTTTCCTTTTTTTGGGGTCAGTATTCAATACAGGTTACACATCAGTGTAAATTCGACATGACTGTTAGAAAAAAAAGTTTAATTCTCTGCATCGACTGATTTGCATAAATGCTGTTTTTTTATTTTAACTTTGTTTTCATCGTTTAATTTTCACTTTTGCATTCTGATTGTTCTATATAGAAAATGGTAACTAAATTATTTGTGCATTTTGACTCTCTTGTTTAGATTCATAATTTTTAAGTCACATTACAGGAGAGGGACATTGAAATAGGTATTATTTTTCAGTTATTGTATCTCATTAGAATGGCATCTTTGTATTAATTCATCACACCTTTTGCTCAAACAAGCTAACTTCCAAGGATAAAATCAGCATAACTGACCAAAATATATGACAATATAATCTCTTGAAACTGGAAGTAAATTCTAAATACTTTTCCCATATAGAATAATAAGTTACTTTCTGTGGCATCACATATTCAGATTTTCATTTGACATCTAAAAAATATTTATACATCAGGAATAACTATCCACTTAAACCTTAGTATCAATCACGGTATCACAAAGGAACTGCACTTAGAGCTAGAAAACAGGGACTGAAAGGCACTTTTCCATGAAGCAGTTGTTTCTTTAGATACAATGCTTAAGATTTCTGAGCCAGAGAGTACGAATATATGAGAAAGAAACGACAGAAAAATTGTGAAATTATTATTTTACACAAACTTTATATAAAATAATTCTAAGGAAAAAACATAAATTGGTTAATATACTTATTCATGTATATATCTGACCCATCAGTGGGCCTCAGCAATATGCATTCATATTAAGGAACTTACTTCATAGCAAATAAGTCAGGCAAAGAACTCACTCCCATTGGATTTATTGGTATCAACATCATCCAAAGCAGCTGGTCTGACAGAATGATGAAATGGCCTAGTGAAGATTTAATAATGGTGCTAGTGAGGGGATGACACCTTACAGAGGTGGGTGTTCTCTTACATAATGTTTTATATGCTTTGACTTCTTTCTTCCTAAAGGAAGAAAAGCCCTTTAGGAAGAGCCCTTCCTAAAGGGCTCTGCTTATTCAGAAAAATACTTCCTCCAGGAAATACAGCAACGGTTCCACTGAAGTGACAGTGGTAAAAGGTAATAGATCCAAAGAACCCATTAGAGGAAAAATATCAAAATTGAGACCCCCAAATAATCTTAGTTCTCTGATGAAGGCTACAGATGGGATGTAGGTTACTAATTATTCTAGATTATTTTAGATTATCCAGGTGGGCTCCATGTAACCACAGGGGTTCCTTTAAATGGAAAGATGGGAATGAAGAGAGTTAAGAGAGATTGGAAGATGTTATACTGTTAGTTTTGAAGGTGAGGAGGAGACCAGGAGTCAAGGAATGCAGATGGCCTTTGAAAGCTGGAAAAAGCAAGGAAATAACCATTTTTCTTTTAGCCAGTTGAGACCTGCTTCAGATTTCTGACCTCAAAAACTGTAATAAATTTACATTTTTAAACCATTAAAATTTGTGATAGTATAGCAACAATAAAAAATACATGCATAAAATTGTTGCTTTTTAGCCAAAAATGGTTGATATAAGCAATTTCACATGATTCAATGATATGATAACGATTTTTAAAAAATATTTTATATAAAATAATCTCTACACCCAAAGTGTGGCTTGAACTCACAACCCCAAGATTGAGAGTCACAGGCGCTGCTGACTGAGCCAGCCAGGTGTTCTGAAAACTGACTTTTCAATCAGTTAATAGACAGCCCCAGTGGTTACTTGCAGATCTGTTACCATTTTGCCTTTGTGTATTTAATTTGCCTTTTTTTTTTAATGTAAACTAGCTTTTAATTCCAGGAAACTGTATGATTTATTGCTGCTTAATATTTGGGATGGAGTCTTAGACAAAAATATAGAGTTAAATAACAAACACTTCCAAGGAAAGTGTATAAGGGAGGGGCAGGCTAATTTCCTCAAATATATTTGCCCCATTATTTTAAGTGATAAGGGGTTTATAGCATTGGGTAAAAAATTAAAATATAATCACGATAGGATTGAAATCTTGCCTGTTTGCTTCCTGAAAGCCCTTTTCATTATGTCCACTAGGGAGCTAGGACTGAGATTTTATATAGTTTTAACTCTCATTAGATATCATCATATCAAAAGAATTTTATAAATGTCTGAAGACTCTTCCAAATTTTCTAAATGCCAAGAGAATTTTCTAAAACCTCTCAGCCAGACGTTTTCTGAAGTTTTTCAGAGTACCTCCATAATCTCCAAGGGACACAGATTCTTAATGTATGTCCAGAAGCAAAGAGCTAAAATTTTAATAAGGCTTTGATGTGTTTATATGCAGTTAGTAATTTAGGTTATTTGAACCAACCTCTACTAATAAAAAGTCTTGAGGTTTTTATAATAGTTTTAAGATTCCTGTATTGCTATTTTAACTAACACAACTACACTATGACACAAGGAAATCTCCAAATATATTTTTATTCTGATACACAAACAATATTCAGTGAGATTTTCTTTTTGATGAAGTTATGTACTAAATATAGTATCCTGTTCCCCTTGTTTCTGTTTTTCCTTAATCTGTGAACTACCTCTTTCCAAATTGGAAGATTAAGTTAGTAATTGCTAATACTCAAAATCAATTTCAGTATCAAATATTTTCTCTCAAGTCAATACCATTTGTGATCCTGAGATTTTATATGTAAATGAGCAATTTATATTTAAGTTTAGAAAATTACAAATTAAAACCAAATTGCAAATTGCAATTAAAATATGGTAGGGTGTATAATGAAATGCTTCCCTGAACTTTTTCTCAGGTTTGTAGTAACGTGTAAGAATCACCATTACATACTTTCTTTTAAAAGTCTCTCATCAGAATCAAGCACATCAATTTGTTCCTCAAAAACCAAGTTGCCAGGGATTAAGAGACTCAGGAAGAATTTTATTAAAGGGAGAATTTTAACTTATACAATTATTTTCTATCTTGATGATACCATTTGTCCAAAATCATACAATTATACATGAAACAATGAATTTTATATGTAAATTTAAAATTAAAAAATTTTTAAATCAATGACCATCATAATATTTCATTAAAAATTTAGATCTTGATGTCAAGGGACATTGCAGACAGTATCTATGATGCAATGTACTTAGAAAAAGTATCATAACCTAGTTAGTTTATATATAAGTATTATAGGGTATATGTATAAAATATTAATGACAACACAATTTATATTAATACCCCTATGTTCTTCCTAACATAGAGAAAAATAGACCAGTTAAGATATTTAGTGATGAATATATTATCAGATAATGGAATTCTTTTTGAGGCCATTCGTAACATTTAGAAGACTAAAAAACTAAGTATGCAATAACTCAATATTCTACATTAGTTAATATCATCTTTTATACATTTTACACCTTTTTTTTTTTTGCTCTTATCTATTCTATTACCAGGACATAGACTTTTATAGAAAATATGGAAAGAAGAATGAAAAACAAAGCAGAAAATATTTTTAGACAAAATTAGATGATACTGAAAACCAATCAATGAAATTAAAAGGCAGCCTACTGAATAGGAAAAAATGTTTGCAAATGACTTATCTGATAAAGGATTAGTATCAGAATATATAAAGAATTTATACCAAAAACCAAATAGAGTAAAACCTTGGATTGCAAATAACTTGTTCTGTAAGTGCTCTGCAAGATGAGCAACCATTTCTAATAAATTCTAATAAATTTTAACTTGACAAACAAGTGATGTGTTACACTACGAGTAGTATGTGATGATGAATGTCACATGATCATAGTGGAGCCAATGATTCTTCTTTCTCTGTGGGATTGTGGGGGATTGTCCCCCATGCTTGATGCTAGGTCTCAGGCCATGGTGTTGGCAGAAATCAGTGATTTTTCAGAATGTTGGAAGGTGCCCACAACTAGCACTAGTGTACTTTTTGTCACTTCAAAGAACCTATTGACAGACCTTTGCTTTTCCATACAGGAGTAGGATTAGGAATGCTGTGCTTCATGTTAGGTCAGACTGACTGCAAATATAGGCCCTTTCCTCCTCTGCCTTATTGTCAGTTACATGAAATACAGTATATGAAAATAGTTTATTAATACTGTACTATAGTCAACATCCGTGTGAGTGTATACAATGGCTCCATGCAAAAAAAGACTCCATTGAACCAAGAGATAGCAGTGATTCCATTATTGATAGTCAAAGTCTGGCCCCATGCTAAATAAGATTACATTGAGCCAATAGGTAGCAGTGAGTCCATTAGTGATCATGAGAGTCATCCTACACAATAACCCTCCTCTCTCATCTCCCTCACATCAGCCACAAAGGTTTTCACACGTAAGTGTAGGTAATCTGTTTATTTTTCTTTATATTTCATGTGTTCTTTATTATTTTATATTATATATTATTGTAATCATTTTTATATGAAAATTTTTTGGTTATGGAATGAATCATCTGAGTTTCCATTATTTCTTATGGGGAAATTCACTTTGATATACAAGTGCTTTGGAATACAAGCATGTTTCTAAAACAAATTATGCTCACAAACCAAAGTCTTATTGTAATGCAAAATTAAAAATGAGCAAAAGACTTGAACAGGCATTTCTTCAAAGAAGACATCCAGACAGCCAAGAGACACATGGAAAAATGCTCAACATCACTCACCATCATGAAATGTAATTCAAAACCACAATGAGATATCATTTTATACCTATTAGAGTAGCTAAAATCAAGAACACAAGAACCAATAGATGTTGGCGAGGGTAAGGAGAGAAAGGAACTGTCTTGCACTATTGGTGAGAATGCAAACTGGAGCAGCCAGACTGGAAAACAGTATGAAGGTTCCTCAAAAAGTTATAAATAGAACTACCCTATAACCTAGTAATGGCGCTATTGGTTATTTACTCCAAAAATACAAAAACACTAATTCAAAGAGATACATGTACAATTATGTTTATAGCAGCATTATTTACAATAGCCAAATTATGAAAGCAGCCTAACTGTTCACTGATAGATGAATGGATAAATAACATTACTCAGCCATAATATTTTGCAATTACATAGATGGAGCTAGAAAGTATTCTGCTAAGTGAAATAAGTCAGTCAGAGAAAGACAAATACCATATGATTTACTCATACATGGAATTTAAGAAACAAATCAGCAAAGGCAAAAAAAGAGAAAGAAATCAAGAAACAGATTCTTAGGGTGCTTGGGTGGCTCAGTCAGTTCAGTGTCTGACTCTTCATTTCAGCTCAAGTCATGATACCAGGGTCATGGGATTGAGCCCTGTTTTGGGCTCCATTCTGAGTGTCAAATCTCCTTAGGATTCTCTCTCTCTCCCCCTCTGCCCCTCTCCCTCATTCATTCATTCATTCATTCATTCTCTCTCTCTCAAAAACAAAAACTAACAAAACCAAGAAAACCCCAGACTCTTAACTATATAGAACAAACTGATGGTTACCAGCCGGGAGGTGGTTGGGAGGAGGAGTAAAATAGGGATGAGCATTAAAGAGTGTACTTGTCAGGATGACCACTGAGTGATGTATGGAAGTGTTGAGTCACTATATTATAAACGTGAAACTAACATAACACTGTAATTGAATATATTAACACTGGAGTTAAAATTTAATTTAAGAGAATATTAACAAGTATGAGTAACAGACAGAAATAAAGACCTGTGACTAAGTTTCTTACCTAATAATGATTATCCTAATAAAAGACTTAATAAAAGGGCTATTGCATTAATCACTTTAAAACTTAACCATTTACAAGTTCTAAGTTATCTTCTACCTTTTTTCACTTCTTTTTTCCCCGCCAGAGATAGAATTGAATAAACCATTTTTGGTATTTATCCTAAAATGAAGACTGAGCTAACTGTAATTTAAGTCACAACGAGCTTGGCAAATCCAAGCAAGAAAAGAGGGACAGAGACCATAAAAGGGTTCACTGTAGAGGGACGAAATCCATGGAAAAGTCTCTAATAAGTTTCTCTATCTCTGCTTGTTTGTATCCTTCTAGACACCTCACAATAATAATTCTCCTAAATGTTAGTTTTTTAGAACACCAAGATGAATTTTTTGGAAAGGAATCACAGAAGGGAGGGATACAGGATGTTGACTCAGAAGCCGTAACTGCCAGTCATGGGCGTGCTATTAATTATCCACCTAGCACTGGGAGCACTGGGAGGAACGTCAGTCCTCTCATTAAAACAAAGCAAACGAAGTGAATCCTCTCAAGAGTTTATTTCACTTTGGAAATTCAAATCAGACTATTTTTTCATAATTGTGAAATAAGTTAGAGGTTAAATTATTTTTCAAATAGTAAACAACATTCATTTCCAATTTCCTTTTCTAGAATTCCTTTTCCTGAATTTTTTGTCTCATGGACTTAACAGTTTTCTCTGAGTAAAAATAAACATATATTATAAAACATCATTTTTTACATTTCCATTGAAGAAAGAACATTCAATTAGAACAGAGAACATATAAAAAGTAAATATATATAATTAGTCTCATATTTCATCAGAACAAAAATATTACTCTCACATCCTCTCCTAATTATTAACTTTAATCTCCAATATTTCACCTCTATTCTTGAATGTACTAGGTTTCATAATTGATAACTGTATTATGATGATACCTTTGGTATATTCCAACATTTCAAAAACTAAAGTTTAAATACACAAACATAGCCTTTCTTTATTTGTTAATATCATATTCAATTTTAGCACACTTTCTTTCCAATGGAGATGCAGAAAATTATCCTTCATAGAATAATTTTGGTTTAAACATCGATGGCAGGTCACATACAATCGAATACAAATGAAATACTCAAAATATAAATTTCATTATGATTACTATTTTTAGAGGTGTTCTTCAATATAAAACATTTTTAAGAGGTGACATATCTTTAGTGTAATATTAAATCCTTTAACCTACAAGCCTGTAAGTATCTAGTGAATCACAGTAGTGATGATATTATCTATTCTAACAGTTATTACTATGTGTCAACTTTACAGTGCTAAGGAATGCTCAAACTAGATGCAAGTCAATTATCTAGTAAACAGATTCAGTAAACGTTTACATCCTAAAACATTCTGAACTGAGACGGCTCCATTAACCTACATCCCTTTTATGTAGTGCTCAAAAATCTTTTTTTCCATGGCACCTGAGTGGCTCAGTTGGTTAAACATCTGACTTTTGCTCAGGTCATGGTCTTGTGCTTTGTTAGTTTGAGCCCTGCATTGGGCTCTGTGCTGACAGCTCAGAGTCTGGAGCCTGCTTGAGATTCTGTGTCTCCCTCTCTCTCTGCCCATACACTCTCTCTCAAAAATAAATAAACATTAAAATTTTGTTTAAATCCCTTTCATACCATGTTGTTGCTTAATAGTTCACATATTCCTGGCCTACAGCAAAATTCAGGGTAATTTCTCCAAACTCAGTAGAAAATAAAGTGGATTCACTCTAGAGATACTATTAATTATCTTACTAGCCACTTCCCCACTCCAAAACTTATCCAGCACCTGTCAATATCAAGCAGTTTTAGAAAATTTGACCTATAAATGCAACACTACTTTATTCAGATGTTAGTCTCATTTTCTTACTTTTCTTACTTTTGTTTCCCATCTAGAATTGTCACATTTTTTAATTTAAATGATTTATCTGTACTTTTAATGTTATACAGATTAATGTATAAGAAAATCATTATTCTATTCAGTATTTTCAATTAATCCTTTCATAGCCATGTCTGACTTATCATTTAAAAGTTAAACAATTTGAAGGTTTGTAAACACACATAATCATGAAGTATTAAATCAACCTTGTAGCAGATACGGTTGGCCTCCCCATATCTCATCCATACTCACATCTTTACCATGGAAGCTGCCTCTATAGAACACTTCAACTTCCTGTCTGGGGGGCTTTTTGACTTTTTTTCCCCCCTTGTTCAAGGAGCACCATTTATTTTAATTCAGGACAAGCTGAAGTGTCAGAGATATATTGATTGACTCAAGTAAGTAAGGCTCAACTAATGACTAATGGAAGAGAGTGAATAAATACACCTGTTTCCTCCACCTTAATTGATACAGTTCTAAGATGCTTTCGCCGGATCCCAGAGTTCCCCAGCAGGAATGTCTTCAACTGCCCTCTACATTGGCTTCTTTCTTTTTTGTTAGTCTTCCCTACTACTGTATTGATGTTTTCTAGAATCACTTCTAAAGCAATTTTTTATTCAAATTCTATCTCAAGGTCTACACCTGGGTAGCCTAAACTGAGATACTATTCACTGAAAAACTAAAGAGGATTACATGAATAATGAACTGAAACTAAGTGTTGTAGTTCAGAGAGATACCAAAAAACTCAATGCACAGAGTAGGCTTTGGGAGCCCCGATAGGATAGGAAAAGGTGGAAAAGGTAACATAGAGGAAAAAGGAAAACCTTCATGATAGCTATTATATTTCTTTTCCATCTCTTTCATAGGTCTAAAAAAGATTATTTTGATGCAGCACTGTATTGATTAAAAAACAGAGCTAGATGATTTTACAATAATAAAGGCATTGCTATAGATTTTCAGTATGCGGTAAGTGGATGAATAATCAAATTCATGTCTGCCGATCAAAAAGCTGTCTATAATTCTAAATCCAACAAGAAGTAACTTGGCCAATCACCTGCACGTTAGTGGCCGCATGCCGGTAACTGTGCCATGTCTCACTATATCTCTTGCCAAGCACCACAGGCTTTGTAGTTTTCCAAAGACAGGGAGCATAGAAAGCATATTTTTATTATTCTACTCTGACTGGCACATCTCCTTAAATTCCTTCTAAGAAATTTATTTTGCATTTGATGACAAACTATGACTATAACTCAAATTATTGCTCTTAAGGAATGAAAGCATCTTATTATGTAGGAGATAAATAAGTGGTTTTGTAATAAGCAATAAAAGCCTTATCCACTTAGTATCTAATAGGGGTATACACTGCTGCGTATTAAAATAATGCAGTCACTTAACTACACTTTGAACAAATTTTGTTGTTATGTCATCTTTAGTATCAAGATAGAAATATTTAAAAATTAATTACTGTATTAAGATACAATGCAAAATGAATTACATGCTTATATGCCATGCTGCAATGAGGTCTGAACTTGCTGATAGGCATTTCTAGGAACTAAAAATGATTCATGGAAGAAACATGAAGTTGGAAATAGAGACTTGACTGACGGGTAATGACACACCATGGATAGTATGCAAGGTAAACAAAAGCTGTGTTACGGAAAATCTTGAACAGATTGAATCAACTGAGCTTTAGGAAGAAGAGGAAGGAACCTGGCTTTGTTCCTCATTTTTGGTAGGATGAGCCTAGATTTTCACATTAGAGTCAAGTTCAGGAAGAGGAAGAAGTTGTTAACTCTAATTGAGAGCTACAAGATACCAAGCACCACGCTAGATTCTAAAATGCACTAACTCACTTACCAACCTTTTAAGAAAGATTTCAAAATCTGAATTTTGAAACAAAAGTAACTAAATTTCCTATAAGTAAGCTCATTTGTTCTAGGTAACTCTCCGAGTCCATAGTGGAAACAGGATTCTAAATGTGAATCATACATTCATTAATTTAATTTCTTTAATTTAATTTCATTAATTTAACTTTCACTAATTTAAACTGCTATTCAATAGAAAAGTGTCTGATAACAGAGACAAGAAATTAATTCCTGTAAGTAGCCAGTGAAAATTTCTACGGAGAGGTGCAAGGAAATAGCAACAACACTGTCCATTTCCTCGAAATTCTTACATTTAATAATAATTTGATACATAATCCAAACTTTAAGAATCTTCTAAATTAACCAAATTAATTTACTCTTAAGACTGTTTTTAGAGTGCCTGGGTAGCTCAGTTGGTTAATCTGCTCAGGTCATGATCTCCCGGTCAGTCCATGAGAGCCCCACATCAGGCTCTGTGCTGACAGCTAGCTCAGAGCCTGGAGCCTGCTTTGGATTCTGTGTCTCCCTCGCTCTCTGCCCTCCCCCATTCTGTCTGTCTCTCTCTGACTCTGTCTCTGTGTCTTGCTCAAAAATAAACATTAAAAAAAGACTTTTTTTTTTAACAGAGTAATAATCAGGCAAAAACTGATCCCTTGCCCTAAAGAATATCTGATTTTTAAGTATTCTTTTTCTGCACTTTTATTCATTGGATTTTGAAATCTGTATGAATTGGTTTTTTAACGTAGGGGAAAATTACCAAAAAATGCTATAATAAGAATATATTATGAAAGGCAATATCATCACACATAAAAATATTTAAATGGAAAACTGGTGAAATGTGGTATTTGTCATTTAAAGACTAATCATATTGCTCAATAATTTTAACAGGTATTGGAAATAGTATTTAAAGATCTGGAATACAATGGAATATTATTTGTTGCTTCATCTTACTCTGTTTAATTACTCTACCTCAGTAAAACTGATTCACCTCCATAACTACAGTGCACAAACTATGCAATTGATAAAGAAAAAAGAATAGTGGCTATGAATTATCTACATAGATGTGTTCAATAAATTAGCATGTAGCAAACTTTAAAAATTAACAAGATGAATTATCATTGCAAAAGAGTTGATAATAGTTAAAACTACAAAATACACTTACAGCAAGAAAAAAAAAGAATCATAAGTATGAATTAAAACAAATATAGAGCATTTACTACTACCATGAGCATATAGTTAAGATAAAGCATTTAGTTACATATAGTCTACATAATTATTTATTGGATATATTTTCATAATTCACAAATTATATAGGAATAAAGCTACTAGGTTTTTTCCACTTTTTATTTTAAATTTGAATGCGTAGAAATTAAAAGGGGCAAGTATAATTTTCACTTGGATTAAAAATTTTTTTTTCTCAGTTACTACTAAAGTAGATCCAAACATATACCTGATATTACTTACTAACATCATTTAGAGATTATATTTATTAACTCGAGCACATTGGCACTGTAGTTAAATAAATTTCTTCCCAATATTTTCATGCAGTCTTCTATGATATTTCTAACAATGCTACAAATCTACTTTTATGGTTTCCTTTATCTTCTGGAAATTTAATTCGAAGTAGTAGGAGACAAGTACATAACAAACATTGCTGTTTTTCTACTTATGACACCATTAATGCCCGTCTCCTTTATTGGCCATAAAATTCTTGTGCTACCATTACATGTTTAAAACAGGACTTAGTGTTTCTATTGTTTTTACTATTCTCAATAATGAAATTAGCATCCTTTAAAATAATTACTCAGTTAAAAGGAATAAACTGGCATGTTGTGAAGGTTAATACACTCCAGTAACTCATTAAATCAAAAGGTAAATATCTTAATCTTGGGCTAAAACGATAACACTTTGGAAAAGGCGTGTCACTCTAAGTAATTCATGGTGGGTACCAATTAGGCACTTTGCATGATTCACTGGTACATCTCACTCTTCCTGAATTGCTATTAGATCTATACAAACTTTCTAAGATGTGAGAGCAAGAGAATGGACTTAGCCCACATTAGATACTCTGTTTATCTCCAAAAAGTAGGACTCACTCGTCTTCTTTAAGTATTCATTATGTTCTCTCTTTAACAATATTTTTCCTTTAAATATAAATATTGAAACGACTATGACAGTCCTCTGGTTTCAGGAAGGAAATGTGCAAAGCTGAAAAGAGTATCTTTCCCACTGGGAAAATTTTAAGTTAATAAATTTCCTTTAATGATTAAATCTGAGGTTACAGGACAACCAAATCTGGAGAGAGACAAGACACAGCACAGAGCAACTGAATCCAAATCCAAATCCAAAACATTGGATTACTGGAGGCAAATGAGGTCAGACAGCATATAAGCTAATGACAAACAGAGACCAGGTATATTGTTCTTTCTCAAATAACCAAAAAGTGAACCAAACACAGTAAAGCCTTGATTTAAGAACATAATTCATTCCAGATACATGCTTGTAATCCAAAGCACTTAAATATCAAAGCAAATTTCCCCACATGAAATAATGGAACCTCAGATGATGCGTTCTACAACCCAAAAGTATTCACGTAAAAATGATTACAATACTGTAACAGTATACAAAATAATAAAGAAAATCCAACATATAAAGAAAAATAAAGCAGCCTGCACTTACCTGTGAAAGCCCTTGTGGCTGGTGTGAGGGAGATTAAGAGAGAGGAGGGATACTGTGAAAGATGACTTTCACTCTCCCTAATGGAATCATTGCTATCTATTGGCTCAATGGACTATTCTTCTTCATGGGGCCACTGTATAGGCTTGCACAGATGTTGACTCCAGTACAGTATTAACCAACTCTTGTCATATACTGTATTTGATGTAACTGGCAATAAGGCAGCAGGGGGAAGGGTCTATATCAGCAGGTGGCCTGACCTAGAATGAAGCAAACCATTCCTAAGCTTACTCTTGCATGGAAAAGGGAAAGGCTGTCCGTAGGTGGTCTGAAGTGACAAAAAACACACTCATGCCCATCATGAGCACCTTCCAATGTTCTGAAAAATCACTGATTTCTGCCAAACACCACGGCCTGAGACCAAGGATCCAAGTATGGGACACGATCACCCACAATCCCGCAGCAAGAGAGAGAAGAAACATTGGCTCAACTGAGATCATGTGACATTCAGCCTCACATACTACTTGTATTGCAAAATACTGCTCGTTTATTAAGTTAAAATTTATTAAGTGTTTGCTCATCTTGCGGAACATTCACAGAACAAATTACTCACAATCCAAGGTTTTCCTGTACACGATTCCAATAAAGCAAGATGCTGTCCATCAGGCAACAAAAGCAATTCCTTAGGAATGAGAACCAATGAAGTGAACACCACAATTCTGAATCAGTATATGGAGCTCTCAGGTACAGGGCAGAAAGCAGGAGCCCAGACGGCAAACAGAGGTTTGGAAGGACAGAGTTGAATATCTGAGGAAGGAAAGGGAGCCAGAGCTCTTGGACACAGTGTCAGAGAAAACAGTGCTATGCCAGGAATGAACCACAGGGGTCTGCAGAGTCACACCTGAGGATTTCCAATGCTGAGGAAACCACTAGAGAGAGGGCTGAAGAAATAATCATCCAAAAGGGTAAGAGGTAAACAGTACCTAGGACTCATAGAGGGCCAGCAAGAG
Source organism: Mungos mungo (assembly GCA_004023785.1). Classification (NCBI taxonomy): domain Eukaryota; kingdom Metazoa; phylum Chordata; class Mammalia; order Carnivora; family Herpestidae; genus Mungos; species Mungos mungo. The sequence continues at coordinate 185,238 of PISW01003356.1, read as the reverse complement.
TGCCTGTCCCACCAGCCAGACTGAAAAAAATCTCAAAATACATATGGCATTGAGTAAAATATTTATAATGTGCTTCCCTTGGTAATGGAGAATCATTAGTCATAAACTGGTCCCATGTGGCAAATCTCAAAAGCAATACCTGAAAGATTGAACTATTTTCAAGAAAAATGCTTCCTAGAACACAGTGTAAGTATATGTATAGGAATGCAAATACATTCAATACTCAACAAGATAAAAATCAGAAAGCAGGACAATATGATCTCTCTGGGATCCCCCTTTAGGTTGTTTTGTCACATAAACTCTAGCTGCCTTGGATTTCACAAACTTCTAAATTCAGTGAGACTACAATACACCGTGTTTGCACTGTACCTGGTAGTAAATTCGGGCAATCAGAGGGATCACCTCATTTATCTCCCGCCAAGCCCCCTGGAGGTCACTGCTCTGTTCTGTTTTCCAGTCTGAAAACTGCTCTTCTGTTTACTCCATCCAGTTCTCCTTGCTTAGCAAGTGAAGCTTATTATGCTCCTGCTACTTTGTTTTCTGTTTAATTTTGATTTACTTTTAAATATCTGAAAATTGTTAAGAATGCAAAAAAATCCTAAATGTGCATTTGATCAGAAAACAATGAATTAAATTTTATTTTTAAAAATTAACATAAGTACATTGAAAGGAAGAAATGGATCCAACTAACATTTGAATGAAAAGTTTTAGATGTGAATCCTTAAACAAAAGAAATCCATAAGCAAATATTGAGATCTATTTTAGATGTTTATTTGCACAGGTTTTTGTTAGTTTTAATATATTCTGAGTATAATGAGAGTCAGGTTCCCCACAGCCAGAGAAGAAAGTTATATATATGGACACGTGGAAAGACAGAATGAACCCTGTTGTTGAATTGGATTTGGAGGTAATCTTCATAAGTTCACAATTTATTAGATAGGTAAGTAGGTAGATAGATATGCACATATATACATACATATGTGTACATATATACATTTACATGTATATGAATATGTGTGTATGTATATGTGTGTGTATATATATGTATATACGCATTTGTTTTTTCCTTAGCTATGTCTGATGAGAAGGTTTAGGAACAATTAAACCTTAGTAGCCAGAGTACACCTAAGATTGGTATCTTGGTTTCTACTCAATATTCCTTTAAAAGGAAACAGGGCTCTTTTAGGGAGACTATTTTCCAGGAATGGTTAGAGAAAATAAGGAGGCTGTTGAGGCTGCAACAGCTTGTGCCAAAAAATAAAGTAATAGTAATATATTAAACTAGAAAGTAAGAAAATGCTCAGACAATGATATGGATACAGAAGGATACAGAAAAAGCTTGGAGGAGTCTCCACTCTCCAAATCTGAGATGATTTTAGCATTGAAATAAATAACTTATAACCTATTGAATGCAACAGGAATCCTTGACTCTATAGTAATATTAATTAACAGGAGAAAGGAAAAGCTCTTCTTTACAATAGAATGTAAATATTAAGTATAGGAGATAGGAGACTTTTTGATTCTGTATTGTAAACTTAGTAGTGATATTTAGTTGAGGCAAGTATCATCAATAGATACTAAAATAAATGAGTTAAAGTTTGATGAGAAACAGTCTATCTACATAGTCTCAAAATATCTCCCCTCTAAAACAAAGGGAAAAAATAGTAAGCCATAGGTCAAAAAACCTGGCAACACCATTTAAGCAAAATTAACCTCATCATATTGGCGAATTTCAAACTTGTGTGTCTCCCTATGTAATTTGCCAAGAGAAGCACACAGAAATGTTTGTGAGATCCTTGTGAAATGTATCACATGAATCAGATAATGAGGAAATATCAGAAAAACCCTAATTAAGGGGCATTCTTCAAAATAACTATCCTGTTCTCTAGACAATTGATTGTTGTGTGTAATTGATCAATTATCTTGATCTATGTCAGTTACCTCAAAAATAAGGGTTACAAGAAGGATAAGAAGATAGTGTTGGATAATTTTTTAATGTGGAAACAGATGAAAAATCTTATCTAATCTTCTAAATATTTTTTCAGTGGTAAATTCAGGGACATATGTAACTAGTTATAAAGAAACATATCCTAACATTCCAAGTTATTTCTAGAAATCCTTTTCCCTATTTCCCCCCAGCATTGAGAGCTTTAAAACTTAAATTGAGATAATGGTACTAACAAGAAATATTTGTCAATATAAAAATATTTTTTACGCACTAATGGTCTACTTTTAACCACATCTTGTACCGTCCTCCGTCTCATGCCATTTTCAGCAGTAAGAACCTACTGACATTTTTTTTTTTTATTTTATCAAGTGTATTAGAGGTCAGGGCCATTGAACTTGCTCTTGCCTTTACTGGGAATGCTTACTTCCAAATATGTACTGAAATTTCTTCTGGCTTCATGTTTCACCAGCTCTCTGCCCAAATACCATGTTTTTAGTGCCTTGTTCTCTGATTACTCTCTGTAAAATACTGTCCTTGTTGAATCATTCTTTATAAATCTGCCTTTTCCCCCTTTTTATCATATGAAGCACTTTATGTATTTACTGTTATCCTTTCAAGGACACAGTATGCAGGAGAGTTAAAAGCAAATGAACCAAATGTTCAGAATTAATCCCAAATCCAATAGCTTTGCTATTGACTTTACCAAGAAATCTTTTAGAAATCATTCTATTGAATGTTTGCCAACAATTATTCAGGCATTGGTATTATGTCTTATTATTTCCCAGGATGCCAAAAATGAAACATTGGAGCTAATAATACTTTCTCTAGTTCTATGTCTATGTCTGTTTTTGTATAAAGATGTCCTTCTGAACAATGAGACTATGCCCAACCCTCAAACTTTTGCTAACAAGGCAAAGAGTGAACAAGAAAGAAATCAGTGTGGAGGCCACTAGCCAGGACCAGTGCTCAGGGCTCTGGACCACTCAATTTAGTTTGAATATTCTCTTGTGCTGTGTATTTCAGGTCCTGGTTCCATCTGTGCCTCAAGGGAAATGGGATACGAAACTCCCAGTTTTAAGAATATATCCCACTTTTTATGGTTCCATATAAATTTTAGGATTTTTTTTTCTCTTTCTGTGAAAAATATGTTGGTACTTTGATAGGAAGGGCACTAAATCTGTAGATTGTTTGGGGTAATCTGAACATTTTAACAGGATTTGTTCTTCTAACCCATGAGCATAGAATAGCTTTCCATTTCTTTGTGTCATCTTAAATTTCTTTCATTAATGTTTTCTAGTTTTCAGAGTACAGATATTTAGGTGTCTTATCTTTGGTGTAGTTCTAAATGGGATTAATTAATTTCTCTTTCTGTTGCTTTAGTATTAGTGTATAAAAATGCAACTGTTTTCTGCATGATAATTTTGTATTCTGCAACTTTAGTGAATTCATTTATTAGGTTTAGTAGTTTTTTTTTATTGGGTGGAGTCTTTATGGTTTTCTACAAAAGACCTTGAATTGCTAAAGCAAGTTTAAAAAGAAAAGCAAAGCTGGAGGTATCACAATTCTAGACTTCATGTTATATTACAAAGCACGAGTAATCAAAACATTACGGTAGTGGCACAAAACAGATATAATGATCAATGGAACAGAAGAGAAAACTGAGAAATAAACCTGTAAATATATGGTTAATTAATCTTCAACCAAGCAGGAAAGACTATCCTTTGGGAAAAAGTCTCTTCAGCAAATGGTACTGGGAAAACTGGACAGAACCATGCAAAAGAATGACACTAGACCACTATCTTTTCCCATATAGAAAAATAAAATCAAAATGGATTAACATCTACATGTGAGACCTAAAACCATAAAAATCCTAGAAGAGAGCAAGGCAATCACATCTCTATCATCGCTGTAGCACCATTTTTCTAGATATGTCTCCCAAGACTACATTAAAATAAAAAGCTTCCGTACAGTGAAGAAAAAAAAATCAACAAAACTAAAAGGAAACCTTCTGAATGGGGGAAGATATCTGCACATGACATATCCAATAAAGTGTTAGTATCTAAAATATGTAAAGAACATTATAATCCATTAAAAATGGGCAGAAGACACACACACATATTTCTCAAAGACATCCAGATGGCCAACAGATAAATGGAAAAATGCTCAACATCACTCATCATCAGGAAGGGCAAATCAAACCTACAATGAGGTATCAGAATGACTAAAATCAAAAACACAAGAAACAAAAAGTATTGGCAAGTTTGTGGAGAAAAAGGAACCCTCTTGCACTATTAGTGGGAATGAATGCAAACTGCTTCAACCACTCTGGAAAACTGTATGGAGGTTACTCAAAAAGTTAAAAAGAGAACTACCCTATGACCCGCTAATAGAACTACTGGGTATTTACCTCCAAAATATAAAAACACTGATCTAAAGGATACATGCACACCTATGTTTATAGCAGCATTATTTACAACTTATGGAAATAGTCCAAGTGTCCATCAATAGATGAACGGATAAGGCAAAGTGGTATAAATACAAAATGGATTATTCAGCCATAAAAGAATGAAATATTGCCATATCCAATGATGTGGGTGGAGCTGTAAAGTATAATATTAAGTAAAATAAATCAGAGAAAGAAAAATACCATATGATTCACTCATGTGGAATTTAAGAAACAAACAAGCAAAGGAAAAAAAAAAGGGAGAGAGAAATCAAGAAAAAAAAACACCTCTTAATTATGGAGGACTGATGGTTGCCAGAGGGGAGGGGGGCAGGAGGACGGGTGAAGTAGGGAATGGGAAACAAGGAGTGCACTTGTCACAATGAGCATTGGGTGATGGATTTTTATTTTATTTATCTTTTTTAGAGAGAAAGAGAGAGAGAGCCAGTGGAGACAGGGGCAGAGAGACAGAGGGAGAGAGAGAATCCCAACCAGGCTCAGAACTGATGAAACAGAGCCTGAGTCAGGGCTCCATCTAGTGAACCGTGAGATGATGGCCTGAGCTGAAATGACCACTTAACTAAGCCACCCAGGCATGACAGGATATGTATGGAATAGTTAGTTGAATTACTGAATTTTACACTTGAAACTAAAACACTATGTTAACTATACCGGGATTAAAACTTAAAAAATTAATAATACATTCAATCTTTATTTTATCTAAACAATAGGAAAAAATTAGGAATGTAATTGTATTAAAATGATACCAACTTTTAAAGATATGCATGCATAGTAATGTTAACTTTGGGGGAAAAACAAACTTAAAAGTTTTATTATGTCTATAGAGAGAAACTCTGAAAAAGTTACAAAAACCATATACACACATACACTGATTTGGAAAGGAACTTAGTTTTTTAACAAAAATATTCTATAGTAATTGTGAAGTAGAATGGAATTTAGAAAATGAAATATTTGTGACACATAGTTTAGAAATGCTCTACAATAATATATCAGGAGGTAGAATTTTGACAATCTAAATGATTTTATAAAACTAAGTTGTTCCTGGCTGGCTTTATAATTTGAACTTCTGCCCTGCACACTTTTCAAATTGATCACAGAATGCCTAATTTACTTGTCGTCGATACTTTAAAATCTATTTTGACCAAATAGGAAATTAAAATAAAATAAAATTTAAGATGGTCTGGCCCTCTTGCTTTCTATCACTCTTGCTCAAAGATTCCATTTGCCTGTGTAAAATCCATTCAGTTCAGCTCTACCTAATTGCCTGATGGCACTGGAGTCTGTTTTGTTCTGTTTCTATTGAATTAAAATAGGAAGAAATAATGGACTGTATTCACCAGCTCTGGGCTTTACTTAAAATAGGCCCACCTCAGCGGGAGCTCTGTCATACCTGGCTGCTTTGTATCACTTCTGCCTGACTATGACTTGGCTGGCAGTCTATTTCTGCTTATCCAGCTTGTTTCGCTTGGTTGTTTAATGAATAAGCATCTGACTCTGCCTTTGTTTTATTGAAAAAATGCTGTACCACTTTTGGTTTTGCCAGCCAGAGGAGTAAAAGGACACATTCAAAGCAAAACCTGGGAGCAACTTTGATAGCTTTAGTGAATAAAGAGAAAAGTTTTATGTTAAATGACTCATGCAAGCTTTGAAAAAACACTCCCGAGTATCTAATTGGGAAAAGTTAATGTGTATTTAGTCAGACCATATGGTGATGAATTTCTCTGCATTTAAATGTGTGGGAAATGTACACATGGGTCTAATCTAATTGTTCCTTTCAAGATAGAATTATGAATTACAATAGTATAAACCTATTACCTAATGCCTTGATTATTTTGCCCAATTTTAATGATGGTCTACTGCAAAATTTTAGGGTAACAAGATGGCCATGGATTATAGTACTATAGCAGGAAGAGGATTCTTTTAAAACCTCCGGGATCACTGGCATATCTCCTTCCTTTCATGACAGCTGAGGCAAGAACATGGAGTTGTCTTGTTTTCACCTTCTTCACGTGTGAGATGCTTAACCAGTAATTGAGAACCTATGTAAGACAATTTTTTCTCAAATTTTCTTTGTTCCCTTTCAGCCATGCTCCTTCAAGGCCTTTTACTTATTTTCTAAGTACTTCTAGGTCCTTCTCTTTCTAATTCCCTGCTCAATAAACCAACGCATTGGGTGCTTTTAAGTCTTTTCCAAGACCCTTTGGTCCAAAAGGTAAGAAAAGGATATTCTCAGCCTAATGTCACAGAAGTTATTTTAATATAAGAAAACTATTCCCTGATATTCTATGGAAGTATAGGGGTTAAGATTCCCCTTTTTACAAAAATGAGTGTATTTCTGACATCCGAAGGAATCTTAAAGTAAAGAAAAGCAACTATCAACATACTGTTTTAAACATTTTAGGCAGCCAAGTAGTCACATACAGGAAAATGGAAAAATGTTCCATCACAAGCTGTGTTCAAAAGTATGTACTGATTGTTGTCCCTGGTTTATATCTCTTTCAAGAAGAACCTTACTTCTATAGAACTCTTAAAAGCCTCATTGTGTTTCTGACTTCTTCCCAAACAATATCACAAGTAGCCAATTGGGAAAAATGGATAAATCAATTTGAAAATAAACAAATCTTGTTTGGGGAAATCCCTTCCTAACATTCTCATGAATATTTGACATTTGAAAATGCGTCATCCATAATCCCTGGCAGAACTGACCTTCTTGAAATGTCATGAAATTTGTGTCACTCTGACATCCAGATGACTATCTTAGCATGTAATCTACATTCATCAAGCAGAAATGGTGACAAGCACATAATAAAAGAACATTTAGATTATTATGTGGTGATTCTTTGCAAACACATATAAAAGGAACTATCTGTAATAGTTCTTTAACATGGAATAAAACTGTGGTAGCCACAATAAATAAATAACTATTTATTAATAATTAATTAATTAATTGTGGTAGTCGCAATAAATAAATGACCCTAGTGACCCGTCTCCTTATATAACCTCCATTCCTTAGCTATGGTAATTTATTACTCATTATATGGCAAAGGATCTATAGAAGTAATTAAGGGTACTCATTGGTTGACTTCTGGTTAATCAAAAGAGATTACCTAGGTAGGTTGAACTAATCACATGAACCCTTTAAATCTAGGACTAGAGGTAAGAGAGAAAGAAAGTCTCAACCCTACAACAATCTGTAAACGTACAAAATCAGTGCTGGGAAAGGCAAACTCACAGGCACAGTCAACCTTCAATCATGGCCGGAAAGATCTCTCATCAGAACCCATCTTTTCCCCTATTTGGGAGAGGTACATTTTCTTCCCTTAAGACAAGGTAGCTTATAGTCCAATGTTTTAAGAAACTAGCTTCATAATCATTGCTATTAGAAGTGTTAAAATAGAATATTTTTTCAACTACTTTGTCTCCTTGAGTACTTTTTACTGTTGCATTTCAATAGACAAAGTTAAAATAATCCAAGTATATAGTAAGGAATTTTAGTAAGGTACTGTTCAGTAACCAGATTGCTTCTTGATCTGAATCCAATAGTACAAATGACATAGAATCTGATTCTACTTGGTGAGTAAGTAGTAGCAACTGGAGTAAGACAAATATGTATCATATAAACCCTGTGAAATTTCAAGTGATTATTCAATCAGTGAGTTTCCTACATGACCTGTGTTCCGGGTATTGCCAGAATGCCTTTTTTAAAAGTGAGTATTAGGTTTTTGCATGATTGTTGGATCTCTTGGGATTTATATATTTTACTCTGACCTATTTACCAGGGAGCTGATATGTGTTTCTAGTTATGAGAAGGACCCAGGATAAGGGGAGGCTATTACTTCAACGTAATTCCAGGCTACTACTTCAACGTAATTCCAGGCTACCTTACAAAATTTCAAGACACTCAATTTTTAAAAACCAAAGGATCTCATGATGTTTACAATGGCTGTGGTAAATAAATGCATTTGCCAATTCCAAAAGAGAATTATTTCAAAGATCCCTGGGGTTTCAAGGTAAAGCCATGCATTAAGCTGTTTAACCAGCACTTTACAGCTAATCAGGCCTAGTAGAAAATTAATGCTTAAATAAGAGATACCTCAACACTGTGAACTGAACTGTTTATGAGAAGTATTTAATACTATCTGACATACCAAGGCATAATAATTTGTTTATAAAAAAAATCGTAAGTAAAATGGAAATATTTCATAAAATATCAGACTCAAGCCTGTTTAGAAGGTATAAGGAAGTTGCAAAAGCCCGAGTCACAACACATGGCTTGAGATATTCAGTTTATTAGGCTCCTAGGTTAGCTGGCTTCAAGCTTTCCAGGCAATCAGAAACATTAGCAAGATACTGGGAGGTAGAATTAAGGAGAAGAGACAGTGTCTTTCCCCTTTCTCTCTGCTTCCATTGATACCTCGGTTACGGCTTTTTCTCCAGCCAGACAGGCTGTTGCATTTTCAGCTTCTACCAATTCCAAACCTGAGCTCCAGTAAAGCTCCCTTTCTTCCTGCAGCAGATTCCTACTGATTTCTGGGGTGGCACACAGTCTGCTATTTGGCTTCTCGACCATCTTATTGATTGATCTGTGTAGTCAACGGACAGATGCTATACTCTATACTACATTCCCCACACTATAGTCCTTCAATTGAAATATGCAGAGTTGGGGACACCAGGGTGGCTCAGTCGGTTAAGTGTCTGGCTTCAGGTCATGATCTCAGGGTTTGTGGGTTCGAGCCCCTCTTCGGGCTCACTGCTGACAGCTCAGAGCCTGGAGCCTGCTTCAGATTCTGTGTCTCCCTCTCTCTCTGACCCACCCCTGCTCGTGCGGTCTCTCTCTGTCTCTCAAAAATAAATTTAAAAAAACATTTTAAAAAAGTTTAAGAAATACTCAGAGTCATTTATGTTTTCTGGTTGGATCCTGAATGATATGCAGATAAAATTTAATTACAAATTATAGGAGATTCTACTCAACTATGCTATATAAATATTCATAATGAGATAACAACGATATTACCAATAAAATGGGTGATAACCATGTCAGATGGCTGAATAGATCAAAGATTCCATATGGCAGAGAGAATCCCACATAGATCAGAATGACACTAGGGAACCCAAAAAGTGATTGTCAATATCAAAGTTTTAGCATTTTAGTCTGAATAATATCTATGCATCTCTATTTTCTTCTGTCATTCCACATGTCTTACTTTTTATCTATCAATTATTATAATTTATTATCCCTAAAACTGTTCTATTTCAGTTACTTTGGATTCAAATATTAATAACTAGGTTTCAATGCATATATTTTAAGAGAATAAATACATGTTTAATAATGATAGGTCCTCAAACTAAATTATAATAAGTGACTCCAGCCAAAATGTATTTTAATTGTAATAAAAGCAATAGGCTTTACATCTGGCTATCAATGAAACTGGTGTAAATCCTAGGAGTTATACATGGGATAAATGATACTTTCTACTTCGGTAATTTTCTACTTTCATGTATATCATTTCTTTGATGATTTAAATGTTAGGCCATTTTCTTTTTCTTCATTGATATTAATGAAAAATGAAGAATATATTATAAAATATCTTCATGTAAAAATATCCAATATCACTGTTTGAACGTTTCTCTCTCTCTCTCAGGGAAACAAATTTGCCTCGACTAGAATTTTGCTATTATTGCTGTCAGAAATTTGCAGTGATTTTTGCATCAGAACTGATAGTAGCTGGTGGCACAAGTAATTTCCATTTTACTGAAGTTTCATAGCAAGAATGCTTACTCAAAAATATGTTTAATTCTATCAAAATGTGTGTAGACATTTTTAATGAAACTAAACCAGAATACCTAAAAATATAGTAAGTCAGGATTCTATATGCTTGGTCTAAGAAATGAAGGAGTGCAATTTGATAAGCATTTTTTATGCATTTTTATCCTTACTTCCCTTTATTCAAAATGTCACCTTTTACAGTTCAGTTGGCATTTGGGATGAAAAGAAATCATTTTTTCCCCAAGTGTGTACAGGGTTGATTATTTCTTTGAATGAACTATCACTTTATCTAAGCAACAGTAACATCTTAAAATACCCTTTTTTCCCCCATTGACCTACATCTCTGTTCCAGATTATTAAGTGTAAAACCAGCAATTCAATCATTTTTTTATCCATCATAACATGGTCTTATCTAATATTTGCCTTGTGTATATAATTTGAAAGAGAGAATTTCATTAACATTTAAGCTCAGTGAACACATAAGGGAATGCAATTTGTTTTTGATAAATATTCTAATTTCAGTCACTGCCCTATCTTATTTTCTCTGTAGATTTCTATCTGTGGAAACATATATTACGGCTTATGTTACAAATTAAAACCTCTGTGATATAAACAGTTTTAGGTAGTCCAAATGCAACATTCCTTTTTGGCATTTGCTAATGCAGTTAATCGAGTTTAAATTCCACTGACATCTTATGGCTAGACAGACATATAAAATATTCTAGCAAAACACAGAAAAAACTCTGACAAAACTTTTGAAGATGCAGGGATAATTTTTTAAATGAGGCAAAAGTCTAGCCTATACTCACAAGTCAGAGTCAGAGACAGATTGGAGAAAGCACCTAAATACTTTTTGGTTTCACAAAAGTATTTAACTTAAAGTATCTTTAAAACTGTATCACCTCTAACGGTATTATATAGAGAGGTGTCCTTAGCAGAGAAGCACCCATGTCTATGTCAATTATTTTAAAATTGCAATGCAGTGTCATCTCATTCATCCAAAATTTGCCAAAATAAGCAAAAATACGTTTAAAAAGACCGTACTTGATTATTAGGAAATGACCCTTTATGCACACATATAGAAAAATTATTAAAAACAAAAAATAAAGAATGGAGAAGCAAAAGACAAGAGAGAATGAAAAGGCCACATAATGTTTGAAGAGATATGAAACGCAATAGGAATCGCTGAAATAAATATTTAAATCGTAAAATACGATTATTCTCTTTTGGATAGCCTATTAATCCCCAAACATGGTTCTTGTTACACATTTATAATTTGTCTCTTAATGGCCCACTTTCAGTTGGTTATTTAATATATTTGTTAATGAAAATTCATAATACAAAACCAAAGTGACATCTGTAAGTAACCCACATCTAACAGCTGACCATTTGGTGCCTGGTGCCACCACACATCACATACGCTGACCTTTCCTCCACAGAAACAAAGCCCCGTCAGAAAGCCTGTAGCCGTCTAGCTCTCATTTTAAAATATATTACGTGTATATGTTCTTGTTTTTAACTTCATAAAAAGGGCAGAATGCTTCATGTAATAGTCTTGGTTTGTTTCGTACTGCCAACATTCACCTATACTGTGACATTTGTGTAAATCTTTTTTGTTTGTTTTTGCCATTTGAGACAGAATACACATACACTATGCCAAATATCAGTTTGTTCTTTTACTCCCCAATGTTATACATTTTGGCTGCTTTGAAAAAAAAATGTCTCATCTCACAAAACATCAGAAACAAAGTAGGCTAACAATACCCAAGTGGGAGAAACAAATTTACTCATACTACTTTGGCACTAGTGTAAATTAATAATGGGAAAAGCCTGGTAATATGTATTTTAAAATAAATATGTATTAAACTATTGAAAATACATAACATATGTATTAACTACACATATTTATATTTGTGCATATACAAAATATGTATTAAATCATTGAAAATACACAAAACTCCACTGCATTGAAATTTGTTGGTATCTTATTGTTTCATTTTTACAGTGAAGCTGGTTTTGATTCATTTTTTCCACATATTTATTCCACTGATTTATGTTCCTCTCTCTTTTCCTTTGTTTCTCTAATTCTGCAAATTATAAGTGTGCCTTTGTGTCTGCTTTTATAAATGTATTATACAAATATTTTTAAATATCTAAGACTTGTTGAATTTAATAATAACTGCTGCAAGAAAAGATCCTCTAAAATCCTGTCACCTAGAGTAGATAATGTGCCCTTGGCTAATCATTTTTCTGCATTTCTCTTTAAAATGCAGTCTGTTAAGTGTCCAACTTTTGATTTTGGCTGAAATCATGAGCTCATGATTTGTGCGATCATCCTCTGCACTGACTACAGTCTCCTTGGGACCCTCTTTCTCCCTCCTCTCTGCCCCTTCCCTGCTCTCTCGCACTCTCTCCCCCAAAATAAATAAACTTGAAAAATAAAACACAACTACACACTTAAACGCAAATAATTATCTATATATACTTTATCACATAGGAGATTTTGAATTGTGACTACCTTTCTGTCACTCCGTTTATTAAAATATTCTGCAATGTCTATTTAAACTTATATACAAACTGTTGGCTTGACAATTATAATTTCTTCTTTTTTTAATGTTTTTATTTTAGAGAGAGAGAGAGAGAGAGACAGCATGAGCAGGGGAGGGTCAGAGAGAGAGGGAGACAAAGAATCCCAAGACCGGCTCCAGGCTCTGAGCTAGTTGTCAGCGCGGAGCATGACGATGGGCTCAAACCCACGAACCGTGAGATCAGGAGCTGAGCCGAAGCCGATGCTTAACCAACTGAGCCACCCAGGCGCCCAGACAATAATAATTTCTTTAAGGAAACAACAGAAGAGTATGCATGTTGATGCAGGCATCATCATTACTTCACTATTTCTAATATGGAAAACCTGAAATCAACTTCAATTGACAGAGAAATTTGTTTAAGAAAATTAAAGTATGGTGCATTTATTAAATGAAATGTTGTATAGCTATAAAAGAAGATTTTGCTATTCTACACATTGTAAGAGTTTTGACCATGATATATGATGAATGGGTTAAAGCAGTGTAATCACATACCAATATGGATTTTGAACTTGATTCTGCATATTATATTGTATTATGTTTAAGAAAAAGTTCTGGAAATCTATCTATATATATGTATGTATGTATACACATACGCACATATACATAATAAAGTTAAAATCTATGTTAAACTCTTCATGGTATTTAATAATAGTAATTGGCTCTATATCACTTTCATGTGTTTTTTACTATATTCTTTATATTTATTATATCCTTCACATTTATATATTTTCTGGATTTTTAAATATATTTATATTATTTATAAATTTGTAATCAAAATACTGATCCATATTTCCTTTTTTATAATACACATACAATAGTCTTTGTTATTTCAGTTGCTTAGGGAATTTCTTCCTGCCTTTGAATGAGCTTACCATCTTTAAATTTACTTACTTTGAATGAACTTACTAGATACATAATGAAGTTTTTCTTTTTAAAAACAATGTGATATACCAGGCATATAAGAATATAAGCTGATCTACTACTGAATACTGACAACAAACGGAGGGTTGAAGGGGAAAGGGACAGGGGAAAAGAGGTGGTGGTGATGGAGGAGGGCACCTGTGGGGAAGAGCACTGGGGGGGGGGGGTCATATGGAAACCAATTTGACAATAAACTATTTATTAAAAAAATAAATTTAAAAAAAGAATATAAGCTGATCTAATGCTCAAAATAATTTTTTATACAATTATTATGACTTCCATTTCTGACATACTAAACTTTAGACATTAAGAGGTTAAAACTTAGTCACACACTTTGCAAGCATCAGAGCTGGGGTTTTACAAAGACTGGTGTTTGTGTCATTGTCTGAGACAGGAATTCCTTGAGGTGAATGATCAGAATACAATTGGGTGAATATTAAAAAAAAAAAAACATTATCTAGATTTCAAAAGTATGTGATCTATTACTTGAATAACTTTCAATCATTAATTCATATGGAATAAGAAGGAAGGAGATAAGCAATTCTTTCCAGAATACACTTCAGAATGATCAGTTCTTGTATTTTATTCCAGAAAATAGTCAGATGGCTCAAACTTTCACATAAGTCTTTAGACAAAATTTCATCAAAGAAACAAACTAAGAAACGTGCTTTTGAAAACCACCATATAGTAAAACCAACTGAATCCCAAATCTTTCACCTTCTCTACCTTTGAGGGTGTTTTTGCATTGCTAATATAGTCCACGTCTTTGTATTGATTAGGCCAGATTGTTCTCACCTGAAACTTAATGCAGTGTATTTCCTTAATGAGTTTTATATAGAACACACATGCTCGGTCCCATACATAGTCAAGATTCTGATTTAGTAGCTTTTAGGTAGACCCAGAAATCTAAATTTTAACGAGCAAACCAGAACTTTGAATAATTAGAAAATTTGGGGAAGCACTATATTAATGTAGAACAGAAAGGGAAATAAAGTATGTATTAAGTACTAGGCACTTTTAAAATGATAAATATTTTAACCTTCAAAAAATAATTTAGGCAACTCCATTTTGAAAGCACAGAAACCAATTTTAGATTAAATATCTTGCTCATGTTTACATACTAAATAAATGGGGTCATTTTCCTATCAAGCACACATATTTTGGCTTTATTATTGTTTGTATCTCACAAGGTTGGGGAACTAATGTAACTATCTGTTAATCATTACCATAACTTCAGTATTTATGGAAGTGATAATTTTATTCACCAACGTTTCAACCCCAAGTCACAAGGATCTGGGGGAAATGCTCACTGTAGATAATTTCTTCAGGGATTCTAGTTTGGGTCAAACCTAAATATATCTTTCAAATTCACAATCTGTTAATGCTAAATTTCACACTGTATGATAAATCTAAGGGGAATTTTACTTGTCTATACATCTAAGGTTCTACTACTGTTAAATATTACCAGACAACATCAATGCATTTCAACCACTGAAAAAGAAAAAGGGATTCTGGCCCAGCATTTAAGAAACTTAGAAGTGGTCCCTCTGTCCCAGCAACAAATAAAAGGTGAAATCAACAATTCTTAAACCCGTAAGAGAATTAAGTCACAAACTGCGCCCCCAAAATTGGAAAGATTAACCAATAAATTAAAAAATTACAACTTACCAGAGGAGATATTTTCACAGGAACGAGTATCTGGGTAGGGAAACCTGAACTGCAAAAGGATGAGTTGCTGGAGGTTCAGTGTCGACAAGTTTGTGATACAAAAACCTTAAGGGGAGCCGTTCTTGAGGAAGCTCTCACGGTTTTCTAAGTCTCAGCTCCTAGAGTTCTACCGGATTCTTGCAGTGCTTACTGGAATAAAAATCCTTTTGTGCTTCGGCTATGGAGGGGAGAGAGAACCATTTGATCAACACCAGAAATTTGGTTCTTAGTAAAGACTGTCCTCAGGAGAAACTATTTAACCAAAGCTTAAACTCTGAGGGTTTACCAGAGTCTAATAGACATGGGGAAGGGGAAATACCCAACCAGCATTTCTACTCTTCCGGGTGGAGAAAGGGACACACCCAGCCCAGTTAGTTCTAGCTTTCCATTGGTGGAGGAAAAAATACTCAACCCAGCTGGTCCTAGCCTTTCACCTGAAGGGTAAATACTTAACACAGCTGGTCCTAGCCTTCCGTGCAGAAGAGGGAAATTCTCACTATTATGCTTTAAATTGGCAAATCATGAATGATCCCTCCTCAAAACCCCACATAATCTACCCTCAGACCCTAGTAAAGGCAAAGCCGAGGGTCCTCTTCTCTCTTCCTACTCTCTTCCTACAGTCTCATTCTGACTTCTTCATGCCCTCACTTGAGCATGCCATGCACTCTGCAGAAAGTATGAGTAATAATTATTGTTCCCTGATGTTCCCTGATATTTTTGCTGAAGAGTATTCTGTGATCACAATAGAAGCCAGAAGAGCAGATTCATTCACTACTTTGGCTCTTGTGGGGGAGATGTCTGCGCAGCTACCTATGAGTAATAAGGGTCCAGCCAAGTGCATCAGGCATTTCTAGCTGAGAACATCACGATCAGTAAAATGGGACCAACACAATAAACAGATAACGGTTTGTTAAAAATAATAACAGCAATGCCCTTACTACATTTGATATGTAACCTTTAGCAGCCTTATGTATAAATTAAATGTATGACAACAATGATATAAAGAACAAAAAGGAGGAATTCGGATTATTTTGTTATTATAAAGTACCTTATGCCCATGAAGCAGTATAATGTTATTTGAACATGGATTGAGGTAGTTGCAAATGTGTATTTCAAATTGTAAGGCAATCAATAAAAAAGTAATTAGAAAAGTATAAGAAAGGGAAAAAATGGTATAATATAAAATGTTCAGTTAAAACCACAAAAGGCAGAAAAACAAGAGAAGACAAAATAGGAACAAAAAACAAGGACAACAAATAGAAAACAGTAACAGTAGAGGGCCCTACGGTGGCTTAGTTGGTTAAGCATCTGACTTTTGATTTCAGCTCAGGTCATGATCTCATGGTTTGTGAGATGGAGCCCAGGGTCAGACTCTTGTGTGCTGACAGTGTGGAGCCTGCTGGGGATTGTCTCTCATCCTCTCTCTCTACCTTCCCCCAAAATAAATAAATAAACATTAAAAATAGAAAGCAGTAATGGTTGATATTAATCCAACTACATAAACAATAACTTTTAATACCAATAGTCTAAATGCACCAATTAACACACAGGGTTGTCAGAGTGGATAAATAGACTCAACTGTATATTGTCTACAAGAGACCCACTTAAATATACAGACAAATATATATTAAAAATAAGTGGATGGAAGAAAACCAATTATGATAACACAAACCAAAAGAAAGTGGGATAGCTATGTTATTTTCAAACAAAGCAGAATTCAAAATGAGGCAAGTTATCAAGGGCATTATGTAAAGAGCAATATGTACAATGATAAAGGAGAAAATTCACTGGAAGACAGAAAAATCCTTAATGTGTAGGCACCTAACAGCAGAGCATCAGAGGAAGGACTAATTTACAAAAAGGGACTGTAATACTCTGTGTAGTTTGACTGCATTCTTTGAGGACACTCAATTTTCTCTACTGAGAGAATGAGATAATTCTGTTTTTCTTCCAGGGTGATTGATTCAAACTTGTTATTTTTTTTATATTGCTGATAGTTTAGAAAATTTTCTGTTAGGTGAAAATTATTATAGTAACATGATATAAGTCCTTACGGGAAAGCCTTTATCAATTTCCTTTCACATATGAGCAATATAAAGTTTTAAAGAATGTTCCACAGGTAAGTGTCTGGATCTGTATATCTTGTTTCTTCTCTGGTAACCACTTCCTTCTTAGTGTTAACTGTCATTGGACATGACAACTTAGCAATCAATAACTGGCTCTGTACTTGGGTCATAACAAAGGGTAAGTCAGGCAGTTCATAACAAGAGTATTCCTGGAAAATAATTACAAGCATCTCACCTAGAATTTAGCATGACCTGAAGATTCTTCTCTGGATCTCAGGCCAATCATAGTCTCTAGATTAAGCAATTAGATTTATCAGGTAAACTTCTTATTAGCCATTATCTTTCACATCCATGCACCTGTGCCAATGCCACCCAACACAAAGGTAAGGAGTTGCAGGGGGACTTGGCATGGAAAGGGACAGTGTTCTTAACCCACTGCAGTTAAAATATCTTGCTTTTGCCATTTAAAAAAAAACTCATGACTGTGTAAACAGCATCTCCTCATAAGGTTTTAGATGGGCCCATGCAAGTGGAAGTGTTCTAAAGTCTTACTACTCTGATACAAAATCCACATCCAGAGCCAAATATTATTTTTTGGGGGGAGGTCATATTTCTCTGTAAGTTTTTATGTAAATTCTAGTTAGCTAACATATAATGTAATATTAGTTGCAGGTGTACAATTTAGTGCTTCAACACTTCCATGCAATATCCAGTGCTCATCACAAGCACATCCAGCACCCCTTAATCTCCATAACCTATTTAACCCATCCCTCCACACTCCTCCCCTCTGGTAACCATCAGTTTACCAAAAACTATTTTAATATCTATATCTGTGGGGAGCTGCCAGAGGGCTGCCAGAGGAAAAGACACGTGCCTTGACCTGTAAGATCAGCCACCAGCACAGCTGAGCTGCGTTATCACTCCCAGCACAGCAAGAGCTGCATTATCACCTTCAGCTGAGGCCTTCTTGATTACCTCCCAAGCCTTTCTTGTTAGCCTCTCCAGCAGCATGCTGATGCTGCAGTCCTCGCCCTTGTTTCTTAGCAACTAACTCACATCAACTGTCCACCTTCTACCCTATATAAGACATGGCTTGATCAGAAACGCTGCCTGGCCTCTATTCTCTGTGCTCCCTGTCCTGCCCTATTCTCACTCACTCCCTCCCTCCCTCGGGACCGCGCTGACTGACCAGCTAGACGGGACATATATCTAATTATATATACATATACATATATAGATTTATTAAGATATAACTCATATATTATAAAATTCACAATTTTAAAGTATACAACAGTGAATTTTAGCACATTTTTACAGTTGTGCACCACTGTTAATTCCAGAACATTTTCATCACATAAAAAGGAAATTTTGTACTTATTAGCACTCATTCATGTCCCCACCCACCAGTCCAGTCCCTGTCAACCACAGCATTAGTCAGTTCCTCCAGAGAAGCAGAACTAACAGAATTGGAGAGAGAGAGAGACAGAGAGAGACAGAGAGAGACAGAGAGAGAGAGAGAGAGAGAGAGAGAGAGAGAGAGAGAGAGAGAGAGAGAGAATAACTATGAGATACAGCTCATTAGATTATGGAAACTGAGAAGCCCCATGATTTGCCATCTGCAAGCTATAGGCCCAGGAAAACTAGGGGTATAATCCCAGTTCAAATCTGAAGGACTGAGTTCTGGGGGATTGATGGTGTAAGTCCCAGTTTGCATATGGAGGCCCAAGAACCCTGATGTCCAAGGGCAGGAGAAAATGGATGCCTCAGCTCAAGCGGAGAGTAAATTCACCCTTCCCCCACCTTCTTGTTTTATTCTGGTCTTCAGTAGATTGGATGATGCTTACTCCTATTGGGGAGAACAACCTTCTCTACTCAGTTTACTAATTTATTATTTTTTTTTATTGTTCTCTCTCTCTCTCTCTCTCTCTCTCTCTCTCTCTCTCTCTCTCTCTCTCTCAAGCTTTACTGAGGTATAATTGACATACAATAAGCTGCAGATAATTAAAGTTTACAAATTTTATAAGTTTTAAACAGATTTATGAAGCTGTCACCACAATCAAGATAGTGAACATATCCATTATCCTCAGAAGATTCCTTGTGATCCTTCATATTCCCTCCTTCCCACTCTTTCTTGCTTCTGCTCCTTGCCTCTTGCAACCACTGACCTTCTGACACTATGGGTTAGTTTGCATTTTCTAAAATTTTATGTAAATGGAATAATACAAAATGTACTCTTTTTTTTACACATAATTCTTTCACTTCCTTCACTTAGCATAATTACTCTGAGATTCATCCATATCCTTCAGTCTACTGATTAAATGTGAATTATGGGACACCTGGGTACCTCAGTCAACTAGGCAGGGGACTCTTGAGTTTGGCTCAGGTTATGATCTCAGGGTCATGAGAAGGTCCTGAGATGGAGGCTCACATCAGGCTCCACTCTGGACATCGAGCCTGCTTAAAATTCTCTCTGTCCCTCTCCCTCTGCCTCGCCCCTGCTTGCACACACTCCACACTCCACACACCATTTGGTGTTTTCAGTCTTTCTAATTTTAGTCATTCTGATAGGTACTTAGTAATATCTCATTGTGATTTTAATTTTTTTAATTTTATTAATGTCTAATGATGTTGAATATTTTTTAGGTACTTAAATACCATCTGTATATCCTTAGTAGTGAAATGTCTGTTCATTTGCCCATTTTCTAGTTAAATTTTTTTAAAATTTTTTAATGTTTTATTTATTTTTGATACAGAGAGAGAGAGAGAGCATGAGAGGGGGAGGGTCAGAGAGAGAAGGAGACACAGAACTGGAAGCAGGCTCCAGGCTCTGCCCTAGCTGTCAGCACAGAGCCTGACGCGGGGCTCGAACCTACAAAAGTGAGGTCTGACCTGAGCCAAAGTCGGAGGACTAACCAACTAAGCCACCCAGGCGCCCCCTAGTTAAATTTTTAAAATCCTGCTTTCTTTCTATTTCAGTTTGATTCCTCTATGGTCAGGGAACATACATTTAATCACTTTAAATTTGTTAAATTGTGTTTTATGATCCAAAATCTGGACTACTTTGGTGAAAATGTCATTTTAGAAAAATGATTATTTTGCTGTGGTTAGTCGGAGTGTCCTATATGTGAGGTAGATTCTGCTAGTTCACTCTGTTGTTTCACTTGTCTATATCCTTGCTACTTTCTGACTAACAGTTCTATCATTTGCTGAAAGGCAGGCATTAAGGTCTCCAGCTAAAATTATGGATGATCTATTTTTCCTTTCAGTGGTACCAGTTTTTGTTTCATGTATTCTGAGACAATTGTTTGGTATGTATACACTTAAGATCATTGTGCCTGTCTTCTGGATTGATCCTTTTGAAAAAATACTAAATGCACCCCTCTGTCCCTAGTAATTATCTTTGCTGGGAGCATAATTAACAAGACATTAATACAGTCACTCCTCATCACAGCTCCTGGGTTGGAACCCTGAATTGGGCTCTGTGCTGACAGCTCAGAGCATGGAGTGCTTCCGATTCTGTGTCTCTGTCTCACTCTGCCCCTCCCCTGCATATGCTCTTTTTCAAAATAAATAAATAAACATGAAAAAAAATGACTGTTGTCTCAAATAAAAATTCTCACAAACCTATATCTTTAGTTACTTAAGCTTTATTGTCTTCT
The DNA here is from genome assembly GCA_004023785.1 of Mungos mungo. Taxonomy (NCBI): domain Eukaryota; kingdom Metazoa; phylum Chordata; class Mammalia; order Carnivora; family Herpestidae; genus Mungos; species Mungos mungo. Next base: position 164,118 of record PISW01003356.1, on the reverse strand, counting down.
TTCATGAGAAAGATACTGTTACTTAACTATTACAATCAAAAAGGAGTTTTCTTCTGGCTAGTTTCCTTTAGATACTTAATGTTCAGTGTAAAAAAAAAAAAACTTCCTGCTGTATTCTCACTAACAATAATAAACTTTGAAAATACTTTTTGAAGACAATAAATCACTAAACATTTTGAATTATTACCTAAATATATTTGCACATTTTGTTAAAATATATATATCTTGTTTTTTTTCACGATTTCTTAGTAAACACAAGTTTTTTGTCATAGTACATTGAAATTTGCTCACATATTGAATATTACCTTAAAGTAACAGCAGTAGCAGACACTTTATAACTCTCTGAATCTTCCCCTTCTCTCATCTAAGCGTCTAGTTATTTAATTCTTCAATATGCAGTGACTTGGATATTAGAAAGTACAGATTTACAAAATTATTAACTTAGTATTTGCAACAATAAGATCACAAAAATGCCCCCAATACTAAATTAACCAATTTTTAATCACTGCAAATGGCTAATTTAGAAAATAAGTCTATCCATTTGTGCATTTTAGCAGCACACTGGTGAGAACCAACAAAATTAAATCTAATTGTCCAATTCAAACCCTAATGTCAGAATCGGAGAAAACAGTACAAAGAACAAAATTTTAATGATATGACTTATTCATACCGTCGAATTTCTTCTAATTCTCTTACAGGCTCGTCTCAGCCAGATGGCTTCCCACTTTCCTCTGATGTGCTCTTTCATCCTTATCGTTCTGCTACGTCTATTAGCGTGTTGCCTTCTCGTGACTCACACACTTAGCCTTTTGGAAGATTAAAACCGTTGGAATGATTTGTTGGGGTCTTGATTAAATTTGTAAGAGCAAAATACTTCATATTGCTGTTCCTAGGTCAGAATACCTACACTCTCCCTTCAGCTGTTGAATCAAAAGGGGGAATGTGATCATAGAAAGAAACATAACCCAAAGCAAAAATAAATCAAACCAGAAATCTTCCCAAAGAACAAGGCATGCGCTTACATTGAATAATCAAAACAAGTTATATTAAAACAGTACCATCTCTGTGACATATATATATATACATATATATGCATATATATATATATATATAGAGAGAGAGAGAGAGAGAGAGAATAGACTATTACTTAGCCCCCAAAAATAATGTAATCTTGCCATTTGTGACAAAACAGATGGACCCAGAGAGTATTAAACTCAGTGAAATAAGTCAGCTAGAGAAAGACAAAAACCCAAATGGCAACAAAACAAATTAACAAAGAAAATAAAACAGAAACAGACTCATAGACGGAAGAAATAGACTGTTGTTTACCAGAGTAGGGAGATATTGGAGAGCCAGGTAAAATATTTGGAGAAAATTAAGAGGCACTAACTTACCACTATAAAATATATAGACACTATAAATTAAATAATTAATAGGTTGTGATGTACAGCATAGGTGATACAGTCAATAATGTTGTAATAACTTTGTAGGGATACAGATGTATCTAGACTTACCTTGAGGAACATTTCATAATTTATGAAGACATCAAATACTGTAATGTACCCCTGAAACTAATAGAATATCGTACATCAATTATACTTCAATAAAAATATGTCCTCTCCTTGTAAAACAATACAGAAAATATTTCTCAAGGAAGCACAATATTTAATTCTGTAATACTGTGCAAGCATGTTTTATAGTACATTACTAAGTCTATTCATAAGAATGTAGTACAAATCAATTTTGATTCAATATAGAAATAATCTGACAAAAGCAGTGAATCAATTAAAATAAAAGCCAGTTAACAATAGAATAATTATGAATTGGTTTCATGCTTCAAAAGATAGCATACAGAAACTATCCAATTTGATTACATCTATAAAACCTTCATTTCTATCCGTTGAATATGCTTTTGTGGAAACACGAAAATCAAATCATTTTGTGCACATGAGTACTTAGCGTGACCATCTGTGTAGATAGTAACATGGAGTTTTTCATGTCATTTGCATTCATACAATGACTTTGTATATAATTACTTACTTTGATCAAAGGTTTCCAAGTGTTAACTATGTTATAGTAACCAGAATACCCATGTCTAGCTATCACCTCCATTAAATGAGGCCTGTTGGCTTGCTCTGATTGTTTTTTGATGGTCATAATTCCTAATGTCTCTGAATAACCAGTTAAAATTATACTTTCAGTTTGTAGGTTTGGTCAGAAAGGATAGATCAATGTAGCATGGATCACTCAGGACCACAGAAGTCCTGTCACTTGAACAGCCATAATATGACTTTCAAGCAGTTATGGCTTTTGAGTGACTGAGCAGGTATAGATATCACAAATGATACTAGGAGCTATTGGTTACACAACACTGCTTTAAGAGATTCTTGTAGCTATACATACATTTCCCAAGTGAAAAATCACAAATTAGCCAAACAAGCCTAAGAAATCTTTCTTTCTTTACTTACTTTTAAATTTTTAAAATTTAATTTCTTTTAATTTTTTAACATTTATTTTTGACAGTAAGAGACAGAGCACGAGCGAGGAAGGGGTAGAGAAAGAGGGGGGAGACAAAGGATCTGAAGGCTTCTGAGCTGTCAACACAGAGCCTGATGTGGGGCTTGAACCCACAAACTGAGATTGTGACCTGAACTGAAGTCAGACACTTACCTGACCTGTGTGTGAGCGCGCATGCGTGTGTGGCTGGAGGGGAGGCGGTGGTGTCTGTCAGTGGCAACAAGGATAGTGACACATAAATGTGGTGTTTGTTTTTTTTTTCCCAGTAGCATTCTGAAAACTAGTTTACAGAATTTGATCGGATCACTTTTAAAACCTGATAGCTTTTTACTCAAACTTGTTCTCATCAGAAAGTAAAGGTCAATCTGTTCATGAAAACAAGAATTCAATCTACTCATTTTGTGCTACTGGATAAAAATAAATAAACGGACCATTAGGAAACAGTAAAAGAGGTAATATGCACATCACTACTTACATAAAAATTTTAAAAATGACTTCAATAAATTTGGAAAAGAATGACTAAGTGCAATCTTCACAGAACAGTGACATTTTCATACTCCAGCCAATTAAAGAAGAGTCACACAGAGTTGCTAGATGCCGCACAGGCCTGATTACAAATAGCCAGAAGTCACAGATAGATTATATATTCTGAGAATTCCTCACATCACAAATGAAATGTTAAAGCACAATCATTTTAAATGCAAAGCTTGCAAAACCATCAAGAATACTCAACATTTTAAAAAATTAATTAAACAAAACAAATGTAAATAAAAATGAAATACAAAATAATTTATAACAGAATAATATTTTATTTATTTAAAAGTTTATTTATTTTGAAAGAGAGAGAGTAAGTAGTGGAGGGGGAGAGAGAGAGAATCTCAAGCAGGCTAATCTATTAGCACAGAGCTTGATGTGGGGCTCAAATGCTCCAACCGTGAGATCATGATGGAGCCAAAATCTAGAGTTAGACTCTCAATTGATTGAGCCACCCAAGTGACCCAGAGCAATAATTTTAGAGTCAAATGATATATACCAACGCCCACATTGGGATTTTAAACATTGGACACCAATAGACAGGCAAAGAACCGGAGAAGAGGGTTCAATTAGGTGGAGAGTTAAAATGGAGACTCCAGCATGAAACTGGGATCCCGAGTTTGACTTCTCAATGACAAGGTGATCTAGGTAAATTTCTCCTGCCAGCAAAGGAAGACTACAGATACACATCTTTGTCTGCTTTAGATCTAGAGGAAAAAGTTACCCATTTAACAACTATTCAATGTCAACTATGTGATATGCAATTTTTCTAAGTGTTTAAGATACATTACTAACCCCTCAAAACAGACTAAGATTTCTGTCATCATGCAAACTAGGTTCTGGAAGGGAGAGAAAAGGTAGTATATGGTATAATGGATTCCTGGATTTCTTCTATTTCGGACTCAAGTACGCTTTCCATCAGGAGTGTTGCCTGCTGGTTGCCAGCTGTTTGAACCTTCACTAGGAACTGCTCTTGGTCAAAAGGAATTGCTTTGGTTAAGTCTGTCCTTCCCCTGGGGCATCCTGCATCAAAGCACAGGTTATAGGAAGACAAAGGTTCAGCTTCCTTGCCTCAGTTGGAAGAAAACTGAAGGAAGATCTCTGTGTAACATCTCATAAAATCACCTGAAGACTGTTGAAATTGCACCAAAATTGAATTTCTGTTTTTCCCTAGTCTTGCTTTTATCTCTCCTTTACATGTGTTATTGGTTCCCAATAAACTTCCTGCCCACAAATCTTTATCTCAGAGCTTCCACCTTGGGAAAGCAGACCTACGACTATAGATGCCAGGCTTGATAAAGAAAGATGACTCTAAGTTAAATTTCTGTTGTTTGGGGCATGTAGGTGGCTCAGTTGGTTAAACAGCTCCTGGGTTGGAACCCTACATTGGGCTCTGTGCTGACAGCTCAGAGCCTGGATCCTGTTTCGGATCCTGTGTCTCCCTCTCTCTGCCCCTTTACCGTTTATACTCTATCTCTCTGTCTCTCTTTCAAAAATAAATAAACATTAAAATTAATTTAAATTTTTTTGTTTGATCAATCTGCCAACCAGATGGCAATGTGAAGCCTGATGGATTGTAAGTTTGTAAGATAGACACATATAGTCACTACTGGGTTAGGTGTCAGTCATATCTTGATGATCGGGTGTATATAATAAAGACAACTATTTTAAAAATTGTATAGAGAGAGATGATTGAGAGAAAATATTATGAAATAATATTGGCTTTATTTCATTTGTAGGAAATATAATTTGTCTTAATTTCATTCATTTTACATTCTTTATGTTTAATGAGAAAATACATAAACTAAATAAGTTGAACTAAATATTAAAATTCAAGCTTTTAAAAAATGTTTATTATTATTTTTGAGAGAGATAGGGAGTGCACATGCACATGCACTTGCTCACAATTGGGGGAGGTGCAGAGAGAGAGGGAGACAGAGGATCGGAAGCAGGGTTTGCCTGACAGCGAACAGCCCTCTGTGGGAACGCTTGGGCCTAGAACTCACGAACTGAACCATGAGAGGATGACCTGAGCTGAAGTTGGACACTTAGCTGACTGAGCCACCCAGGCACCCTTTAAAACTCACGTTTATCAATATTGTTAAATTTACTATCACTATTATCAGCATGCAATAGATTTTAGAGAGTGAATGCTCATAGAATGTCATACACCATTCAATTTATCTCTAGGGAGGCTTCTTTAATTTTATTAAGCATTAAAATGCACATTTAATGCCACGGATCTAGATTTTATATAAATTTTTATTTACTTTTAAGAGAGAGAGAGAGAGAGAGAGAGAGAGAGAGAGAGAGAGAGAGAGAGAGAGAGAGAGAATCCAAAGCAGACTTCAGGCTCTGGGCTGTCAGCACAGAGCCTGACATGGGGCTCAAACTCACAAACCACCAGATCACACCCTGAGCTGATGTCGTACACTTAATGGACTGAGCCACCCAAGGACTCCTGGATTTAATAACTTTTAATATATCTACATATTTTATAATCATGTGATATGTCCAGCCACAAAGAGCTGCACTGATATCATGAAAGCAGCCATTTTATCTACTCTCTGGTTCTGCATTTCTTGTGTGACATAATCACTTGTTAAGAGGAACAATTACCAATCAATAAAATCTTTCCCTATTCCCCTCTCCACATCATCCCAGTCCTCCTTTAGCACACAATTACATTTTCTTCATTAAAGATTATCAATAACCTCCTAATTGACAGAAGCAGAAACTTCTTTTCTGCTCTTATATTACTTGATAGAGTATCTCAACCTTGACCACCCTTCATTGTGTGTTGTTTGTTTTGTTTTGTTGTGACCTAATAGCCTCTTCTATGCTGTCTTCCAAAATCAAACTCCACTCTCATACCCAGGATAATTAATTCTTCCTTTAAAGGCTTAGCTAGTATTTTCTCTCCCTTTCATTTCTATTGCAGGTGCTCCAGAAAGTACACTCATCATTGTCCCACAGACTAATTCAATGTCCTTCTGTTATACTTCTTTTCCATCTTGCCTTCCACACATCAGATCATTTGCCACCGCTGCTGCCAGACTAAAATTTCAAAACTGCAGTTCTGTTCCCAGCAGTCCCTTCCTCAAAACATTCACTGGCTTATTCATAGAATCTGTAGTTCTTCAATGTACAGCCCCAAAACATTTACTATTCCCTGTACACATAATGATATTCAGCTTTGTTGTCTGCTTCCTGCCCCAGAATATTTCAGATACCCACATGGGTTTACAAACCTCCAATTCTAACAATGAGTTGGTGTCTCCTTTCTTCTCGAGGTGAATTCCTCAAAGACCTTGTTTAAATATTACTTGCCCTATGATACTTTACTTGATATTCCCTGGATACCAACTATGCACATGGATTATTTTTTCTGTTCACACTACCAGGACCTTTGCAATTCCAAATTTCTCTAATGGTTTCAGGTGATATTCTCTAAATGGTTTCAGGATGGATTTTCCTTGGTCTTCAGGTCTTGACTCAGATGTCATCCCCTCACTGATGTTTGCCTTGACTTAAACTAGAATAATCTTTATAACACTTGTCAGGGTCTAAAATATCTCTATGTTGTGTTTATTCACCTTTTTGTATTCATGTAAACTCTAAGGAAACAGGAATCTTTTTGTGTTTGTTGTATTAAGATAATTTTTGAGAGCAGTTTTAGGTTCACAGCTAATGTGGGGGAAGGTATATATAATCTCCTGCCAACGTACATGCATTGTCTTCTCCATCAATATCCCCCACCAGAGAAAATAGTAACTCTCCAAAATAAGTCTAAGTTTTAGCTCAATATAGAGTGGTTTAATTATAAAACCATTGTAAATGTTGGGACTCAACACTATGATAAAAATTATAAGACATTTAACTTTAGCAATCATACTATCCATCAAAGTTAAAAAGAAAGGACAAAAATTTCAACAAGTCCACTCCCAGATATTTCCTTCAAACTGCAAGTGAAATATATAGCAACATTTAAAGAAAAACTCTCCTCATGGACTAGCACTGAATGGTACCATGCCCTTCTTTCTTGGAGATATAGACCCTTAAAATAATTGAGTTTTACCAAAGACATCCAGAAGTTTCTCTAAATATACTAGAGTGGGATCATTCTGACACAATAACACATGCCACAAACTACCAAAGGCTGTAAAATGTGCCACCAGTATAAATTGTTTTAAAAACAGAGCTGGGCAAGTATTTGGAGAAAAGAAATATTGAAGGGCAGACCTGCTAAATCAAAAGGAAGCGATGGGCAATAAACGCCAAGCTACTGAGTTCTTGTAAGATTTACTGCAAATTCTTACTGTGCACTTGCCTCATTCTTTTTCCTGTGAAGAAAATGAAGTTATTATAAGGTATCATGCCAAATCTCATGAAATGTCATGATACGGCACTAAAAAATGATCACTTTTTGCATGGAGCTCCTGAAAATTGTTTTGTAAATGGCTATAGCATTAAAACCCCCCAGTAAATTACACCTATTAAAAATGTTGAGTAATTTTACATCATTTAATTTCTTAATATTGGACATTTTATAATTTCCTATTTTTGAGATTGAAATTTATTTGAAGGTCTTCCTATAATGCATCATTATTTCTGGGAACCAACTTGTTATTTTTTAATGAGGAAGATGTTGACTCTTTCCTAAACAGGGCATGTACTTAGCTTTGTTTTTCCAGCAAATGAGATGCATTCCTGTGTTAGTCATTTTCCTTGATCTATGCATTACTAAATATATTTATTTATATTGACTGACAACTGAGATTTACTTGACAAAATTAAACTTCCTGGCTTATGCAAAGATGTGGCCCAAGGAAAAGGTGTTAGAAATACTATACCGATTTTACCTAAAAACATCCAGCAACTGAATTCTCTAAGCCACATACAACTCCCCACTAATACACTGTCATTCTTTCTGCAAACCTCTTGTATCAAATCATTCCAGAATCTTTTCCTCAAACTGTCAAATTTCAAATCAACCTTGGATGGTTTTCCCTCACACCTACTGTGATGGACTCAGAGATGATCAGCCACTTAAATCTCCCTAGAAAGACATTCTTGTTTCTGGGTATTAGAAAGGCTTTCGACACTCAGACTTCAGTTGTTGGCCCCTTCAGGGATTGTCTTTTCTTCAGTGAACTACCTCAGCCAAAATCACGCTGCTGGCGGTGTGGCCCACATCCAAGGATTTAAAAGCATAGGCAGTATGGAAACTCACTCATTTTAGCCCAATGCAGGATATCCTGAGTTAGTTATTTCAGCATCAGAAACCTCTTTTTGGTCTGTTGAAACTCTTTGGACTAAATCACAGCTGGATTTTTCCCTCTGCCTATCCTTATTTCCTCTTTTCTCTTTCTAAAGGTATTGATACCATTGTAATTCTTACTAAACATCCTGAATGCTAAACTGTCTCAAAGTCTGCTTCTCAAAGAATCCTATTTGGAATACTTTCATACATTACCCCTTAAGTATTTCAGCTGTACCTCTAATTATGTAAAAAGAATCACCTAGTTTTATAACCTCTACAGATCCCACCTCATTATAATCTTTATTATTTGAATAGGAGGTCAGAGATACCTCGTAACTGAGGTCACCTTTTCTAGTCCTGTACCCTTCAAGTACATACTCCACACAACTAGAAAGAGCTTTAAGGCAAAAGAGATTGTCTCTCTATTTATTCCCTCAGTGATCACTCAAAAACTACAAAATAAAATTTAATCTCCTCAAAATTTCATGCTGAGTCTTCTAAGACATTGCCTAGTTTTTCAGACTTAATATCTTTTATTCAAACTTGCACATCTTGGATTTAGCTTTGCTGAGTGTCCACTTTTCCCTTAATGACTGCTTCCTCAATTTTTGCATTGTTGTCTCTTCCAAAAAATCATTCTTTTTCTTATTATTTCATCTTCCCAGATCCAGCTAAAGCCATATTTTCTTTATGATGCCTTTTCAAATTAAACTCTCTCTGACTTCCCAGAATGAGTTGGGTGTCTACTCTTCTCAGGCTCCACAACTTTCTCTCTCTTTCACTCTCTTCTATGTATGTATGTATGTATGTATTTACACACACACACACACACACACACACACACACACACACACACATATATATATATATATATATATATATATATACATACATATACAAAGTCATTGACATGTTTTTGTATAACTTCTCTTATCAACTAGTTGCATTTACTACAATTTGGTTTTCTGATAAAAGTGAAATCCTTTGTATCTTTATCAAAGGCATTGGCAGATAGGTGTTTTAAAACTTATATAGGCCCTGAATGACTAATGAACACATTAAATGACTACCTTGAATTACCCCTTTTTGTTTTCAGTTGAAAATCATTACGGTTAGTAGAGAAACAATATAATATTGATGTGGCCCTTCATTTGTCCAGTAAATTTTACATTTATCTGATAAATTTTACTTCTGAAGACCCTATGAAGTGTATAATTTTCTACAGGACTTTTATGTTTCAAATAAGGATTAAAAGAAGGTTAATGAACATAATATTTAGCCTGATATGATTTAAAATACTGCTACGATCTTTTTACAAGTTTGGCATTAGCATTGAAAAAAAGAAATTTTATAAATAAAAAAATACTGCTTCCTCTCAAATTCATGTAGCAAAAAGTCTCGAAAATGGCACATATTGTGTGTCCAACATGTGCAGGTTGGCTGAACTGAATATGTTGTTGCACCTTTACATTAATATTACATGTATGCAACTTAAACCAGTAAGGCACACTTCTTTCAACATTTTGTACATTTAAATACATACATATACATTTTATTATTATACAGTTCTAAATTCAGAAAGGATAAATAAAGGTCAAATACAATTTCTTTGGTTTTTCCTATTTTTTTCAAGTTCTTTTTTTCACCCATCTTATCTTTAAATTAACTTGTAGGGTCTAAATCAATATCGTTCCAGGGCTTTTGTTACCTTATCTTGATTCGGTGTTTCTGAACTAATGATGAAAATGCAGGTTATGCTTAGATTTAGCTTTTCAATGTGAACCTACCGAAGGGCAAACATATTTCTTAAGACTATCACTTGATTTCAGGTTTTAAAATCATCATTTTCTGTTTTAATAACATAACAATGTTGTCATTCTTCTTCCGCTTATTACTATTTAGAACCTTTTAAGTAATTCTTTCCAGTGTTACTGATGTCCTTTGCAGATTCTCCTTGCAAAAACTTAAGCATTAAAAAAAATCATTCTTCAAAAATTATTGAGTTGTCTATAAGTGTTAATCAGCATGATTTTCTGTGATTACTTGCCTCAGATTCACTGAGAACATGTGGCATTCCTTCTATTCAAAGTCATACATTGTTTATAAAGTAATATATAATTGTTTATAAACCATGATGATATTCTTTACAAAAGAATATGATTCTGCCTTCAGAAAAATAATTCTTATAATAATACAGAATATTATATTATTGTAATATTATTATATAATTATAATGAGTTTTTCTTCACAGGAAAAATAGACATTTTGGATTTGAGAGGATTTTGTGTTCCACATAACTACTTTTTAGACTATCTGTTTCACTGTTTCTCGTGTGTTATTTCATTTAGATCCTACCTATCTGGGTCATGCTATCTGTCCACAGTCACCTTCACCCCTGTACTACTACAGGCAGCATGCAGGACTGAAACCTCACACTCCAGCAGCCTGACAGTGCAGAGGTGCAATAGCATGGCCATATTTTAGGTTTCTGGTAATGCAGCCTAAAGTCACTTTAGCTTTTGAAGAAATTGTGCTGGAACATATGGTTCAGGTACACCACAAAACTTGTAGATATGAAATGCTTTTTTCTTCAAATACTCATATTTTCTTTCAGAATTCTTCACCCTTCAATGGCTCCTCTGATCCGTCACTTCTTTGTAAGTCTCCTTCATGCTTCTCCCATATTTGTTCCTTTGTGTCTTTTGGAAGTATTTTAAAAGGTCTTTATGACACATTGTCTTTATGATGCATGCTTTCAGGTTTTTTGTTGTCATTGTCTTTTTTTTGTTTGTTTGTTTTTACCAGAGAAAGTTTGTAAAACACCTCAGCTGGTCCATCATGTTTATTCCTAAACACACACACAAACTCACACCTTACGCAATTAAATTGAGGGCTTTTTTATTAATTTTTTTTAGCATTAAGATTAATGCCACGCACATACTGAATAGGTGCTCAATTCATTTTTGCAATAGTTGCTCACATTAAAAAAATTAACAGAAGATTGAAGTATGACTTCACCAAATCCAAAATCAAATATTAAAAATTAAAAATTAAATGAAGCATTAGTATCCAAAATTTTCAGAGTTGAAAGAACAGAAAATCATAATACACAATGTAGTTAAACAAAAATATATAAACCATCTTAAATACCAGTTTTTAGATGATGTAATTATGCCACATAATAAAAATATTCAAATCATATGTTACAAGTCAAGCAGAGAAAGACAAATACCATATGTTTTCACTCATGTGGATCAGGAGAAACTTAACAGAAGACCACGGGGCAGGAAAAGGGGAAAAAAATAGTTACAGAAAGAGAGGCAAACCATAAGACACTCTTAAATAGTGAGAACAAACTGAGGGTTGCTGGGGAGTGGGGGAGAGGGGAAAATGGGAGATGGGCATGGAGGAGGGCACTTGTTAGGATGACCAGTGGGTGTTATATGGAAACCAACTTGACAATAAAATATATGAAAAAAAACATTTTAAAAGCAAGATAAAAATGTGTTTTCAGGTACATAAGAGCTACAAACACAACAATTTAGATGAATAGTTTCAAATCAAACTAATTCATACCTTTGAGTTTCTTTTCAAAGCTATATCTCCAAAAATAGAAAGAGTTTACACCCTTAGAAGATTCTTGGACACCTCAAGTGCTTTTGGAAAAAACACTTTCGATTAAGTAAATGCTTTATTTGTTAAAATTTTAAAAATTACACATTAGCTTAAGTAAACAAACCAGTATTTAAGAGTGATGGTAATTGGTTGAGGAACAGATGAACATTTCCTAATGTTTTGCTCTACATCTATTTTAAACTTTATTTAATAAGAAGATAAGGCTAAAAAAAAAACTCAGCAGCAACTAATTTGAAAGCATATGAAAAATAGTACTTTAAAAATAAATCCTAAAACGTTTTTAAAATTAGTCCAATGATAGTTATGTAACAATTAATTTTAATATATAGTTGTATAATGAATGACATTAATGAAAAATAAAGTATCTTGCCATTTGCAAAAACATGGGTATTATGCTAAGTGAAATGAGGCAGATAAAGAAAAATATTTTATGATTTCACTTATATATGGACTCTAAAAAACAAAACAAATGAATACAAAAACAAAACAAAAAGCAGAAATAGACCCCCTAAAAACAAACAGATGGTTGTCATTGGGTAGGGGATGAGCAAAATAGATAAAAAAGAGTGAGACATACAGGTTTCCAGTATTGAAATGAGTGGGTCACGAAAACAAAAGATACATCCAAGGGAATATAGTTATTGGTCTTGTAATAGGGCTGTATGGTAACAGATGGCAGCTACACTTGTGTGTGGTGACCACAGCATAATGTGTAGACTTGCCACATTACTACGTTGTACAACTGAAATTAATGTAACATTGTACGTCAACCATATTCTCATAATTTTTTAAAGTACTCAGTGGCTGCCCATTTCTTCACTGGATTATTTGTTTTTCGGGTATGGAGTTTAGTGAGTTCCTTGTAGATTTTGGATACTAGCCCTTTATCTGATACACCATTTGCCACTATTTTTTCCAATTCTGTTGGTTGCCTGTTAGTTTTTTTGATTGTTTTCTTTGCATTGTAGAACCTTTTTATCTTGATGAGGTCCCAATAGTTCATTTTTGTCCTTGATTCCCTTGCCTCTGGGGATGTGTCCAGGAAGAAATTGATGCGATTGAGGTCTACGAGGCTATTTCCTGCTTTCTCCTCTATGGTTTTTATGATTTCCTGTCTCACATTAAGGTCCTTTATCCATTTTGAGTTTATTTTTGTGAATGGTGTAAGAAAGTGGTCTAATTTCATTTTTCTACGTGTTGCTGTCCAGCTCTCCCAACACCACCCATTGAAGAGGCTGTCTTTTTTTCCATTGGATACTCTTTCCTGCTTTGTCAAAGATTAATTGGCTATATACTTGTGGGTCCAGTTCTGGGTTCTCTAGTCTATTCCATTGGTCTGTGTGTCTGTTTTTGTGCCAATACCATGCTGTCTTGATGATGACAGCTTTGTAGTAGAGGCTAAAGTCTGGGATTGTGATGCCTCCCGTTTTCATTTTCTTCTTCAATATTACTTTGTCTATTCAGGTTTTTTTTTGGTTCCATACAAATTTTAAGATAGTTTCTTCTAGCTTTGAGAAGAATGCTGGTGCAACTTTGATGGGGATTGCATTGAAGGTGTAAATTTCTTTGGGTAATAATGACATTTTAATGATGTTTATTCTTCCGATCCATAAGCATGGAATGCTTTTCCGTTTCTTTGTGTCTTCTTCAATTTCCTTCATAAGTCTTCTATAGTTTTCAGCATACAACTCTTTTACATCTTTGGTTAGGTTGAACAGACACTTCTCCAAAGAGGGCATCCAGATGGCCAACAGGCACATGAAACGATGCTCAGCGTCACTCATCATCAGGGAAACACAAATCAAAACCACACTGAGATACCACCTCACGCCAGTCAGAGTGGCTAAAATGAACAATCAAGAGACTATACATGCTGGCGAGGATGTGGAGAGACGGGCACCCTCCTACACTGTTGGTGGGAATGTAAACTAGTGCAGCCACTCTGGAAAACAGTATGGAGGTTCCTCAAAAAACTATCAGTAGAACTCCCCTATGACCCAGGAATAGCACTGCTAGGGATCTACCCAAAGGATACAAAAGTGCTGATGCATAGGAGCACATGTAACCCAATGTTCATAGTGGCACTTTCTACAATAGCCAAACCATGGACAGAGCCTAAATATCCATCACCTGATGAGTGGATCAAGAAGATGTGGTATATATACACAATGGAGTATTACATGGCAATGAGAAAGACTGAAATATGGCCATTTGTAGGAAAGTGGATGGACCTCAAGGGTGTCATACTAAGCGAAATAAGTCAGGCAGAGAAGGACAGATACCATATGTTTGCACTCATAGGTCTAACAGGAGAAACCTAAAAGAGGACCATAGGGAGGGGAAGCGGGAAAGAGAGCTGGGGAGAGTGAGGGACAAAAATCATGAGAGACTATTGAATATTGAAAATGAACCGAGGACTGAAGGGGGAGGGGGTTGGGGGAAGGGGATGATGGTCATGGTGGGGGGCACTCGTGCGGAGAAGCACTGGGTGTTGTATGGAAATCAATTTGACCATAAACTATTATAAATTAAAATAATAAATTAAAACATAATAATATTTTTTTAAAAAGTACTCAGTGGCTGCATGAAATAGTATAAGATACTTACCAGAATGATGAAAAGAAAGATTAGAAATGTCATGTAGAGTGATTAAAAAAACATTGTTTCACTAAGGCAAAACAAGTATATACATTAATGAGAATGAATCAGTAAACTTTTGCACAATCAATGAATGACATAAATGAATCTCAAAAATATATATTTAACTGCAAATACATGGACAGATAAATGACGTAAAACTAGTAAGTGTAAATAATGGTGAGAGAAGTGAGGATATGGAGTCCTTCAGGGAAGATTAATGACTGGAAAGGCACAAAAAGGAGCACCCGGGCACATTTTTTTCTTTATTTATTATCAAGCTTGTAGTTCTGGGGGATAATCACTTTGAGAAGACCTACTGAGTTGAATATTTGAGATTTGTGTATTTTCTGTGTTATATTCCAGAATTTTACCTTTTTTTATAAGGGACTATGTTAGATGGAATAACAAACTATTTTAGTATTTTATAGGTTGGAAAAGGAGTCATAGTTGAATCTTTGTTTAGGATTAGGGTCAGATAGAGGCAAGTTCAGTTCCTATTCATATTTACTACACAGAGAAAAGAGAAGGGATGCGGTGAAAATTCACATGACTTAAAGGTTGGATTCATGATATTTGTAACTGTATGTTAAATGCATGCTTACCAATATACACCTCATTTCTAAACATAAGTAGAAAGTGAATTTATTCTCAGAAAATGTGAGAACTAGAGTATATTGGAGCTGGAGTGACATCCTCTTGGATTGGAAACATATTTACCCATTCTTTCCTGGTTCATGCAAAAACATCATTTTAAAAAATATTTTAAAAGTTGAGTTTTTATTGTGAGAAAGACAGGGATTTGATAAATTAGTATTCTCTGGTTTTGTCCTAATTAAAATATCTGATTAAGGAACTTATTTTAATCCAGATTATATTTTCATGTACATTGGTCTAAAGATCAAACACAAGTTACTGGGAAATAAGTAATTAGTTATTAAGCCCAGCACAAAAGTGGAAATGCTTTTTGGTTCACAAAATAGGGAAGTGAAAAATAAATGACACTGGATTAAAAAAGAAATCATTTCACCCAAGAAATTGTATGCTATTATTTGTTTTGGGTTTGGTTTTTTCACTAACACACGGGGTCAGGATATAACTTAGGGTGGACCAAACAGGTAGAGGGGTTTTTTTGTTGTTTTTTTTTTTGTTTTTTTTTATTTCACTTGATCTGAAGCATATTCAGATTATGAAGTCCCTGGAGAATGTGAAAGAACAGGAATACCGAATACAAGCCAGTGGAAAGAAACTGAAAATACCCAGTGTCTTTGGTAATTTAAGTGAGCAAAAGGCTTTCCTAAACTCAGATTTAGGTTAAGGATTTCAACTTCCCTGTATCATTTACTGCTATTTAGTCTGGTCTGTGGCAAATGCTATCAAACTTCAATTTCTACTATCTTATAACCAGCGAATTTTCAGAAATCTTTATTTCAGACATTGCCAAGATGTTGGATAGAGGAAAATAGAACAAAAAATAGACCACCAAAGAGAGCATTTAAGATTTCTAGTGAGTTGTGGAAATCACAGAAATGAAAGCATTTCAGGTTGAGAGAGGGGGCTCTAATATGTCTTTTTATATAATCATGAATGCACAGAAAACAATGATCAGTTTTAAGTGAAGAATAGTAGGCAGCAATTTCATGCTGATACTATGCAACTGACTTTTAAAAATAAATTTGGATTCATTTCATTTATTTCTGTGTTTGTTATGTGTGACTTGGGTGCAACTGTCCACAGCTCATGAAGGGCAAAAAGGTGTTTATCAACTGTGACCATTAATAAAAATATTTGCAATAGAAAATATGAGCAGTTATTTTTGAAAACACCACACAATGCTTGCTAATACAGAGAACATACACTGTGTACCATTATTTTAAAATCTGCCATATAGAGTTATCTATGTAATGAAATAATACTCTTCAGTGGGCCTGACAATATATTTCTCTTGCCGTGCATTGCTCGCAGATTTTTGAGACAAACTTTCCACACATCTGAGACATTTGACCTTTAAAGTGCATTCACCTCTGTCCATTACCTCTAAATGATGAAAGGCGAAATCCATTTTGAAGGAACACAATGTAATTCATCAACTGCAATTGTTCCTGGTCTAGAAATCCAGTTGTGGTATTTAAAGATAAACAAAAGCAATAACACAGCAGCGTGACAGCTATCTGAATTCCACAGCTCAGCGGCCAGATTTCAACCCCCTAGCGCCCCCCGTCCTTAGCTGTGTGACCCTGGGCAAGTCACTTAATCAGCTCCATACCTTAGTTTTCTCACTGTAAAATAGAGGTAACACTAATAATTCTGCCTCACAGGGTTATATGATAATGAAATGGATTCTCAGCTGTGAAGTACTTAGAATCAAATCTGGCACATTTAAGAATACCATATTCACAAATCTAAAACATGAGCACATGACTCAAGCCCTCATTTCCTTCAGTTCAATACAGTCCAGGCCAGAATATCCACCCTGGTGACTCTCATCTTTCTCGAGAGCTGCGATTATTTCCCTCTAACTCTAAACGGAAGGCCGGGCTCCACTACGGTGCTCATGACATGCACAATTGCTCACTAAATGCTTCTTGGGTCTCTATTACACTCTGTCATCATGTTCTTCCTGTCTTTTAGGAATTCTATTACCCCTTTTTGAATCTGCCATATGTTTTCTGATTTGCATGATTTACTAATATAGTACGTATTTTATGCTACCAAGTGAATCAATCTATTGGTCTATCCCCAATCATTTTTTGAGCGTTCTCTCTATGACAACTACTGTGCTAACTGCTTTTCTCCTATTTAACCTTTACAGTAGCACTTAGGGAGTAGGACTTATCCTTATTCATGTTCTTCAAGTGAGAAATATAAGACTCAGAGTCCAAAGTCACATACCACAGTTTAGGCAGAGTTCACATATGAACACATTTGGAGACTATGATGTCAAGTTTTCCCTGGACGAGGGAAAGCAGTAAATCAAAAAGAGAGGCAGGTATCTTTAGGGTCTGTGATTCTCCTTACAGAAATGCTGTCCTTTGCTGCTTTGTTCATTCATTCTTTCTCTCCTCCTCATTTCATCATGGATATCTTTGCAATCTTATGTTGGGGAAAACTAAGCTAGCCTCTCATTTTGTTACCACGAAACTTAACTCCTATTCCTATAACTATGCTGAAGGATGTTAGCAGATAGATATGGTTAAATAATTGATTCAGCCTCCATTAATATAACACATTATTGAATGTCAGGAATTATTTTAAATGTAGGGATATAGCAGTGAATAAAACAGTAACAATGAAAAATCCAAAGTCCTATAATAAAAGGAAGACTGTATATCGATATGTAAAATATGTACATATATATATACACACATAGTACAATATCAGCTAAAGGCATTATATTCTTTTAAAAACTATCTTCCATAATAATTGAGAGTTTTATATACTTTTTAAAAATTATTAATTGCCATGATGACATGTAAATAATTACAAGGTAATTACAGTATGCTTTGAAGCTTCAAAACATTGCTCACGATTCATTGGCTCTATTGTTATACACAGACACTGGTGATAATCTTATCAGAATCGCTATTCAGAGATGGTTGCATATAATCATAATCATAATCCACAGAGAAATTTCATAGTATGAAAATGTGTTAAATAAAAATAGAAAAAGAACAAGTAATGAACCACTTGCAGATCTAAATTGTGTTGATGTCTTAGATGGTGGCCCAGGAAGTCACCTAGCCAAAATAATTAATGTGCTCATATATAGCTTTCTGTCAATTGAAAGAATTTACCATTCTATTTCTTTTTTTCTTAACTTTTTAAAAATGTTTTTTATTTATTTTTGAGAGACAGAGAGAGATAGCGTGAGCAGGGGAGGGTCAGAGAGAGAGAGAGGGAGATACAGATTCTGAAGCAGGCTCCAGGTTCTGGGCTAGCTGTCAGCACAGAGCCGTATGCAGGGCTCAAACCCACAAACCGTGAGATCATGACCTGAGCTGAGGCTGGACGCTTAACCAACTGAGCCACTCAGGCGCCCCTACCATTCTATTTCTGAGGCAAACTGGTGAGGGTTGCTTGAATAATTCCAAAGTAATATTTAAAATTTTTTTCTTATCATAAGTATATTTAAGATTCTTGAATTGCCCCTTTATATATATGTGTGTGTGTGTTTGTTACATCCCAGACCTATTAAAAAATCAAAATATTCATTTAACTGTCAGCTAAACATGTAGGCTAAAATTCAAAGAATAACAATTAATTTTGTTTTCTTTTTTCTAAAAAAATAATGTTTATTTTTGAGAGACAGAGAGACGGAGCACAAGCAGGTGAAGGGCAGAGAGAGAGGGAGACACAGAATCCAAAGCAGGCTCCAGGTTCTGAGATGTCAGCACAGAGCCTGACATGGGGCTTGAACCCACAAACCATGAGTTCATGACCTGAGCTGAAGTCAGACACTTAACCAACTGAGCCACCAAGACACCCCCAATATGTTTTCTTAATATTCATAACATAAATTCCTAAAAATGTATAACCAAAATGACAACTTCAGCATCACTGTATTTGGCATAAAGAATATTTTAAAGACTTTTTATTTGCATTTGAACAATTAAGTGTTTTTAATTATTGTTGCTTCAATAATGGTTTTGTATGGATATTGATATGTAAAGTCCATCTTAGCTCATGTGACAAAGAGAAGAATAGTGTTTGTAGATGTAGACAGTAACATGTTATTCAGAAAACAGGAATGACCTCTATGTCTGGGTGTAGAGGAATCAATGTAATCTAAATACCCAAAAAGAAAGAGAATACAAAGAAAGTAGAAGCAATATTAATATGTTATCAAAGATACTTACCAGAAAAGAGAATTCTTAATCTTCTCATACCTCCCTCTTAAATATGAAAATAGGTTGAAAATGCTATAAATTCAGTGTTTTGTATTTATGCCTACAAAAGAAATTACATTAAATTACAAATATCCAGGTAAAACAGACCAACAGAGGAGGAATTTGTCCAGTTTGTCACATCAGCTCAGAATTTATAGTCTCAAATCAAAGTGAATCAAAACATTAATCCGTGTAACTTGAATTTTGGATGTATATTCATAGCAATTCACTCTACCTTGCAGATTTCAAGTCTTCATTTAGATACTTTCATTAATCTCAGCCCCAATCACCAAGATCTGTTAGTTCTAATCAAGCAACATGGGGTGGTTATAAAACAAATATAACAAAACAAATATAAGTGACTTATAGCAACCTAACATATAACAATATAATTAAATTTTCCCAATGCCTTTCTATTATAGTGTAATAAGCAAACTGTAAATGATACAAATTAAAGTTTTTAGATTTCTGACATTTTGTTTTGTTGTGGTGGTGGTGGTTGGGTTTTTGTTTTTTGAAAGAGAGAGCAGGGGTGGGGCAGAAGGAGAGGGAGAATCTTAAGCAGGTTCCATGCCAAGCAAAGAGCTCAACATGGGGCTTGATCTCACGGCTGTGATATCATGACCTGAACTGGAATCAGGAGTTGGACTCTTAAATGACTGAGCTACCCAGGTGCCCCTCACACGTTTTTATCAAATATCTCATTTTATTTACCATGTCCCATTGTATGTTTTAAGAAGATATTTATGGAGGAATTTGCTTGATTTTTCCAGCAGGAATTCTGTATTACTAAGTCTTGTTTGCAACCAAGTATTGTATTCTGTGACCTTTATAAATGATAATTTTAAAGAAATAAACTTGCTTGTTTCAGATTCTGTGTCTCTCACTCTTCCTGCCCCTCCCCCTCTGATGCTCTGACTCTCTTGCTCTCAAAAATAAATAAAACATAAAAAAATTTTAAACAAAAAACCTTTTTGCTTTTTTAAGTTTATTTACTTAATTTGTGTGTGTGTGTGTGTGTGTGTGTGTGTGAGAGAGAGAGAGAGAGAGAGAGAGAGAGAGAGAGAGAGAATCCTAAGCAGACTCTGTGCTGCCAACACAGAGCCCAATGTGGGGCTCAAACTCATGAACCATGATATCAGGACCTGAGGTGAAATAAAAAGCCAGGCACTTAACCACTCAGGCATCCAACAGATCAGCTTTCTAAACGGTCATACATTTTGAAGTCTCCAGGATACAGCTGCTTATAAGGAAAGAGATTTTGTACATGCAGTTTATAGCATACTTACTCACCATTTAAAAACTTGAGACATTCCCAACACCCTGGTTTATATCCTTTTTAATAATTTTTCCAAATCCCTATGGCAATAACAGCCTTTTTATCTTAATTCCACTATCATCCCCCTCCACTATCATTCTCCCTACTATTTCTAAAGCCTTTGGTATGTATTCCATATTCTTTATTTTTGTAGACATCTTATCCCTGAAAACATACAAGATTTTACTTTTTACAAAATTCCTAAAGGAGAGAGCCTTTTGTAAAAGAAGCCGAGTCCTTCCTCCTTTTGTTCAAGGAGGCCACAGAGGTAGTGAAGGAGGTAAAAGGAAGAAGACTCAGACGTTCTGAATGCCGGGGCAGCAGCCCGTCACTGTTCCTGTACAGCTCAGTTATGTCCCTTGGGATTTAACTGAGAATATTCAGTGGCAGCTATGACACAGTAACACAAAATTCTACACACACTTGTCAGAGTTTTCACGTAACTCCAGTTCAATGGCCAATGGGAAAAAAGACAAAAGGACCTACTCTTTCTGTTTCTCCTGGCCATTTCGTGAGCTTGGTCCAGGTCAATTGAGTTAGAAATCTAATGTGCCTCTTTCTAATTGTCCCAGTGTCCTGAAAGCCAAGAAGAAAGAAAGTGTTGAAAGATCTTTTGTTCTAGATTTCCCAGCTTCTTTGATTTCTACCTCTTTCCTAGGGACAGTTCCTGTTTGAAGCACTTATTTATACCAAGATTTCCACTCTTGCATCCGGATCTTTAATAAAAGGATGTACATTCCACTGGGAGTAGGAACATTTTGAGAAATTCAATATGGAATGTTCATCTCGCTAACGGTATCTTTATAAGACTTTGTTTGGTCCCAGCATGTTTTCCTAACAGGGGGCCAAATGAGCTATTCCAGTAAGTCCCGTTAGGGACTACTCAATACTCCTCTGCTTACCTCACCAAGCTGTGAACTCACCTGCTCTGCCAAATCTGGAATTTCCAAACAATTAGAAAATGGCATCAAATAGAACCAGTGAAATAAGACCAATCCATAATTAGTCAATTTTTAATGGCTACGACCAGGTCCGTAATACCTCAGTAGTTGCTGAATATGCGAGAGCAATGACTATTTTATTTTGCTTTAATTGTTATTTTTCATGCACATATAAAGGATTGAGCTAGTTATACAGTTCATAGAATATTATGATCATTAATTTAAGACCTATATAATTTTTGTCTTTCCAATTTCATTTATTTATTTATTCAGGCACTTTTCTCTGCATTTTGTCATTCGCTGATTTCTAACCACCCCAATAAGGCAATCATATTAATGTGTTTGGTGTGCATCCTTCCATGAGTACATAGCAGGCTATAATATATGTCCTTTTTTTTAGGTTGATAAAGTTTTTACTAACATGAATGGTCCTGTATAATAATTTGTCCTGTATAATGATTTGTTTGTTTCATTCCACAGCATTGTTCTGCGTTCATCCAGTCTGTTGTTTTGGGTTTTCTCTCTTTGTTTTGTTCCGGTCTATATTAATGCACTCATTAAGTCTGCTGCTCCCAGCTGCCATGTGGTATTCAGCTGTGCACATCAGCCACAATTTTGTTCCTACTCTCCTATAATTTTTATACCCTCCTATAATCTATATGAGAATTTATTTGCAATATATGTCTGGCAGAAGAGTTGTTGGGTTACAAAGAGTATGTGCATTTTATTTAATGGAAAAGCTACCAGCTTTGCTTCACAACAAAGCAGTGCATGCGTGTCACTCTGTTCCTAGTTTTGAAACTGCCCAGCTTCCTAACTTTTTATCTTCTAATTGACTTTAATTGATTTCTCAATTTTTTTAACAGACAATGTAATTGGCAGGCAAGAAACAATTTATTTAGATTGCATATCTTGTTGATAGGTTTGGACATGTAAAATGATCACCACAATCAAAGGAGTGAAAATATTCATTACGCCTACAATTTTCTTCATGTTTTTCCAGTGTTTCCCTTTCCTACCTGGTCGTTTGGGTTTCTTTCCTTCACTTATTAAAATGGCTAGAGCCCCCACTGTTAGGGCGCGTAGAAGAGGGGAGTACCGGCATTCTTTCATTGTTCTTGATCTTAAGTAAAAAGCTTTCAGATGCCTTTTATCAGTTTGAGGAAATTCTTTTCACTTTCTAATTTACTAAGACTTTACAAGGAATGGATGTTAGATTTTACCAATGCTTTTTCTGCATATGTAACTTATATAATAATATAGTTATTATTTTTGAGTTTGTAAATATGGTGAATTATATTATGTGATATATTTTTTAAATTTTAGGGAGAGAAAGAGAGAGAGAGAGAGTGAGTGGGGAGGGGACATAGGGGGAAAAAGAGAAAATCTTAAGCAAGGTCCACACTCAGGCTCCGTGCTTCAATCCCACAAACCTGGACCCTGAAATCAAGACCTGAACTAAATCAAAAGTCAGACACTCAATTTTCGGAGCTACCCAGGCACCCCCAATATTTGATTTCTTAATGTTAACCAACCTTGCATTTCTGGGATAGAGACCAATAAATCATGATGTACTGTCTTTGTATATACTGTAGAATTTTATTAAATTCTTAAAATAATATTTGGATCTATGTTCATAAGGGATACATGTCCTCAAACATTGGTAGAATGCTTATATGAAGACATATTGTTCTGAGTTTTCTCAGAGAAAGGACTTTTAACTAGAAGTTCAACTCCTTTGTAATATAGGCTACTCAGTTATTTGTGTCTTCTTAATTGATAGTTTCTTTCTTTCAGAGAATAGGTTCATTTCAACTATGTTATGAAGTGTATTGTCATTATTTTGGAGGAATTGTATGTCTGGTTTGAATTTTATCAATTTTATTGATCTTTTTAAATAACTGATTTTTTTTTATTTCATTGGGTTTCTCTATTGGTCCTGATTTCTATTTTATTGATTTCCAAACTTTGATCTTTCTTTTGTTTTCCTTAATCTGGATTTCATTTTCTCCTCATTTTCCAAATTCTTGAGATGGAAATTGAGGTCACTAATTTCACATTGTTTTTTCTTGAAATACAGGTGTTTAGTGCTATAAATTTTCTCTTAGGTACTATCTTAGCACATCCCACAGATTCTACTAAGTTGTTTCCATTTTTATTTGAATGCATATGCATTCTAATTTTCCTTTTGATATCTCACTGTTATTGATTTCTTCTTTTTATTTTATTTTATTTTATTTTATTTTATTTTATTTTATTTTATTAACTTTAGAGGGCCAGAGTTTGGAGGAGGACGGGGAAAGAGAGAGACCAAGCTCCACACTCAGCACAGAGCCCGATGCAGGGCTCAATCTCATGACCCTGGAATCATGACCTGAGCCAAAATCAAGAGTCTAATGCTCAAGGGACTAAGTTACCGCAGGCCCCCCCTTACTGTTATTGATTTCTGATGCAATTCTATTGTGATCACAGAACACAATTCATGTGACTTTAATTATTTTTATTGAAACTTTTTTTGATTTCTAGAATTTTTTTTTGTAATCTATTCAATGTGCACCTGAAAAGAATGTGTGTTCTATTATTTTTTGATAGAATGTTCTGCCAACGTCAATTTATTAATATTAGTTGGCAGTATTATTCTAATATCCTAGCTGATTTTCAGTCTACTTGTAATTCCTTCCAAGAGCATATTATCTTCAATGATCCAGATAATAATATGTATTATTTGTTTTATTTACTCATTTTAGACTGTTCTCTGTGGAAGCTTTGTGTATTGCTAACATACAGATTTCAATTACATGTTAAATCTTTTGCTCCTGTTGTAAAATGTCTATCATATGATCTATTTTTTAGGTTTGACTGATATTCAAAAATACTATTTTTATTTCAGCATGTATTTGTCAATATTCTTGGATCATATAATTATTTCAAATATTTTTTCTATTAATTTTACTGGGTATTTCTTCACATAGTTGAATATATGACCCAAAAATTAAAAA
Organism: Mungos mungo; assembly: GCA_004023785.1. Taxonomy (NCBI): domain Eukaryota; kingdom Metazoa; phylum Chordata; class Mammalia; order Carnivora; family Herpestidae; genus Mungos; species Mungos mungo. Next base: position 139,387 of record PISW01003356.1, on the reverse strand, counting down.
TAAATTGATATCTACCTTTCCAATTATGTACCTCCTTTTCCTCTCTTTTTTTTGTGGAAATGTTGACAGTGAGTTCCTAGAGGCTTATTCTGTCTTCTTTTTTTATTAGATCTATTTTTTTCATCAACAAAACACAATAAAAGTAAATTTTGGGGGAGCCTGGGTGGCTCAGTCTGTTGAACCTCTGGATCTTGATTTTTGGCTAAGATCATGAACTCATGATTTGTGAGAATGAGCTCCACATTGGCCTCTGCTCTGACAGTGTGAAGCCTGCCTGGGAGTCTTTTTCTGCCCCTCCCCTGCTCATGCTTGTGCTCTCTCTCTCTCTCCCTCTCTCTCAAAATAAGTAAACATTAAAAAAGTAAACTTCTACTAAGTATACATAACATATAAAATTATACTTACTTTTAATTTCTGCTACCCTTGGATTTCTTGGGTTTCTCTTATTTGAATATATCTTCTAAAAGCATTTTCAAAAAAATTATATAACAAACATTCTAAGGATTTGTATGAGAATATTCTTACCCTGCTCTGAAATTTTAATAATAGTTTGGCTAGATACAAAATTTCCGGTTCAGAATGTTTAAATTTTTTTGTTTCATAGTTTCCTTCCATAAAGTATTAATCCATTGTCTCTCTATCTCTAGGAGGCACATACCTTATATTTTTATGGCTATTTTTTCTTTATCTATGGAAAGCTTCCCTTTTACTATACAACTTATTGCTTGCACTTTCCTTATTTCTTAAATCTATTTATTATACTCATTAAAATTTATTCCAATCATTCTATTTTATTAGTATAAGTTCAGATTGCTATTTTTTATTTACTATAGTTTCATTCTTTGGTTGATTATTATTTTTAAGTTCATTATCAGATGCAGGATTCTGGTAAGCCAGTAATATATATATATATATATATATATATATATATATATATATATATATATATATATATATTTTTTTTTTTTAAGTGTGATTTGAGGTGTTTTCAATGTCTGTAGTTAAATACTCCCATCACAGCCAATAACAAGCTACTGAAGTATCATCTCTGAATACAGAGTTGGAAAGACAGGTTCACAGTTGGCTGTCAGGGACAGGTACAAACTGGTTTTAGCGCACCACCACAACAGATATACTATAACATATAGAATATAATGAGGAAGGAATAAAGCGCTGCACAAATCTTATCCTCCAGTTGAAGTGAAAGGCAATCAGTATTAAGATGAGGATCCAGAACCAGTGAGGATCACACTCCTTTGTTTTTATTCCAACAGACAATCTCTGTTAAAGTATTAATTACTAAATTCTTAGAATTATGAAGAATTGACGGAAGCAGTCATCTTAGGTTGTCAGCCAATATCCTTGAAGGTGAAGGAAAGATAACGTACCTGTAGAACAAGAACTAAAGTCAGTCTGATGAGTATTCAAATGCTTTCAAAGTTGTTCACCCTAGGGGAGTTACCCTGTCTGATGGGTCCTATTATGGAAGACCTGGAGAGTTATTTCCATCTTCTGTGAAAAGATAGGAAATTATTATTCAAAGACAGTGATGGTATAGTGAAATGGTCAGAACCAATCTTCAAAAATTCCCTTCGCTGAATGCTCTCACTGCTCCCAGATGTGTCTCACCCTAGGTGACAGCCATGAACACTCTCCCCAACCACAGACACACACACACACACACACACACACACACACACACACACACACATCAGTTTTAAGAACTTTGACTTCTACAAAAGTTTCTAATTTTTTGATTAATTATCTCTTGTAAGCTTTTCTCTCATTTACTTGGTTCATCAAGGCTGATATTGGAGGAGGGAGCTTGCAAGGCTTCAAAACATCTCCCAGAGCATCCTGTAAATTAGACTTTCATGAAGTGTGCCATGATATGAATTTGAAGCAGGCTGTATCTGAAGATTCTAGATAATTAATTTACCTCTTTTGTATATTGGTTGTTTTACACTTTACAGATATCAAGTGAAGTTTAAGATTCAACTGAAAAACAAATGTGAAATTCAATTCAATTCAGCAGTTATTTAACTTTTTAGAACAAAAGAATTAAGTCTTTACTGTCACAAGTAGGGAAAATATAGAGAAAATGTCCCCCTGCACTCTTCTTCCAACTTTTATACCCTGAGCTGCCCGTGTATTGAAAAGGAAATAACTTATTCTAGACTGAAATATAAATCAAAGTAAGTTTTACAGCATAGTTCTACCAAGAGCTTCTGTATGTAAATCCCTTCAGCAATTTAACTGGGCATCTAGAGGTACTTGGCTATTGGGAACAACTGAAAGTATTTATAAAACTAAAACATATGAAGAAGATAATTATAATGCCTATATGCATGAAGAATCAGAATTCATCTTTTACCTGAAGGACAATTTACTAAAAGTTGAAGGAGTCTTGAGACTAAGTGCTAACAGTGTGTATAAGATCGTTATATGCGAAGTTGGATTTTAGAGCTCTATTCTGAAATTCCCTACAAATTTGAAAAAGGAATAAGTTATCTTGTGCAGTAATAAAGCAATTCATCTCCTTGACTACAGCTGCGTGTAAAATTGCTGAAATTGGTAACTTTCAATATCAGAGTATTGTCTTTCATTTCTCTGAAAGAAAAAGTATATTTTTCATAAATTTCTTGCTTGAATAACAGATTTCCTTTAAAATAAAAAGGTAGCAATAGTTGGTGTTTATTACAAATCTATTGTAAACATTAAAATATTTGATATAAGAGAAAAAATTATACAATTATATAAAATTAGAAAAGGTGAAAAGTATTTCATTTAAGAATGAAAGATATGTTTGCATTTCCTTTTTTTTTTGCATCAATAGCCTCAAACACATTATATCTGCTGACTTAACAGTAATTTTGATTCATAACTCAATGATTAAATGGTCTCCCCCTCTTTAATAAAAAGTAGTAAATTACTTTTAGATTTTCAATATTTTGAACAGCTAAGCTATTAATTCATAACTACTGCCTAAAATGTATTTGGCACCTAACAGTAGGGAAAAATTGGTAATTGATAAATTGAAGCTATTACTAGGGAGAAAAGCTCATCATTTATAATTTTTCTTTTAGAACAAAGTTGAAATTAGCCAAAATAAAGAGGTTTTATATTTCACAAACAAAATCACCATTTAATATGATTCATATTCTGTAAGCATCTAAAAGTTGCCAAATCTAACCACTTACAAATAACTACACTTTTATATTTAAATTTTTTAACAGTTTAAGTGCCTCAACTTGCTAAAGCATACAGAAGTTAAATGATCCTTTGAAAAATATAGAATTTACATTTCTTTAAAGGACTCATTGGTCACAGACTTATAGCACTTTAAAATTAGTGACAATTGCCATATGTGTTTCATAATTCAATAATTTTCTAATCTTGTCAAAAGCACCATTTTAGACATCATTCCATTCAAATACTACTTAATTTTTTCTTTATCATCTAAATTGAGTGTAATTTTCATATTCATTAAAAAAATACCTTGATTTACTTTCACAAATCATTAAATAACCATATCTGCCATATGCCATTGTTTAATAAAGTTGCAGTTCCTTTAAAGAACCCCACTCACCAACAAACTGGTTGCTTACATTGTTTATTTTCAATATGCATGACCAGAATGGCAAATGTCATAATTGCATCAATGTTTTAGTCAAATTGTATATTAAACAAACTCGACTAATAAATACTTTCTTCTGCAAAAAAATCCTTCTATTGGGAATATCTACATCTACTACTTAAAGGTGGATCTCCGTGTATTTCCATGACATAAAGGAAATAATGCATTTTGTAAACTAGGGAATTCTTCGCCAGCCAAGGATAAATATAGTTTGCTAGAGGCGTCTTTACCCATAAAACATATTGTAAAAAACAGAAAAAATTTGTCTGATATATAAAAAAAAAATCAAACTTGTAACAATGACAAACAGGCTGATTAACCTCATACAAGGGCAATACCCAAACTGTTCTTATCTCAAGTAGGATGACATTATTATCGAATCCACAGTCTCCTAGAAATGACAATTTTTCAAGAATGAATAATACTCAGATAAGGATGGAAAATAACTTAATATTCCTCTTGGACTTTTGTCCTCTTCACTACAGAGATTCTATTCAGATTTTTATACCTTAAGTTATGTTCACAAAATGATGAAAGCTTCACAGTACTATCTTTTTCCAATTGCAACACATTAAGTCATATATTTTCAAAGCTGTCTAGCATCTAAAGTCCTATGGAAAAAAGCTTCCTGGTCATTCGCTCCTGCTTCACATTTAGATGAAGAATGTGTCATATATGTGAATGAATACTATTGGAATTAATGAAGTAAAATTATAATTATTTCTTGGACTATCATAAGTTTATGTTCTTTGCTTTTATAGCTAATATCAGTAACTCCTAGTGGTTTAATGGTGGTTTAATGACCTAAAATATCCATGTGTACCAAGGTATATAAATGACTGAAGTTTACAAAAATAAAATTAAGTTAAAGATAAGACAATCCTACTTTCAAATGTAATATAATAAGAGACATATAAGAAAGGTGAATTGCACAAACATTAATTGTGTGATGGTGCAAGCAAGCACAACACAGATTTTCTGTGACTTCAAATGATTGGTTAAGCACATCATAAACATCAAAACTATCATGGTACCTTGACATGAAGTTAAATTGAAAGTTTCAGTTTGTGCCAGCGATATATTATATATATCAGAGTGAGATGGGAGGTAAGCCAATATGTAGATTAATAAAGAAAATAAATTAGAACTATTTAGATGACCCTTAAATTTTTTCATTAACTTTAAGCCTATACAAAGTAGAAGAACAGACTTTGTGGGAGAAAATTATTGGAAAACATTTGCAAAAAGAGTTTCCACTTTGCTATGAGTTTCAACATTCACAAGGAGAAAGATGACTGTGACCCTTAAACCCACTAAGAAGGCAACGGTGACAGAACCCAGAAAGAGCGGGACTTGTCTCCCACATTCAACAAGACCCTTTGGTCTTGTGTCTGACACATATGCCTGAAGTATCTAAGACTAGATTCTACCACTATTGGCATATAGTAACATGGAAGAGGGCAGAAAGAATGAAAGAGAGGAAGATAGAGAGGGAGGAGGAGAAGGAAGGGGAAAAAAGGGGAGAGAGAAAAAAGAAAAGAGAGAGAATGTTTTAGGAAGGAGTATTACTGGGGTGCCTGGGTGGCTCAGTGGGTTAAGCCTCAAACTCAGGCTCAGGTCATGATCTCGTGGTGAGTTTGAACCCCACATCAGCCTCTTTGCTGTCAGCACAGACCTCGCTTTAAATTTTCTGTCTCCTTCTCCCTCTGCCCCTCCCTCCCTTGTGTTCTCTCTATCTCAAAAATAAATACAAATATTACCAAAAAAAAAAAAAAAAGGAAGGAGCATTACCAACAGCATGGCAAATGTATTCCCCATGGGCTGAGATGAGTCATACGAAACAGATTTTATATTCGATCCCCAAAGGAAAAATGAGGGAACTCCTTACGAGTTGTGGATAGGGGTCGCTGGGTGGCTCAGTTGGTTAAGCGTCAGGCTTCGGCTCAGGTCATGATCTCATGGTTTGTGGGTTCAAGCCCCGCGTTGGGCTCTGTGCTGACAGCTCAGAGCCTGGAGCCTGCTTCAGATTCTGTATCTCCCTCTTTCTCTGCCCCTCCCCTGCTCATGATCCTTCTCTCTGTCTCTCAAAAATAAATAAATGTTTTAAAAAATTAAGAAAAAAGAGTTGTGGATAGAGCAGCTGCTAGAATGTAAAAGTCTTCATTGTCTGTGAGATCAAAGTTGCAGGTGGAGGGGAACAGTAAGGACTGTCTACAAACCCATAAAATGTCCTACATGAGAATCAGGTTTAAACCTTTGCCTAGACCACAGTGCTTGAGGCCATTTTAAATTACTGTAAATTAAGAAGTCTTTTTATTCTACCTATTTTCTCTCTGTTTTCTACTCATATTCTTAATCCTGGGGGTGGGGGGGGGGTCAAAATTCATGATAAGCACAGGAGAGGAAAGGGCAACCACTCCAATCTTCATCATATCCTTTCTTAGCAGAAAATACATTCTACATAAATATGACCAACTGGAAAGAGTAGAGATTTAAATCCAAAAATAATTACTTAATTACAATTTGTTTCCATCATGTGAGAGTAATCATAAAAGTCATAATTCAGTATGGCAAGGTGACTATAGCTAAAAATACTGTATTGTATATTTGAAAATTGCTAAGAAAGTATATCTTTAAAAATTCATTATAAGAAAAATTATAAGTATATATGGTTATGGATGTTAGACTTGTGATAATGATCTTTCATAATATACACAAATACTGAATTGCTACATTGTACACCTGAACCTAATATGCTACATGTCAATTATATCTCAACAACAATAAAAAGAAAAATAGTCATGAAAAACACTCATGATTTTTACTACAACTTTCATGTACCTTCATAATAAAAACTTCCTCTACTAAATGAATATTAAATGTCAATGAGAAAAAACACTAAAATTGTTTCTTGTTGCTATTTATGATTTTATTTGTGCAATGTGCAGGTTACAGTAAAGAAAACTTCATCTAGGTATCAAAATCCGCTCAAATATCCTTGAAGGTAAAAATATTTTTAGTAACACAATAAATACGTTTTCTCTCCCAAGTTGGACTTTTTTAAAAATTTGGCAGACAAACATTAATGGCAGCAATCCTAAATTCATTACACAAACAAGCCCATATCTGCCAAATATATCCCTGATGTCAGGAAAATCTCTAAGCAACAGAGGTGATCAATGCAAGAACAAAGTAAAATTGGAGAGGAATAGAATCAAAACAGATGCCCTTCAGAATAATCCGTAGAAGTTAAAGGAATTTTTATTTTATTTTTAGGCATGTATGTCTTTTCTGTATGGTTTCACACCAATCACAAGAGTTTAAGCAGTTGTGTGTCAATTACGCTTCAATTAAAAAAAAAAGAAAGAAAGAATCCAAGCAGTGTACTATAATGGATGTCACGTGTGTCCATTACCCATTCCCTTTTTCCCCTCCCCCCCTCAGCCCTCAGTTTGTTTTCAGTATTCAAGTTCTCATGATTTGCCTCCCTCCTCCTCCCTAACTATTTCCCCCCTTCCCCTCCCTCTCTGATGACTTCCATGCTTTTTTCAAGCTTGCCCTGCAGTTTATAGATGGGCTGATAGGGTTCCTCTCTGTCCAGGACTGAGGTTTTTCTCTTCTCTAGAGATAGCTCTGTGAGCGTTTTTTGCCTCTCTTTCTCTTCCCTAGGTCTCTCCATGGCTCTGTGCTGGGGGGGGGGGGGGATGCTCCCTCCCCTCAGAGCCTCCAGGCCGGCCCGTTTTTTATTTCCCCAGTTCGCACTAACTCAGGCACCTATGAGGCTGTCTTCTTTGTGGACTGTGTGTTTTCCTCCCACTCTTGCAGATCAGAGTATTGTGGCTTCAGTCCTTCTTAGTTTAATAGATGCAGGTGGATGAAAACTACAGAGCTCTCTTCTTTTCTGCCATCTTGCACCTCTCTGCCTTAGGGCATGATCTTAAGGTTTGTGGGTTTGGGCCCTGTGTCAAGTTCAGTACTGACAATATGAAGGCTCTTTGGAATTCTCTCCCTCCCTCTCCCCTTGTCCCTCCCCTGACTCTGACTCTCTCTCTCTCTCTCTCTCTCTCTCTCTCTCTCTCTCTCTCTCTCTCTCTCAAAGATAAATAAATGTTTAAAATATTAAAAAAGAAAATAACAAATTTGTCATGAAATCAGAGCTCTAAATTCAAGCTTATTGATATCTCTATTGGCACGGTAGCATGAGAGGCTATCAATATTTCTTACATTCTTATTACTAATTTGAAAGCAACTTCAGAAGAAAGAGAAATCACTCTTAGGTCTCAGAAGATAATCAAGAAACGGGCAAGAGAATTATATAATTTCCTATATAATGAAAAAGTGGATTAAAAAGAAAATTGTTCAAACTTCTATTTAACTTACCCTGCCAAATTCCCTTACTCTAATATCTCAATTAATAAAAGGCAATTAAGAAAATTATTCAACCAACATTCGTGTAACAAGCAAACCTCTTAGAAATAAAGTGATAATAGTGAATGACGTTAAAGATGCTGTGCACATGAAGAAAGTATCCTAGTGAGTACAAGACAATATACTTTTGAGGAAGGCACAAAACAATCCCTTATCATGTAGGAAGAAACTAACTTCTAGATTCTAAACTAAAAACTACTCCAAACCTTTTCCCCTTAAATTTTGAAACAGCTTTTGACAAGGATCACTTGTCAAGATTTCAGGACAGAAATCAGAATGTTCCCTGAATTCTTGTTGTGTTTTTTTTTCTTTTGGTTTATTTTTTATTATATTTGAAACAGTTTCTCCAGTATCTTCAACTATTCCTCCCTCCTTGGTCTCTTCCTTCTTTTGGAACTCTAACTGCATATATATTAATCATATAGTGTTTTCCTTGGTGTTGCTAAATCTGACTAGTTATGGTTATCATTGTCTTTCTTTCTGTGCTGTAGTTTGGGTATTTTCTATTGACCTGGCCTTCGGTCTAATGGCCTGGACACAGAAAAATGCTGTGTCCAGATTGCTATTAAGTTTACCTGATGAATTCTTCAACTCTGATGTTGCCTTTTTCAGTAGTAGAATTTGCCTTTGGTTTGGTGACATCAGTCAATACAGCCAGAAATTGAGCTGTGTTTTGTTTCTTCTGTTACACTTACACTCACTGGGCCAGAGGCTTCAAATTCTTGTCACGTCATCTTGAGCTTGGCATGTGGGCTGGTCGTCTGGGGGTATTTTCTCAGTCTGGTCCTCATCAGCAAAAACTTCCCTTTATACTTGTGCTTCAGAAGGTCTCTCTCCATGCTCTTGCCCCAACCCCAGAGGAATTCTGATGCTGACTGTTTCTCAGTTCTTGCCAACCTGTTTGTGGTGGGCTGAGAGACAGGGCATACTCTGCCATGGTTCATGTCAGGTGTAGGGAGGCACGATGCTGGCTTCTCAAAGGTGCTTCATGTATCCTGCCCTCTTCCGAGTATGTAAGGATCTTGAATGGTTGGTGATTATGACATTTTCCTTTTCATCTCCCATGAGAGAAGGATGAGAGTAGCATTCTTTCCAGCTTTATATTCTTTAGCTGAGGCTGAAAATCCCTCTATTAATTATTATTTTATTTTCATCACAGGTTCACATTTTCTTATGTCTTTACATACATTTTAATTTTTAATATGTTCAACTTTTATAAGTGTGTAATAAATTTTAAGTGTTTAATATGTTTGTCTTTATTCTTTTTTGTTTTTCCCAGTCAGGGTTATTCTTTCTCTTGCAGTTAGTTAGGAGAAAGCAAATCATAAAGTTGAACTGGGACTGGGTTGGAAGCTTTATTTAATTTTTTAAATTCTATTTTAAAGTGAAAGGTTGGGGGTAATCGGGGAGAGGGACAGAGGGAGAAAAAGAGAGAAAAATCTCAAGAAGCCTCCACGCTAAGCACAGCCCCACACAGGGCTCAATCCCACAACCCTAGTATCATGACCTGAGCCAAAATCAATGAGTCACCCAGATGCCCCAGAGCTTTATTTATTTTCATTTCAACTCTGGATTGAATTCCAGCTGGGTCCTTGCACCTAAGCTTCTGATAACACTGCAGTGACTCTGTTTTCCATCCTATACACATAGATGCCTACTTAGCAAATTCTTATGGGCTGTAACTGGCCAAGAAATTCATTTTTACACTGGGGCTCTCCCAGATTCCAGTCATACAAGCCCAAGTTTCCACGAAAACTTTGCTTGCTTCTTCTGATTCCAGAAGAGTTTTTCCTTCTATGGCATGCCTCCTCATTTATCCTTGGTTAAGTTGTAGCCCACTTTCTCATTTACGAAAAGCTTATTTATCTTTGGAACTGGGTCCTTTAGACATTGTTGCATTCAACATAGTCAGATGGATTTAAAGTAAAGTTTATTTGTTTCGTTATCCACTGTTTTCTTGTTGTATGTTGTATGTGAGCACCATTTCACATTCTACTGCAACTGGACATATCAACATTCATTTTTAAGTTTATAAAAATAAACCTCAAAATTTCCTATTTTAATTGTCCCATTCTAGCTAAGAGGGCTCATGTTTGTTTGCAGAGTTGAGTTTTTCCCCACTATTGTCAGGGAAATAATTAAATTTCCTATTTACATAAGTCTCCTATTTACACAACTTTCTTGTCACACTAACATCATTTCCCATTTGAAAATCACGGAAATGAAAGCAAAACTGAACTCTTGGGACATCATCAAGATAAAAAGCTTCTGCACTGCAAAGGAAACAATCAAGAAAACTAATAGGCAACCGACAGAATGGGAAAAGATAGTTGCAAATGACATAGCAGATAAAGGGCTAGTATCTAAAATCTACAAGGAACTCACCAAACGTCACACCCACAAAACAAATAACCCAGTGAAGAAATGGGCAGAAGACATGAACAGACACTTCTCCAAAGAGGACATCCAGATGGCCTACAGGCACATGAAACGATGCTCAACATCACTCATCATCAGGGAAACACTAATCAAAACCACACTGAGATACCACCTCATGCCAGTCAGAGTGGCTAAAATGAACAAATCAAGTCTACAGATGCTGGTGAGGGTGTGGAGAGACGGGCACCCTCCTACACTGTTGGTGGGAATGTAAACTGGTGCAACTGCTCTGGAAAACAGTGTGGAGGTTCCTCAAAAAACTACTCATAGAACTCCCTTATGACCCAGCAATAGCACTGCTAGGGATTTACCCAAGGGATACAGAAGTGCTGATGCATAGGAGCACATGTACCCCAATGTTCATAGCAGCAATGTCAACAATAGCCAAAACATGGAAAGAGCCTAAATGTCCATCACCTGATGAGTGGATTAAGAAGATGTGGTATATATACACAATGGAGTACTACATGGCAATGAGAAAGAATGAAATCTGGCCATTTGTAGGAAAGTGAATGGACCTCGAGGGTGTCATGCTAAGCGAAATAAGTCAGGCAGAGAAGGACAGATACCATATGTTTGCACTCATAGGTCTAAAGGAGACCAGGAGAAACCTAATGGAGGACCAGGGGGAGGGAAAGAGAGTTGAGGAGAGAGGGATGCAAAACTTGAGAGATTATTGAATACTGAATATTAACTGAGGGTTGAAGGGGAAGGGGGAGAGGGGAAAAGAGGTGGTGGTGATAGAGGAGGGCACTTGTGAGGAAGAGCACTGGGTGTTGTATGGAAACCAATTTGACAATAAAATATTTTAAAAGAATAAAAATAAAAAAATAAAAATGCAAAAAATAAATAAAAACTAAAAAATAAAAATCCTGGCACTGAAAAAACAAAGAAAGAAAATCACATACGGTTTGTTGGTAGGAACACATGTTTCAGCAGAACACATCATGATAGCAATCCCTGTTAGAAATTCCTTTATTTCCTTCATAGAATTCAGAGGTTGTTTTTTATTTTTTTGTTAAGGTATATTCCCCAGTGCTGATGGAGTTCATATTTTGCTACATTTGGTGCAAAATCACTTACTAATTTAACATTTTCCAAAGGATTTTGGATAATTTAATTTGGATATGTTAAAATAAATTCAAGTTATTTTTGCCTTTGCATTCTTGTGGAGCATCCATTATTCCATCATTTTCTAACTCTCTATGTTAAATAAGATATTTATTTCCTCAAATGTGCTCATAAAATGTAGAGATGATATTATACTTGACTGTCCCTAACAAAAGTATGAAATTAAGAAAAACTACTGTAAAATCCAAGTAACATTACATACCTGTTGATTTTATGTTTAATCTTGGAATTTTGCCAATTTCCATTTTGTTACCTCCAGGTTACTTCGGTAACCTATATTAACATATATATTATTTTACAGTATGTGATTTATTCTGATAAGAAGCAGAGTAAATTATTGATTCTTCTTTAACTATACTTCTTTTCCCAAAAGATAAAGTTTTAACACTTTTAATAAACTAATCTATAAATGCCTCTAATTAGCTTTAAATTAGACTGTGAACATACAGTTTCCTATAAATAATAATCAGAAACACTATAGGCTATCATAATCCTCAGAAATATATTTGTATAAATTTATTTTCCATTTTTAGTAAAACAATCTTTAAAAGAAACTACTCTGTGAGTCCATCAGTATAGATCAACCATCTTCAAATATCTTCAAAATATCTTCATTTCACCTGTTTACTAAATTCAACTAAATATTTAGTTTATGTGATACATAATTGTACCTGCTTTAAAATATCAGAATAAATGATTAAAATATTTCATAGTGTGAATATTTGACATAACCTTAAAAGATTATTTTACTGAGTTCCTATTAATATTTTAAATATCCATTTAAATCCATGCACATCAAGAAGATGTGGTATATATTCACGATGGAGTACTACATGGCAATGAGAAAGAATGAAATATGGCCCTTTGTAGGAAAGTGGATGGACCTTGAGGGTGTCATGCTGAGCGAAGTAAGCCAGGCAGAGAAGGACAGAAACCATATGTTTGCACTCATACGTCTAGCAGGAAAACAAGAGAGACCTAATGGAGAACGGGGCGGGGGGGCGGAGGAGGGAGAGAGAGTTGGCGAGAGAGAGGGATGCAAAACTTGAAAGACTATTGAATGCTGAAAATGAACTGAGAGTTGAAGGGGAAGGGGGAGGGCGGAAAAGAAGGGGTGGTGATGGTGGAGGGCACTTAAGGGGAAGAGCACTGGGTGTTGTATGGAAAACAATTTGACAATAAAAAATTATGGAAAAAAATAAAATAAAATAAACAAACATTAAAAAAATTAAAAAATTTAAAAAAAGCCTATTGTTGGCTCCTAATCTAAAAAGAAAATAAATAAAAAAAAATAAATCCATGCACACTGTGACCCCTTCAGGTTAAGGTAAAAGGAATATTGAATATAAAACAAAAGTAATTTGCATTTTTTAAAAAACATCCATAGTATATTAATGTTTTCCTTCTTTTCAAAATGTTATTTATATCCTTCATTCTTTGAACTATGACTAATAATTTAAAACTCCTTGATAAATAATACTAAAGCTTTCCTTGTCCTTTATTAATTATTCTCTATGAAATGAAAACTGAAACATTTCAGATTCAGAAGAAATAGCATATAGTAAAAGATGAGGGTAATGGACAAAGTAAAATTATGACCACTTTTTTGCTATAACATTCCAAACATTAGATCCAGTCCTGCATAATGCTATTTATATGAGAATTTCTTACAAATTTGTATTTTTAATAGATGAGACTTTAATTTGCTATGTCATATATCTATCAGTATTGTAATGATTCACTGATAATGGAAAGAAAAATAAAGACTGAAATATAGAGAACGCTAAGCTATATATACATTCCACCAGAATAGGAAAACATGCTGTAACAGGTTTCTGACTCTGACTGAAGAAGTCTTTTTTTTTTAAGTTTATGTATTTATTTTGAGAGAGAGAGACAGAGAGCATGAGCGAGGGAGGGGCAGAGAGAAAGGGAGAGAATTCCAAGCAAGCTCCACACTGTCGGTACAGAGCCCGATGCAGGGCTCAAACTCACAAACAATGAGGAACTGTGAGATCATGACCTGAGCCAAAGTCAAAAGTATGAATGCTTAAGCAACTGAGCCACCCAGGCACCCCTGACTGATGAAGTCTTTAGGTGACGGAGATGTGTTAAAAGCTAAATCCACAACCAGTCTCATGGCCAAATTAGGTTTGGGAGAGCATTTTGGGGCTTGGTTTTCTGATGATACCCTTCAGTCAGAAACTGCAACTCTAGTTGTTTTCCTGCTGGTTTTAACCTGTTTCCCAGGAGCTGCTGCTCTGCTTTCTTCTTCTGAGGCTCTGGTCATTGTTATTTTTCAATTTCTCATGCTCACTTGGAAAATGTAGATTTTCATACTATACATTTCATTTAAAATAAGTCCAAGAAGCATATTTGTTAGATATTTTCCTCTTCTTGTTATTTCCTATAAAAATAATACAGTATATAGAAAGGACAAAATCAAAACCTTCATCACTGCAAATGTGAATGTATATGTAAGTGGCTTACATATTCACAGTGCTAGACTGACACTGTGCTGGGATTAATTCACCACGTGAAGAATTGAGCATTCAAAGAAATGTGATTAGTTGCAAAACTCAAAGGGGAAAAATATTACTGCTAGAACTGATATAAGAATTCAGTAAGTCTCAGGATACAAAATCAACATACAGAAATCTGTTGCATTTCTGTACACCAATAATGAAGCAGCAGAAAGAGAAATTAAGGTATCAATCTCATTTATAACTGTACCAAAAACAATAAGTACATAGCAATAAACCTAATCAAAGACGTAAAAGACCTATACTCTCAAAACTATAAAATACTGATGAAAGAAATTAAGGAGCACACAGAGAAATGGAAAGACAGTCTCACCAGAGGCAAGGGAAACAAAAGCAAAAATGGACTATTGGGACTTCAGCAAGATAAAAAGCTTCTGCACAGTGAAGGAAATAATCAACAAAACTAAAAGGCAGCCTGTAGAATAGGAGAAGATATTTGTAAATGGCATACAGGATAAAGGGTTAATATCAAAAATCTATAAAGAACTAATCAAGCTTAAAACCCAAAAAACAACTCAGTTAAGAAATGGGCAGAAGATACGAATAGACTCTTTCCAAAGAAGACATCCAGATGTCTAACAGATACATGAAAAGATCTCAACCTTACTCACTGTCAGGTAAATGCAAATCAAAACCATTTTGAGATACCACCTCACACCTGTCAGAAAGGCTAAAATCAATAATAGAAGAAACAACAGGTGTTGGTGAGGATGCAGAGAAAAGGGAGCCTTCTTGCACTGTTGGTGGGAATGCAAACTGGTGCAGCCACTGTGGAAAACAGTATGGGGGTTCCTCAAAAGCTTAAAATTAGAACTACCCTATGACCCAGCAATTGTACTACCAGGTATTTACCCAAAGAATACAAAATTACTCATTCAAAGGGATACAGGCACCCCAATGTTTATAGCAACATTATCTATAAATATCCAAACTATGGAAACAACCCAAGTGTCCATCAACTGGTAAATGGGTAAAGAAGAGTGGAATATATATAAATGGAATATTTCCTAACCATCAAAAAGAATGAAATCATTCCATTTGTAATGATTTAGATGGAGTTACAGAGTATTATGCTAAGTGAAATAAATCAGTCACAGACAAGTACCATAAATTTCACGCATATGTGGAATTTAAGAAATAAAACAAATGGGCATAGGGGACAAAAAGAGAGAGAGAGGTAAACCAAGAAACAAACTCTTTAACTGTAGAGAACAAAATGATGGTTACAAGAAGGGAGGTGGGTGGGGAAGTGGATTAAATAGGTGATGAGGATTAAAGAGTGCACTTGTGATGAACACCAGGTGTTGTATGGGCACGTTTAATAACTAAACTATACACCTGAAACTAATATTACACTGTATGTTAACTAACTGGAATTTAAATAAAAACATAAAAAAATAAATCTTCCTTATGACCCATCAATTTTGCATCTGGATTATTTACTCAATAGAAATACATATTTATAAAACACTCATATAAGAATCCTCATAGTATCATAGTTCATAATAGAAAAAATGAAAACAAAAGAAATGTTGATCAACAAGAGAATGGATAGAAAATTTATGACATAATCAAAGAATACAACTTGTTAATAATTAGAAATGAATTACTGACACAACAATAAATATAAAGAACATTACACAAAGATTCTCAAAAACATTAAGCAAGATAAAAGTCAAATATATAAGGAATGTATACTATATAAATCCTTTTAAATGAAATGCAAAAATAGACAAAACTAATCTTTAATGATAGAAATCACAAAGAAGTTCGTTCTTGGGAAGTAAGGTTGAAATGGAATTTTCTGGAAAGGGAAATATTTTGGTGAAATAAAAATATTATCCCACTTGATTCAAGTGATGTTTGCTGGGGAATGTAAATTGCCATTTAATTTACATTTATGTTATTCAGCTGAACACTGGTATCTGTGAAATGTTTTGTATAGAATATTTCCTCAATGAAATATACTATAATGGAAACCAATAAAATAGATCTATATTATTAACATATTCCTAGCTCTTATAATCAACCACACGAAGCATTTCCTAAGAATGAATAATCTTATTTAAGCTCTGTTTAAGTATTATATTCTTAATTACATGTTAAGATAGTATTTATTATATAATGTTTTAGCTTTGTGGATAAAATGAAATACACAGAGTATTATTATTATTATTGGAAATATCACAGAAGATTTGCTAATTATACTTAAAATGTATTCTGCTGTAATCATCTGAAAAAATCTGCTGTTTTGTCTCAACAGAAGTACTGATATGCATTAAGATAATTTCCCACTTTTGAAAATTATAAAAATATTATGAAAGGACAAACATACCTATCTTTAAGAGATTTGTTTCCAAAAGTGTTAAAAATAATTCTTTCGAATTATTCGCATGGTTCTGCATCCCTAGGATAGTCTCAATAGTATAACTCGAACACATTCCAATCAGGAAAACAAAGATATGTACAGTCTGAAAAAGAATTGGTAGCATATACTTTCTAGCACTATGATGCCACAGTTTGTGATATTCAGGGAAAACTTTTACGGTGAGGGCTGTAAAGCTGAAAAAAAAAATTTGAAGAACCCTAAGAAACTGGAGTACAGTTAAATTGGGAGATTCAACTAGGAAATTTGGAGAGCAATGAATGATTCATTTACATGCATAAGTCTTGTGAATGTAGAGCTCTCAAAAAATGAAGTACTCAGAATCTACTCTATTATTTCTTTCAAATAAGACAAGTAATGACTGCTAACACCATTGAAGTAGCAGTTATAATCAGCAAATAATTAAATGAGAAAAAGTGGTGGTTTTCTTGGGTCATGCATTTTTTATTTGCTGAAACACAAATGTTGACTAACCTGAAATTACAAAAGGTGTGATGCTAGTCTATCTGTGAAACTTCTCATAGGATGAATATTTACCACCTTAACAATGAATGCTAAAATGTCCAAATATGAAATTACTTTGTTTTATATCTGTTATGCTTTAGTGTATGTTTTGCATTATTTATGTTATGTATTAATGTAAAAGTTAAGTATTTATAGTGGGCTTAACTGGGGCCCCCCAAAAGATGTTGATGTTCTAAACCTTGGTACTATGAATGTAATGTCATATGGAATCAAGGTCTTTGTTGACGTAACTAAGGTAAAATGAAGTCATACTGGATTAGGATGTGTCCCAATGGCTGGTGTGAGAAAGACAGACAGATGTACAGAATGGACAGCTATGTGAAGACAGAACCTGATGTTGGAGTGATGCTCCTACAATCCAAGGATGTCAAAGATTGCCTACAACATCCATAAGCTAGGAAGAGGCAAGGAAGAATTCTTGAGAATCTTCATCGGGATTATTGGCCCTGGTGACACATTGATTGATTTCAGACTTTGTCCCTAGAATTGTGAGAGAGTAATTTCTGTTGTTTTAAACCACCCAATTTGTGATAATTTGTTATGAAAATCCTAGTACTAAAATTTAGTATGCTTTTTAAAGAAAATTATTATTATCTAAAGAAGTAAGTAGGAGTGACATAAACTTGTTTGAAAAATTCATTTCTTAAATTTTTGGTTTTCTTCTCAACTTTTCCTTATTTTTAGCCATTTTGTGAAAAAATTTACAAGAATATATTATTACCTGAAGTAAAATTTGAATTTTCTATTTATTTAAAAATATAAAGAGGAAGTAATTATCTCTAACAATGTGATAAAATTTGTTATCAAATTTATGATTTAAAAATATAGCATAAAGTTTCATATGTTCATTTTTGGTCATGTTTACTCTTCAGAGTAGTAATTTTCATGTTAAAGTTCAATAGCCATTCACCGTAAGATAAAGTTTGTTCTGTGTTATTTTGGATGAATTACACAGAATTTGATTAGCTTCTTAGAATGTAGCTATGAAAATATTAATTTCATTGAATTAAAGGCCTTCAAGAGAAGAGCAAAATATCTAAGAATCTCTCTATATACAAATTATCACCTATTCTTTATAAAAATAATTGTTATTTTACTAAACATGGCTATCTAGTGTTTTACAATATTAGGAGATTATCTGGAAGGCAAAAAAATTGCCTAACTTTAGAAATAAATGCTGTGTACATATTTCTTGAGCCCTGTATTTAACAGGGTTGAACACAGTAAATTACTGTTGATGACTTAATTCCCAAATGATCTAGATAGTCGCCATGGGCAGTGTAGCCATGGTTAGTGGCTCTGTCTGGCACACCATCTGTGACCTCTGCATCGATAAGGGCTGGAGTGATAAATGGGGAAATGCAAATCTAACCTGGGACTAATGGAAAATCAATGAGCAGGGAGTAATGTCTAGTCATGTATTATCTATATGAAAAACCAAAACTTTCACAACTTACATTAACAGTGCTGAGATTTAATCTGAATAATAATCAGAAATTGTGACCAGCTAACTAGTTCCCTGCGTTATTCACCAAACTTTTCTTCATATTTGTAGTGAAATGATTTTTAATCCTAAAATTCTACTTTACAAATCACTTATGCATATCATATTTTCTGGACACTGTTATCCATGTGTTTTCCAGCTTCACATACTATTCATGTACATGAATTACTGAAACAAAATTTTTTCTCAACCACTCAGTACTAAAAAATAAGAAACATTAATTACAGTAGTTGACCTTTGGGGTGCCTGGGTGGTCCAGTCAGTTATGAGTCTGACTCTTGATTTCAGCTCAGGTCATGATCTAACAGATCATGGGATCAGACCCCATGTCAGATTCTACGCTGACAGGCAGAGCCTGCCTGGGATTCTCTCTGCCCCTCCCCTGCTTGCACGTGCTCTCTCTCTCTCAAAATAAAAATAAACATTTATAGAAATAATTGACCTTAAAAATAAAATAAAATAAAATAGTAAAATAATAAAAATAGTCCACCTTATAAAATTAGTCAAACATATTATGCATCTATGTGTTACAATGATTATTCTCATATATTGAAAAGATGTTTAAGTTTCT
Source organism: Mungos mungo (assembly GCA_004023785.1). Taxonomy (NCBI): domain Eukaryota; kingdom Metazoa; phylum Chordata; class Mammalia; order Carnivora; family Herpestidae; genus Mungos; species Mungos mungo. The sequence goes on along the minus strand of PISW01003356.1, from coordinate 120,223 downwards.
ATATACTAAACATTAGTATCATTTTGCCTTACTATTACAAGTATTGGGAAAATTTTAGTTACAAGATTATCAAAATTACATGGCCTATAATAATTATGGTAAAAAATTATGGTTTCTATACACATCCCAGAAATTGTGTTCTCAGTAATTGTGTCCCAGAAATTGTTGTTACTCAACTAGTAATCAAAAATACAAAACAACCAAGTTTTTATTCTAGGAATATACTATTTGGTCATCCACTCAAAATTCAATACTAAGTAATTTCTAGTCGAATAATTAATACATGATGAGTAGCAGCCTTTCCAACTAATCAGATTAAAAAATACATACATATGAATTAAAATATTAATATTTAAAACATATTCATAAAATTTGTACAATGTAAACAGATGCATATGACTTACATGTATATAATAGGCTGCCAATTAATAAATTAAAAAGATAAATGAGCATAATAAGACTACATCTTTAATATAATATGTTAATGGCTTTAGAAAACTCATTTATTTTTAAAAAATACTGATTGGAACTTCTTTAAAAGAAGATTCTAATTTAAAAGTTCTTTCTTATTTTCAAAAACCTTAAAATATCCTCACAATCCACTTGAGCTTCTTTAAGAGACAGTTCTACATTTTAGATGTCACTGGAAGAAGCTGATGAAATAATATTTTGCTCAACTTGACATGTGCAATTTGAATTAATCGATGGCTACAGCTTATAAATTACTGTTGGTGAAGCACAGTGAAAAGAAAATTGGTCTACAAATACGTATTTAACTACTCAGGTGATAAATACCTGCTGTCATCTATCTATTTCTCAAGTGTACTGGCTTCAGGTATCTTGCCTGAGATTCAAGACAGCTCTGTAGTTCATTTCAGAAAGCAGTGAACCCCAAAATCCATCTCAATAAATTTTAATATAACCCTATTTGGTAATATAATACCTGTATCTGTAAAACTTCATTAACTCCCATATTTCATCTAAGACATATTTTGATAGTAATATGCTAAACTAAACAAAAACAAATAAAAACAGTTATCATTTTCTTTGCACCAACTTGCCATATAACTCAATTTGATCTCCACTGAGTCTGATAATATTCCTCTTATAATCTTCCTTTAGCAATTACTATAACTGAGTTTGCCAATATCACCAAAAGAAGTGAACCAATAAATTGAATTGCTTCCTCAATAGTTTACTTTTAAAGTAATATCTATTACATTACTATTTGGAAACTGTTATCAGAAACAATATAAGCTGCAAAAACTTCATATTTCAAGTAAAGGACTATGCTTACAAACATGATTTGTTTAGCTTTTTGCACACGAATCCTTATTTCTGCTCATTCCCATTAGAACTTTTGCAAATCCTAACTTTTCTGCCTGCAGTGATATTCTATTAATGGTTTCAGGGCTGGATTTTCCCTTGGTCTTTGTGTCTTAGCTCAGATGTTATTTCCTCACCGATGTTTTTCTTGGTTTAAACCAGTATAACTGCTACTGTGTGTTAAATACTGCATGGTTTGCCCAAGCTAAGATGAAACCACATCATGAATCAATAAGCATTTTGCATTTTCATTCATTCTCTACTCAAAGTCATGCCTACTGCACCTCTAAACATTTCATTAAATCCAATTATACAGCAAACACTCCCAAAATAAACTTAGATTGTATTGCAGATTCACTTAACAGTATGTAAAATGCTGTGTTGTGACAGGTATCAACTATACATTAGATACTGAATCAATTTTTCTTAAGCACTACTAACTGCTTGCTTTTCTTGAAGCTAGATCATTCTGAAAATTTCCTGTTAGACCTATAAGTGCAAACATATGGTATCTGTCCTTCTCTGCCTGACTTATTTCACTTAGCATGACACCCTCGAGGTCCATCCACTTTGCTACAAATGGCCATAGGAAGCGTGTCTTGGGTTTTTCCCTTATTATTTTCTTTACTTTTTTTTTTTCCTCTTCTTTTTTTGGTGGTGGGGGTGGTTATGTTTAAATGAAGTTGCTTTTACAACACCAAAGACTTAATCTTCCATTTCCTATATAAAAGGTAGCTACTTTTTTTGCATGGACCTCAAGTATATTGTAGTATAGAGGTGGAATTTAAGGAAAGGTATTAAGCAGGCTGTGTTTTAGCTTATGGGCAAGTAATAAATTGTATCATTTATCTTGAATGTATCATAGATAAGCTGCTATATAACAATTGCCACTTCAGATAGCTGTGAAATTAGGTTATTAACTAATTGTTACTTAACCTTCTAATTTCTGTATAAGTCTAATTACATGAAATAGAAGTTGGGGTTTTGATTTTTTACTTTGCTTTTCTGTTTGGAGTGTCATTGTAACTACTGTAGTGTAAATGATGAAAAATAATTGCATATGTTAAAAAAATAAATTGTGTTATATTCAAAAAATAAAAATAAAAAGTCATACAAAAAAACTAGTATAACTGTCATGACACTTCTTAGTGGCCATAATTATCTCCTTATTGAATTTATTCACTTTTTTATTTTCACTGTACCATGTAAATTCCATGGAAGCAGGAATTTCTTAATCAGAATTTTTTAGAGCAGTTTTAGGTTCACAACAAAATTGAGGAGATGGTACCCATACATCTCCTCCTTAACTAGTTGTATTTCCCATACATCTCCTGTTCCCACACATGCACAGTCTGCTCCATTATCAACATCTCCACCAGAATGGTACATTTATTAAAATTGATGAACCCACATTGCTAAAACAGAATCGCCCAAGGCTCATAGTTTTTATATTACCATTTGTTCTTGCTGTTTTACATTCTATGGATTTGGATGAATGCATAATGATATGTATCCATCATTAAAGAAACATTCAGAATATTTTCACTGCCCCCCAAATCTTCTGTGCTCTGGTATCCACTGCTCCCTTTCCACAATCTCTGGAAACCATTGATTAACAGATCTTATAGTTTTATCTTTTCCAGAACGTCATACAGTTGTAATATTATAGATGCACCCTTCTCAAACTGGCATAATTAACTTAGAAATATTCACTTAAGATTCCTCCATGTATTTTCTTGCCTAAGAAATGATTTTTTTCTGAATAATAATAATGTCTACTTAAGGTTCCTTCGTGGTTTTTCATGGATTGATAGCTCATTTCTTTTTAGTGCTGAATAATATTTTACAGTCTGGATGTACTGGTTTATTTGGACATCTTCATTGCTTCCAAGATTTTGCATTTACGAATAAAGCTGAAATAAACATCCATATGCAGATTTTCTAGGGGATGGAAGTTTTAAATTTTTTTAAAAATTTAATTTAATTCAATTTCATTTCATTTCAAGTATACTTAATATACAGTGTTAATATTATTTTCAAGTGTACAATATAGTGACTCAACTGGGTTTTGGATAAATACCCAAGAGTATGATTGTTGGATCTTTAGAGTATGTTTAGTTTTGAATGAAATTGCCAAACTGTCTTCCAAAGTGGCTGTCACTTTGTATTCATAAACAACAGTGAATGAGAGTTTCTCTCTCTCCATATCCTCACTAACATTTGGTGTAATAAGTGCATTGGAATTTTGCCATTCTAATAGGAATGTAGTGGTATCTAATTGTTGCTTTAATTTACAATTGTTTAATGACATGTAATACTGAACATCATTAACATCCAGGGTAATATTACTTTTAGTTGTACAATATAGTGATTCAACACTTCCATATAACACCTGATGCTTATCACAAGTGCACTCCTTAATCTTCATTACCTATTTAACTCACCCTCCCACTCACTTCCATTCTGGCACCCATCAGTTTGTTCTTAAGGACTGGGTAAGGGATAAGTCACTGAAAGCTTTCAAAACAATTTTAGAGTTGCCCAATATACACGCAAGAGATAACATGTTGTATTAAATATATCTATTTTTATCAGTGTTGTTGAGGTATATAAATTCATGCAAAAATGCACATATTTAGTGTATACAATTTGGTATTTTGAACATATGCATACACTTATAAAGCCATCACCACAATCAAGGTAATAAACTTATCCATCACCTACAAAAATTTCCTTCTGCCCCTTAGTGTTTATTTACTTGCTTGTTTGCTTTGTGGTGAGGACACTTGACTTGAACAAAATTTTCAGTGTACAATACAGTATTGTTAACTATAGACACTAAGTGGTATTTGCATTCCCATGTGTACTGAGGGGTTATTCACAATGGTCAAGATATGGAAACAACTTAAGTGGATGAATGGATAAAGATATAGTACATACATACAATATACATATAATGGAATATCATTCAGCCTTTAAAAAAAAAAAAAGGAAATCCTGCCTTATGGGACAACCTGGATAAACCTGAAAAGCATTATGTTATATGAAGTAATCCAGTCATAGGACAAATATGGCAAGAGCCCACTTATATGAGGCATCTAATATTCAAACTCACAGAAGCACAGCGTAGAATGATAGTTGCCAGAGACTGAGGGTAGGGGAAATGAGGAGTTTTTCAAAGGGTTTAATGCGTTAGTGATGCAAAATATATACATTATAAATATACATATTTCAAGCAATCTAGAAATTACAGTTTGTTAACAACTTACCCTTTCTCTAACAAGGCAACTACATCACTTCTTTAGTTGTAGGGTCACAAAATCTAATTTAATCACAATTATTACTTAATTTTTACAGGTTATATAGAGCAGTGGAAATGGAGACATGATTGTAGACAAATGGTAAATGTACTAAAAGAACTTAATCACTTTATTTTATTTTATTTTATTGTGAATTATATTCCTTAGTAATAGTAAAGGATAAATCTGCACAAACAAGTAGGAAAATTGCTTACAAAACTTCAAGGACTTTTCTTTCAAAAAAAAATGTTTGTCTATATAGTGTTTTACTCCTACCCCAAGAGCATTCTAAAGCCTAGAGGCAGGAGAGATGCTCTAAATAAGATGGAAAGATTTGCAATAAGGGAACTAGAGGAGATTTACAAGATGGACACTGAAGAATTTTCTCTGCGAGCCAACCCTAAAACCCGAGATGACTGTATGGTGGTGCGTCCTCACGGTGGGGGGTGTGGGAGGGGAAGTGTTTCTTAAGGGTGGAATTCTAGCCTGTTAATTAGCAATTTTTGCAGGATTTTTACTTTTTTATGGATGTGACCACAGTTCAATTTAATGGGAAGGTGTAACCTCTAACACCAAATCAATTAAATCCATATTTAACAATCTTACACTAAAATTCTACTAAGATTCTGCTAAAATTCTTGTGCAGCCTTTGCAGCCCTCCATAGGCCTAGCCATCCTCTTTATCTCTGGGGATAATATTTACTTCTAATAACTGCATTTCTTATCTTTGAAATGAGGCTACCATGGGTCTTAAGGTTATCACATAAAACATATTAATCACCGTCCTCAGGTTTAGAAGCACTGTAGTTCATATCAAGCCCGGAAAATATCTTGAGATGTAATTATGCCATTATGTTCACATTTTGAGTTATATCCCATTGCTTAATTATTTGTTTTTTTAATGGTCTTATCACAGGTTGCTCACTTTGCATTGTAGTCCATATTCATAAAAGTCAATGGAAGTGGAACAAAAGTTGCTGATTAACTTATAATGGTAACTGATCTCAGTTATTTAACCTGTAACTTCTACACATATTTGCCTTGTGAAGGTACCCAAGAGGATGTTTCTACAGCCCATGGAATAATTGACACTTGAAACAGATCAGTAATGCCACCTGTTGGGGGTTACATCCACAGCATGGTGCCACTGTTTGTTTCTCCACATTTATATCTGAATCCCCCAGAGAATAAGCTATAACTTGATGGGACAAAATTTTTCGGTGCTTTCACAGCACGAAGCACTTTTTAAAACAACATTTATTTTTGAGATAGAGAGAGAGAGGCAAAGCCTGAGCTGGGGAGGAATAGAGAGAAAGTGAGACACAGAATCTGAAGCAGGCTCCGGGCTCTCAGTTGTAAGCACAGTGCCTTATGCAGGACTCAAATTCACAGACCATGAGATCATAACTTGAGCTGAAGTCTGGTGCACAACCAGGCTCCCCAACATGAAGCACTTTCAATGTTCTTAATCAATTAAGAATTGATGAAATTTTGATAATTTTCCTGCTTTATTTTTTCAGATAGAATGATAGTTCTCTAAACTAAAATTATTGATTATTTATTATTATTGTTTTTTACTATGTAGGCTTCACACCCAGCACAGAGCCTGACATGGGGCTTGAACTCACAACCTCAGGGATCTTGAGCCAAGATCAAGAGCTGGATGCTTTGGAGCACCTGGGTGGCTCAGACAATTTGCATCAGACTCTTGGGTTTGACTCAGGTCACGATCTCATGGTTCCTCACAGTTTGTGAGTTTGAGCCCTTCACTGGGCTCTGTATTGCGAATGTGGAGTCTGCTTAGGATACTCTCTGCTCCTCCTTCCTGCTCGCACTTGCTCTCACGCTCTCTCTCCCTCTCCCTCAGAAGTAAGTAAATAAACTTTAAAAACAAAAGATTTGGATGTGTAATCGACTGAGCCACCCAAATACCTCTAAAGTGAAATTTTATTTATACTTTGATTTTGCTTATTTCTTACGGAGTGTTGGCTCCATTCCTGTGTCAGGATTAAAGTGCTCATGGACTTAAGAAGTTTCTTGAAAGCCTATTTAGAATACAAAAGAAGTGCCTAATGCATGTTCATGAGATGCTGCTTTGAGTAACCAAATGGATATATTTCTGAGAGGTAATATCTTGGGAAGTAATTCCTCCAAGAATTCAGATAGATTACCTAGACACGTACATATCAATCCAAAGTGGTTGGGAAAGGAGGGAGGGAGTCTGTAGGTATGTAACCAAAACAATAAAAATCAAATATTGATTCCAAACAAAATATCCAACAGAAGATTAACAAAGCAGGGAATCTAGAGGTCAATCTAGAGGCCATGTCCGTCCTTCCTTCCTCCCTCCCTTCTGTCCTCTTTTTGAAGGCTATAAAATATTTTCATGCATATATTTATATATTTGAATGTTTACATAATGACATGCAAACCTAAGCACACAAGCTGAGTTGAGCCTCATTCAGAGAATCTGCCAAAAATCTGAAATGTAAGCTCTGTATGATTGAGAAGTTAGGCAGGGCAAAATGAGCCCCTAGACTCCCCTGTGGGAGGCACTGGTGGATGCTAGAAGTCAGTCCCTGGAAACACTTTAGGTCTGCAGCTGTTCTTTAGAGACAGCTCTACTCTGAGGTGGGCTGGGAAGTGTCAACAGGGAAAGTAAGTAGATCTAGAGAATTCTGAGAAAGATGCCTTCTATTGTGTTTGTAAAGTAGATACATTCATGCTTTGTCATAAGCATGAACCCACAGTATACATAAGCACTAATTTTTAGAAAAATATTTCCATGGATATGCTTTTGCATCAAAATCAAATACTATTTGTAAATTTTGTTCCAAAAATAATTTTATAAGTGCTGATAATCAGAGACCAGCATGCAGGCAAGTAAGCATGGCCTTTCTTACGGTGTGGATAGGGGTCTTTGAAATAGAGAGATTATATTGGGTGGTACTCATGGGAACTAGAAGCATGGAAGTTTTAGAGGCATGGTTGACAGCCTATTAATTATCAAAAGTTTATAGCAGGACCGACAGAGAGGAGCTGGCACCTTCTGAGAAAAATCCATAAACCCTCCTCCTCCAGGAAGTATTAAGGCATAGCAAATGGTTTCTACAAATGTTGTTCTTTTTTAACAGGTGTTATAAATGTATGTGTTCATTTACAAAGTATTTTTCAACCATAGTGTAAATGGCTTTTGCACTGCAACTTGGTTTTATATTCTGTTCATTTATTTTTCTCTCCTTTTCTAGGGGTTGTAAATTCTCTCATTTTCTTGATTAAGTGCATTTTCTCTTTTTAAAAAACAAAGCCCAAATCAATATTCACATGAGTAAAAGCTGATTTATTAGAATAATGGATTTAAGACCAAAACATATGAAATGCTGCTGCTGTGAAAGGGTTTTCCCTTAACAATCAAAATAAGAAAATTGAATTCATATTTAAACTTCCATTTCTATAGCTGCTTTGCATATTAATTGCTTGAGTAAATTTACAAATTTACTCTTTATAAACCTTACCCCTTGCTGAAAATCATATTGCCAACCACTATGTATTTTATCTTGTTAGAAAAAAAAGAGGTTTTCGGTCTAGAGTCAAAGAAAATGCATCAAGTAATTTTTAATTGGAAATCACCAGCCATGATGCCTATAAATGAGGGTTCAATGGAGAGCAGGTAGTGTTCAATAGGGAACATAATGTTATGACTTACCTTCTGTCTAGATGGGGCTTTCAATATTTATTTCTGCAGTTGTAGCACACAGTTCTGAAAATTAAAGGAACTATCAGACTACAGAGAGAAATGACACCAAAATTATTGAAATCTAACCCATGTGTCTAATAGTGTAATCCCTGATTTAGGCATCATTGCTCAGAAAAAAATATATATATTGTTGAACCTTTCTTTAAACAAGAACAATTAAGTGCTGAATTTATCATCCAGAGGACTCTGATAGTTAATAAACTGTTACTTTTTCATATATCTTGCTTCCATCAGCTGAACAGGATTTTTAAATTATGATAAAAGCATTTTAATAACCAAAGCACAAGAATTACATGAGTCTGGAATAATGAAGACAGGTACCAGAATATTAGGCAAGGTGAAGTGATGCTCTGCCTTTCTATTCCTTTGGGTTGCACTGATTGAAGATTAAAATGGTAGAATTTTTTTTGGCACACTTAAAGGATTGCCAAAAATTATCACAGTTGTATAACACAAGCAAATTGTAACAGCCACAGACATGGTCTAGAGCTATGTTTACTATCTACTCCTTAAACACAGTTTTATAGACTGCCAATCGATGATCTATGACCTAGATATTCACTGAGTCTTGGTTTGCTCAATATGCTGAATGGTTTTTGAACCTGATAATCTATAATTAAAGAAACATCATTTAAAAATTCAAATTTTTAAGTTTTTCTTGACAAACTGGAAAGTCTACACCCAAACCTCCATGTGCGATAAGGTAAATAAAGGTTATATCTTTTAGACAGGACACTTGCTCTTTTGGTTACCATACTCTACATCTGTTTCTATCACTTCCTACCATGAAGACCAGCTGTTGATTGGCATGAATCATCTTCCTTGTGCTAATACATTTTTTAAGATATATATAACAGAAGAGTATAGATTCTATATTAATTTCTAAGGTTTCTTGACAAAGGACAACAAATTAGGTGACTTCACAGAGAAATTCATTGCCTCACAACTTTGAATGCTGTAAGTCCAAATCAAGGTATTAGAAGGGCCATGTTCTTCTCACAGCTATGGAGGAATCCTGCCTGGCCTCTTCTAGCTTCTGGCTCATCACAATTTTGGTCATTCCTCCACTTGCCACTGCATTATGAAAGCCTTTATTATCGTATGATGTTCTCCCTATATGACTCTATCCTCACATGGTCATTATCTTATAAGGACGTTAGTCATACCCAATTAGGGTCCCATCCTATGCCAGTATGATCTTATCTTAACTAAATACATCTGCAATTACCATACTGCAAATTAAGGTCATATTCTGAGGTACTTCAGGTTAGGACTTCAAGGTATCTTTTTTGGGAAGAGGCACACAGTTCAAGAGAACACCTTTCACCTCCCAAAATTCATGTCTTTTCCACATTCAAAATATATTCACCCAATCCCACACCCCCAAAATTCTTAACCCAAGCCCACATCAGCACTAAAATTTTATCCAAATATCATCTAAATCGGGTATGGGTGAGAGGCATTGCATGTTCCATCCTGGGACAAAATCCTATTCCATTTATGGACATGTGAAACCAGGAAATAAATTATCTCCATACAGTCGACATTTCCATTCCCAAAGGAGAAATTAGAAGGAAGAAAAAAAGATCACTGTTTCAAGGCAAATTGGCAACAAAGCAGGGTAAATTCTATTAGGTTTTAACGCTAAACAATAACAGGGGCTAAATTCTCTCTTCTTTGGGCAGGCAGGGGTGGCCCTGCCCTTTTGCGCTGGGCAGCAGCTCATCTTCTGTCACCTAGGAGGACTTGTGAACCCAGACCTCTTCTGTGTTGGGTTTTATTCTTCATGAATTTTATCCCATCTGTTTCACGCAGTCCAGGCTGGCAGTGTTTCTGCTGGTAAAAAATTCTCAAAATTTTGTCAGCCTCCTGTGCAATTTATGAGATCCCAAGCTTGTCATGTGACAGGTCTTTCCTAGATAACCACACTTCTATGCCTTGCTTCTCCTGAGACTGTTGATTGGATTCATGATCACATGCCTAATCTCTTTAGAACACTGCTTTCCAGTCCAACTCTACACTGTTGCCAGAGCACACTATCTGGATAGGCTAAGAATTTCCCAAATTATCAAGGGCTGGTTTATTTTTGCTCAGCAGTTCCTTCTTCAATTTAACCTTTTCTTTTGCATTTTACTATTCTGAGGAAAGAAAAATCCAGGCCGTGTCTTCATATTTTTCCTTGGAAATTCTCTCAGTTAAATATCCACACTTACTACTTAAAGGTTTTCTGCCACTTTATAAAACAAGAGTAACTTTTCCTCCAGTTTCCAAGAGCACCTTCTTCATTTCTATATGATCCTTCAGCAGAATCACCTTTAACGTCTATATTTCTACCAACAGTCTTTTCAAGGCGATCTAGTCTTTTTTATTTTCTATCATGTACCTAAAAATTACTCTTGCTTCTATTTATGGTCCATTTCCAACCCATTTCTACATTTTTATGTTTTTCTTATAGCAGTAATCCACTTGTTGGTACCAAAATCTCTATTAGGTTTTTGTTGTTGTTGTTTGTTAGTTTTTAGGTATGCTGTAACAAAATACCACAAACTGGCTGACCTAAACAACAGAAATTTATTATCACACAGTCTGGGGGCCAGAAGTCCAAAATCAAGGTATTGGATTAGGGGTTCACTCCACTCTACTCCAAGATGACTGAGTGTATCTTAACAAATTTTATCTTTAGTGATCCTATTTCCAAACAGAGCTATTGTGAGGTATGAGGTACTGGGACATTCTTTTGGGTGGGGGGCACAATTCAAATGATAACAGTTTTTATACCCAAAGCTTTGACAAAAGTGAAAAAAATAAAAAAAAATAGACTGAGAGTGCTGTTCAACTTTTCTAGATCCCTGACCACTTCTCACATATATATTTCTTTCTGGTACCTTTCAGAATTTGGTACAGTGGCTTACAACTATTATAGAACAGATTATAGATTCAGATGGATGCAATTCTCTAAGCTTATATACAAACATATCTATTTATACTCCAATAGTAATTTATACAACAAACAATAAGGCAAATGTTATATTCAATATGCAATACAAGGTTTGCAAAGATGCTCCAAAGAATGTAACTTAGTCAAAATCAGTTATGAATTTGAGAACAATTTATGATTTTCAGATAAAAAAAGACTTTCCTCCACTAATAAAAACTGAGTGGAATAATATGTGCTAATAAAGAAAATAAATAAATATGCATCTACACATTAAGATCCTTTTTAAGATTCTGAGTGCTGTTTATTAAAAACTAAGGTTTCTTTTCATAATTAATATAAAATGTCTAAATTACCAAAATATAAATATCCAAATGACTATTTAAAAGATATGGAGCTATTCTGTAGATGAAACAAAGCATGCTATGAATGATACTTGCTTTTAAATTTAATATATATTAAAAATTGAGGATTATTATTTGCCACCATAGTATCAGGGACAGTGAAAACAATAAATTCTGTTCTATAAACACTTTAACTTGTGGAAATTTAATCTTCTTTAAATATAATTATAATGAGTTTTCTCAGAATCATTTAATTTTCTCTGCAGTCTTCTTTCTCTTGCTGTGATTATTATTACTATATTATAAAATTTGAGTTAGTTTTCCTCTTGATCAAACAGAATGATGGTCAATAAATGTCCAGAATGACATTATCTTTGGGGCCTTTGTTTTTACACCTAGAACTGTCCCAGAATGGAAGTAAAATGAGCTACAGGGAAATATGTAAATTGGGAAATGATTGAAATTTAAAGATAGATATAGTTTCTGAACATGATGCTTTTGTTTCCAAGTTTTTCCTAATACACATTGCTTTCACTACTTTGACCATCACAAACTGCATTTTTTTTAACAGAATAAACTTCTAGAAAGTATTCATTTATTTGTATTGGATTTGGGTTTAGTTTTTCTCAAGTCACAAAGGGATGAATATATGCAATATTATAATATCCAATGTCAGCATTAAACCACCATATAGTTCCAGGTAATAAACAATTTCACATACATTGTGGTACCCCCCCATATTCTCAGGAAGTCCTTATTACAGACTCTTTTTAAAAAATGTTTATTTAATTTGAAAGAGAGGAAGGGAAAGCACACATGGGTGTACATTCCGGGGGAGAGGCAGAGAGACGGTAGGAGAGAGAGACTCCCAAGCAGGCTCACTGCTGTCAGCACAGAGCCCAATACGGCTGGATCCCACCAACCTTGAGATCGTGGCCTGATTTGGAATCAAGAGTCTGACGTTTATCTAACTGAGCCATGCAGGCGACCCTGCAGACTCTTAATCTTTCATCCTAGATTTGGAGTCCAGCCTTCACAGTCTCATCTTACATGCCAGCCTCAGTAGCACTGCATCCTCAGGTACTTAACAGCCCCCTGCAGTCCTGCCACAATCAGTGATCCCTCAGACCCACTTTCATTGATCCTAAACCATATCTGCTCTCTGAACAGCTCCATTAGATTAAATAGCTAGCATCATGTCCTACTGAAGTGTCAGAAACCTTCTCCATTTCCTTTTTATAAATGGCCTGTTTCTTTAATGAAACATATTTATGAAATGTTACCTGACATCCTAAAACAGACTGCTTTAGAGGAAAAATCCAGGTTTTGAAACTTAGAATATCTGATGTCTCCTCTGTAAGAAAAATAATGCATAATTACAGCTGTTAAATTAAATCTAAAATTGGCTATATTAATCACAACAGATAGCAAACTGTAGAAAATTACAAATACAGCTAGATCTCAAAATCCAGAAAAAATATTTTTACCAAATAACTATCTTTATAATACTTCTTTCTTACATTTTATTATTTCTGGTTGTCTTCTTAAATGAAAATAATCTTTTAATATTATTGTCAACATAGGAATAAAAATATAATCCAGTCTTTCTTCTAGCATGGCTGATGAAGATTCTTATTATTATTTAGATAAGTTTATTTTTGCTTCAAACTTGTCATTGGAAATGTTACACACATTCTAGGATTGTTTCCAAATTTGCCTAATTCTCTCTCTTTTAACTTTTTAAATTTATTTTAAAAGAGAAGGAGAGAGAGAGAGAGAGAGAGAGAGAGAGAGAGAGAGAGAGAGAGAGAGAGAGAGAGATGGGGAGGGGCAGAGAGATGAAGAGACAGAATCCCAGGCAGGCTCCACACCATCAGCACAGAGAGTCCAATCCAGGGCTGGAACCCACGAATTCTGAGATCATGACCTGAGCCAAGATCAAGAGTTGGGTGCTTACCTTACTGTGTCATCTAGGCACCCCACTTGCTTAAATCTCTTTTGAGCTTCTTTCACGTATGAACTGTAAGATTTCAGATTTTTTTTGCTTTCTCCTCCAATGTTTAGTGTTATTTTTTGAAGTAACCACTGTTTGTTGTTTAAAGTCTTATTTTAATTTTATTGGTTTATCATAATTTTTAATATTTTGTGTATTATTTGACTAGAAATTAATAAGAATCTGTAAAGATGTAATTGGGCAAGTCATTTCAGGTTGAAGCAAGAATATGAGGCACAGTGAAGAAGAGATAAAAAGTGAGGGAGACTACAGTGTGTGGGTGGGGCATTAAGTGGCAAAAGGAGAGAAAAACATATCTAGGGACAGATAAGGAGAGAGGGTCACAGTGGTAAATTCTGTGAGTGACTAGGATCAACCAGAATGTTCTAAAATAAAAAGTGATACAGATGATATTATGTATTTCTAAGATCATTAGCATGTATATCAGACAAATTAAGATTTAATTTTTGTGCTCTCCATGTTAACTTGTGAAAATTTGCTAGCAATAACTAAAATATCCACAGAAAGGCTTGCAATGTCTCCCTCTCTCTCTCTCTCTCTCTCTCTCTCTCTCTCTCTCTCTCTCTCTCTCTCACACACACACACACACACACACACACCAGACCTAATTTGTATCCCCTATTTAACTTTAATTGGATTCTCATAGTGACCAAAGTTACCATGGACAGTTACTCCAGGCATCTGTCAAAACAAAAACTTTGCACCAAGCAAAGTTAAACAGGAATGGAAAACTTTATTTAAGCTATAGCAGTAAATGAGAGAGATCAAAATACAATCTGAACTCAAAGCCATTGAAACAAACAGTGGAGGGGCTTTTAATAGTTAGGAGGGGAAGGATCGTATGTCATGTGTGCTTGGTAACTGGCCTTACTCAAAGACAAAGTAAATTTTCTTATCTTCATGATAAGAGGTAGTTTTATAACTTGGAACAGGATGCCCATCAAAATTGGGCTCCCACCTAAAATATTAGTCTCCAATCCTACAAAGATTAGGAAACAGGTTCAGTATCTTCATGATCTTATTCTATAGAGAGTTGAATCCCATGTCCTTGAGACAAACATTCCTGGGTTGTAAAACTTACAAGAGGTTTTTAAAGAGATTTATTTCCAAAAAAAAAAGGGGGGGCTGAGAAAAAAAATTTACAATTACAAATGTTACAAAGCAAAGATCTAGCAACAGGTAGTTTGGTGCCTAGGGTCAGAAAGAAACCCATCTAACTTTTAATAAATCCTAAGGGAACTTTAAGGTCATCTTGGTGACACCCAATTTAAGGAGAATTAGGAGAGGGGAGTCTGAGCAGAATGACAGTGGACTGAACCATAGTAAAAATATTTTTACAGAAGCATTGCCATGAGAACACATTGTCAGGGCCATTTCAGTGCATTTGAAGGGAGCTAAGTGAAGGACATGAAGTTCAAGTTTCTTTCATATCCCAATATATCGACCACTGTGAGAGTTCATGAGGCACTGTCATTCAGTACAATGCTCCAACAGCAATTTCTGAAACTTTGGCTCCCCCAGTGGTCTTAACTCTTCTCTTCCATATTTGCAGCCACCATGCTGGCCCAGAACTTAATGATCTTTCACATCCTACAATGTTGAAACCACTTAGTCACTGTGCTTCTGCTGCCTCGTATGATCCCCTCACCACACCCACAGTGGTCTTTCAAAGGTTTAAACAAATTCTATCACTTGCCTGTTTAGAAGTACAAAGTTATTCCCATTTCACATCTAAGTAAATCCAAACTCTTAGCCTGTAATGGCCTAAATGGCCTGTCTCCTTCAGTTAGTATACTCGGAATTCTGAACGCTCTCATACCTGGAGCCTGTTTAACATTGTCTTGTCTGGGCATTTTCAGAGGCTGATTTTCCTGTAAAAATAGCATTTTCTTCAGTTTTTAATCATTACTAAAATGATGGAGCGAAACATTTAAACTTATGTTGGTTACTTGTGAGGTCAAATAACTTGCATTTTTCACCTATAGTTTTTGTATTATTTCTCTGAGGAACAACAATTTCCAAAAGCTTTTGTGTAAGTTTATGTAACTTTTTACATATATGGTAAATGTATTTCCAAGTTTTCATTTTGTTTTTATTCATTATTTAAAATATATTCCCCATATTTTAAAAGTTTTATATTGTTAACTCCATCAGATTTTCTTTTTTTTTTAATGTTTTATTTATTTTTGAGAGAGAGAGAGAGACAGCATGAGCAGGGGAGGGTCAGAGAGAGAGGGTGACACAAAAGCTGAAGACAGGCTCCAGGCTCTGAGCAGAGCCTGACGTGGGGCTCAAACCCATGAACTGTGAGATCATGACCTGAACTGAAGCCAAACTCTCAACCGACTGAGCCACCCAGGCGCCCCCATGAGATTTTCTTATATAGCTTCTAGTACATTCTTTCTTAACCATCATTGTGTTAATTATGCATTGCATTATTGGATTAGAAGTAGTGGGAGTTTATGTTCTTTTATAGTTGTCCTATTTTTTTAGAGAAATAACAAGCAAACTCATTAGCTGAAAGTTAGGATGGAAAGAAATTGTTGGTATTTTGAGGGAAAAGAATAAGGTAAGACACATCAGGCAATGTAAACAACAGGTTTGCTGGGCTCTACTAATGGACAATTTGACACTTCAACATTTATTTGAAAAATATTTATTGTACTCCTTCTATATTCTAAGTGCTCCTCCAGGCTTTTGTGATACCACAGTAAATAAAAGAGATTTCTGGTCTTATGGAACTTAGGTTAGTGGTCATGAATTTTAAACGAGACAACTGTGATTTTCACCGGCCATGTTCAGTTGGGCCATTTCATTCACAAAGTAGAGGGAACAGGAAAATAACTAGAGTTGAGGTTTTGCAGATACTGACATGAAATGAAAGAAAGGAAAGGAAATTGAGGTTAGACAGGAAAAAAAACATTTTAATCATGAACCATGGAGTTTTATCTTGTAAGGAATGAAGCAAAAACATCAGCTTTGTGAAGGACAATAAAAATTAGCAGTCTTAATGAAAGATTGATCTTGATGGAAGTCAAAAGATTGTTTAAATCAGGGCATTAGAGGAACTATGCTGGAATAAAGAGGTTGTTTGAAGAACAGGATTCTTGACTGTGAACTTCATGTACTAGTAATAATTGACTGTGATAATGTGAATGACAGTGATTCTTGATTCTTTCGTAAACTGTAACAAAATTAAAGCAGATCACAAAACTCTAGGGTGAGTCCTGAGCTTTTGTATTTTTAAGTGTTCCCAGATGATTCAAATTTACAATCAGAGTAGAAAAACCTAACATATGGGAACGAATGGTTGAAGTAGCATGGAAGTTGAAAACATTTGGGGAAATGAGAGACCAGAGAAAGAATAAGCTACATACGTGGCAGGACTTTAAAAGCACTAAGATTCACAACAGGGCTAGTGTTGAAAATAATGATGGTGACCTAGCTGGAAAGAAGTGAAAGCAATCCCAAAGTGGATAGTAAGTTTATAGTTGATGGCAGGAGATTCAAAGCTGAAGTGGTTTTGTTCTGTTTTTGAGAGAGGAGAGATGGAGAACAGCTTTGAGGCATCAACAAGGAATTAAAAGGTCTCTCACCCAGAGGTTAGAGGGATACGGGGAAACAAAAAGCAGTAACAAAACCACTTAACATAAGAAGGCAGCATACTGTCAAGGTACCTGGGTGGCTCAGTTGAGTCTGACTTTGGCTCAGGTCATGATATCACAGTTCATGAGTTCAAGCCCCACACCTTGCTAGATTCTGTCAGCTAAAACCTGCTTCAAATCCACTGTGTCTCTCTGCCCTTGCCCCGCTCACCTGAGCTCTCTCTCAAAAATGAATAAACATTAACAAAAGGAGATAATGTCTATTTTTAGGGAAGAGCCAAAAGTCTTAGGAGTTTTAGTTATGTCTAAAAGCTCATGACTTCCAGAAAGCACAGAGGTGTGTTCTAGAAGTTAGACATTATGGGAGTTGGAGTCTGAAAACAAGTTCCTCAGAGCTACATAAAGATGGGAACTAGAATAGGAGTCTGAACTTCTTAGGTTAACAGACATGTACAGAGATAAAGGGCATAACTATTCCTGGTGCCAGCTATTTAATAATATAAACAAATTGCCTTGCTTTGTTTTTAAATAATGCACCCTCTCCCAAAATAGCTGATGCTTACATTAAAGCTTTAAAAGTGAATTACATTAAATTTAAAAGTGGGTACTGTAAACAAATTACACAAAGATTTAGGTAGCCACTGCCCTAAAATTACACTTTTAAACTTTTTCCCTGAGTCATAATTTCTTGGGCAATGAATCCAGGGGTCTCTGAACTTGACTCCAGCCCTGACAGACATTTCAGGCTCCTCACTATCAACATGAATATTGTTATCCTTTCTCCTCTGTGAGAAATGCAGCCTTTGTTTTCAGTGTTATATCATAACATGTTAAGCTGTACTATACACTGTCCTGCAGAGCCATGAGAAACATTGGCTTTAGATCTAAAGCTTAAAGACCTGGCTTTAGATCCTACCTCTGTTACTCCCTAGCATGTGACCATGGTCAAAGACTAGTATCTCATATCTTTAGCTTCTTACTAAAGTGGTTATTACCGTACTTAACAAATGCGGGGGGGGGGGCGGTTTACAAAATGTGAGCAGCCATGTAAAAGCACAATATGTGGTATGCGTTATCTATTCACTAAAATTGCTGTTTTTCTTATCTATCTCTGCTCACAATACTCTTGTAATGTGAATGCTATTTTCATCACGTCATAAATGAGGAAATAGAGGAACACAGCAAACAAATGGCTGAATCATGCCTATCTGCATCCTCACAACTCAGCTTACTTCTTTTCAGTTGGCACGGGGGCAGATCACCCTCTCTCTCAAGATTGACTCACAAGTACAGAGTAGGCCAGGGCTCATTGGCCTAGAATTTCTTCAAGAAGAACTCTTTTAAAGAGCAACTAGAGTTAGCCCAGGGAAGAAACCCTTTTTCTCCCCACTGTGTCAGGACTTGGCAACAGTCTGATAACCCCACTGATCCTGGTTGCTCAAATAACCAGGGGGCATTGGATCACATATTAAAATTAATTTCTAGGACACTAGATATAGAGATATAGATATGTAATTAGATATGTTATTATATAGTTTTTGAAGGGGGAATCTATCAGCTAAATTCTAAATTCTAATGATTATACTGGTATAATTACTAATAAAAATAAATAATATAGACTGAATGTTAGACTCAAGGTTTAGAGACTGAGCAGTAGGCAGATTTACAAAGCAGGAGGCTGTTAGGTTGCATTTATGGAGAGTCATTTCAGTACCAGCTGTTTTTTAGACATCTATCTGACAGGACAGACTAAAAACATGGAACAATTTTCTCTGATGATAAACCTAGTTGTATCTCCATATCTTTAATAAAATTCTTTTTAAGTAAAATGGATTAAGGTCAAACAGATTGTCTGTTTTATACTTCCCTTTCTAAGTAACATTCACATTCATTCTTTTTCTTGGATATGAAAATGTAGACCCTGCATACATTTAATTTTAAAACAAGTTCCACAGAATTAATAAAACTAAAATAAAAGGTCTTCGCTGATAAATTTGTCAGCTTCCCTAAAGGAGAAATATCCTTTCTTCATATATGATCGAGATGTTCTAATAAGAAAGCAAATATGACATGCTGACCGTGTGCTTGCTACTATGATGTCAGGCAATCCTGGGCAAAAATTCTGATGCTGTCACTAATTTAAACTCTCTAAACTTCTATTCCTGCATTTCAAAAATGATAATATAATTAACTCATAAGGTTGTTGCAGTGATTAAATGAGAAAACAGATTCAGCATTTAGTGATCATTCTATATCATTTGCTATTAGTGGTAGGAGTAAAAGATGTTGGAAATATTTTTATTACAAAATAGACATTACACTTTATGACTCTAGGAAGAGAAAGACTAAAATTTCCCCAAAACTTCAGCACATAAGGATTCCAGATCCACCTTCTCCAAAGTCTGAAACGTGTGTGGCTCACCCCCACTCATCTCTGGGGCTGGATTTGCAATGTAAGTCTCATTTTGTTGGTTGCAGCACTGTCATTTTGGTCTTCCTTTATTCTACATCCATCACTCTTAATAAGAAGAAATTTAACAAAAATCAACCAAACAAACGAAAAAGACCAGTTAGAAAATGCTAACTGTATCTGGTTGTAAAGAAGGCAGACAAAGAAGCCATATCCAGAGCATTTCTAACTTACCAAAACAAAGTATGATAGAAGACGTGTCCCACATCAAGGACACATTCAGTGTTTAAAAATTAGTCAACGGGAGGGTGTGATTACACTATCCAGGGCACAGGACTAGTCACTGTATATGTTACTCATTTTAATCCCAGAGGAAGGTTCTGGTGTTTCTTTTTAACAAATAATGGAGGGCGCCTGAGTAGCGCAGTTAAGTGTCCAACTCTTGGTTTCAGCTCAGGTCATGATCTCACAGTTCATGGGATCAGCCCCTTGTTGGGCTCTGCACTGACAGCATAAGGCTTGCCTGGAATTCTCTGCATCCCTCTATCTCTGCCTCTCCCTCTCTCTTTTTGTCTCCTCCTCTTTCAAAATAAATAAAGAAACTTAAAATATATAATGGAGATAATAAGAACCAGACAGGTGAAGACTATGGAGGACACAGGAGACACATGGCAGAGAAATCATCCTGACCAGTCTTTCCTGACTACACAGATCAAATTCTTTCTTCTAGATCAAACTGAAAATGACCTGAGCATGATAACTTACAGTTCTCTTTAGATGGAAAAACTTCTGGGAAATGGGTGATGGGCATTGAGGAGGGCCCTTATTGGGAGGAGCACTGGGTGTTGTATATAAGTGATGAATCACAGGAATATGCCCCCAAAACTGTATACAGTGTACGTGAGCTAACCTGATAATAAATTATATATTTAAAACAAGTTGGAGAGCTTTCAGAGCAAAGGAGACATGGAGCATATTTCCACTGCAGAAAGTGTACATTCCACCTTCTGGAAAATGGGAAACCACTTCTAAGTCATAATTACCAGTGTCTCAAGATGGTAAATACCAAGCTTATTATTTCTCTTAGATATAAATCTGTGTATTTAGGTAAATGTGCCATTTTTGTAAGCCAAAAGTTATCAAATATTGGCAATTATATATGATTCAATCAAAAATAGATGTGAGAACCACTTTTATCCTTGTTAATTTGACATTTTATTTAGTTAATAAATTTATTTGGCGGGTTGAGAGACATTTTAAAACATTTTCAAAATAAATTATATCACTTATCAATACTTGTCATGTTATATGATTGAAAATGTGATTATGTTCCCTTAGTAAATAGAAAATGGAATATGACATTTCATAGTTAAAATTTAATTAAGACTTTACCTTTTTATCTTAAAGGATTTTGTCTTTATATATATACATACATATATATGTATGTGTGTAATATGTGTTTATACATATATGCATGTATGTGTGTGTGTGTGCATGCACACGCATGCCTCTGCATATGTCAGCTGAGGATTAAAGGGAAATTAGTAGAAGTGAAATAGTATTTTTTATTATTAATTTTTTAACATTTACTTATTTTTGAGAGACAGAGCATAAGCGGGGGAGAGGCAGAATGCGAAGGAGGCTCCAGACTCTGAGATGTCAGCAAAAGCCAGGTGCAAAGCTTGAACCCATGAACTGCGAGATCATGATTTGAGCCAAACAAAGTCGGTAACCGGATGAGCTACCCAGGTGCCCCGCGGAAGTGAAACAATATTTAGTAAAAAGAATCCGGACTGTTCAACAAGGACTTGTTAATTCTTACAGAAAATGATATGAGAAGTGTTTGTGAATGCTTATGGATAAAACCTGTCATTTTAACTCCATTAAGATAGTCTCTTATCCCCACGCTGTTTTAATGTCTTAAAATACATCTATATTATATGAAAAAAATGGAGAAAGATATCAGTATTATTCCAAAAAATAAAAACATATAACCTAATAATAGATGAGACTGCTAAAATTTATCATGTGAATGAAAAATTGTTGCACTTATACGTTTATCAAGCAAAATATCATAAGCTCAAAATATGCGTCCATGTGATTATGCTATAAAGAAAAGAGATGAAACATAGAAGTGCTCTACAGTATAATAAAATTATTTTTTTAGTAGCAGTAGTATCAACATTACTGTTATATTCTAGGCATATAGGGCACAAAGGGTAATGATACCAATGTTTATTTCTAATTAAAAATGTGGAAAATTCTGCCCCAGTTTATTGTGTCTCTTATATTTGTGAAAATCTCAAGATGGGAACAATGCTCTGTAGCACTTTATCCCTTGAATTGATCATGTCATCTGGCAGCAGAAAATGTTTAATTATCCTCAAACTTGATCTCTCATTTCTGCTAGATGGAACATTGTGTTCAGAGCTGGGTAAGAAATTAGACATGTAAACAATCTATTTACATTAGCTCTTCTTAATCTAACGTGTAATTTAGCTCTCTTACAGCTTCTCTCTTAAAATACTATTGACTTTCTTAAGGGGCTGGCCTTGACAGAGCCTGAGTTACCTTTCTCTACAGTCTTGATTTAGCTATTGATTTTCAAATGTAGCAAGGAAGAAATCAGGTAAATTCATTCACAGCTTTAGGATATCCAAATGCTTTATTTTGCAAACAATAATATTTGATATATAACCTAAATATGTGAAGAGGTTAGATGCAAGAAAAAACCACCAGATTTTTTAAAATAATATTTTTTAAATGGGGGCACAATTGAGCTTTAGGATCATTAAGAATCATTTTATTCTCTCATTACTTACATTAAGTGGACACAATTAAATCTTTTTTTTTTTTTTAAGAGACAGAGTGCAAGTCGGGAAGCAGCAGAGAGAGAGAGGAGACCCAGAATCCAAAGCAGGCTCCAGGCTCTCAGCTGTCAGCACAGAGCCTGATGTGGGGCTTGAACCCACCAACCAGGAAATCATAATCTGAGCTGAAGATGGATGCTTAACTGACTGAGTCACCCAGGCACCCCTAAATCTTAAAAATTAAAGTATATTTCTTATATTTATATTCAATTTGTTCATCTGGGAGCTTTCCATTCTGGATCTCTGTACATGTAGACTTTGAGATGTCTTAGGAACCTAATTTGTTCATCTGGGAGCTTTCCATTCTGGATCTCTGTACATGTAGACTTTGAGGTGTCCTGGGAGCCCCCTGTCAGGTATCTCAAGGACCCTTATTGACAGTAAATCACAAAAGCACCTTCACAAGAGCCATGAATAAAAATGCACAGCAACATGTTAAATTTCATCCAGCAATTTAATGATGCTATACGTGGGATATAAAATAAGGGAGAACATTCATACACTTCAGGACACAGTAAGACAGGCCCTGGTATTTATCTAAAGTGTTCGTTATGAGAATTGCTCAAAAATTCTTTTAAAAATGGAAATTAATATGAGGATGTTAATATGAGATTGCCATTCATCTTTAACTGACAGTCACGATACTCACCTATTCAATACAGATGGTTTCAATAGGACTTATACAATTACAGACATAGGAGCCACATTTAAATCATAATTAGGTTGAATAACAAAATATTTCAGGATTAATTCAATTAGAGCATGTTATACTCCAGAAGTAGAATATAAATAATGCAAAAATCTCTATTTTGCAAATGCAGAGAATATTTCTTAAATTTGATATGGATGAATAAAAGTATAATCATTACCTAAATGAAGAATTCATTGCACTAAAAGGCAAACAAAAACACATTGTGCAAAGGAAAATAATCCATCCATCTTCTCAGTGGTTTGTATTCCAAATATTTAATATAGAACATATCATTTGCATCTTCAAAAGTAATGTATTATCTACTCTGCACTCTAAGCACTGGGAATAGAGAGTTGTATATATGTATTCCAGGAACTCACTGGCCCTAAGCATGATTGACAAGCAAGCCAAATATTATGATATTTCATGATAAGTAGCTTAGCTATATTATGCCATCAGACCACAGAGACTGGTCATCAAATTCAGTCTGGGAATAGAATGATTTTAAAAGTTTATACTAAACCTGAGACAGGTCAGGAAAATAAGAGTAAGTTTGAGAACGGCAAGGTGACATTCTTTTAAAAGAGAGCAGCATTCATATTTCACTTTTTCAAAATTTCTCTCTCCTAATAGACAACTGATACCAGGAATTTTATCATTTTTATATTTATATCTGTGATTTTGTAATTTTTTTTGCATGCAATGTTCAATCAAGAGTCTTAAATGAGTAAAACAAAGTAAATAAATCCATCTCCTCAGTCACTGCCTGCATATATACACAAAACCTGAAGATACATACTTAATACATGCTGAGTGAAAATCAGCAAAGTCAGAAGAGATTTAAGATAAGAAATAAAGCCAAGAGATAGTATGCTAAATAAAATGGACTTATGAGAAGTGATGTTAACGTACGTCAAAACAGGAGATGGGAAGTACACTAAAGACTATTTGAGTTGAAATAAGAAGGGAGAAATAAAGTCACAATACAGGACTAAGCTTCAGGGTCTATATGCTGTATTCCTGCTATTGTTGAGAAACCAGTGATAGCATCACATCAATGATGAGCAATTTGAACAGATACAGAAAGAGATGACATGTCTCTGATGCAAGATAGACCATTTTAATTAACATATAAGAAAATTATCTGTTAAGCTAAAGTGTACAATGGACTACTTGCCTGAAAAGCAGAAGTACAAGGAATTCATCTGCCTACAGCTTGGGATCAATGTTTTAACAACAACAACAACAACAGACAGAGAAAATACAGCAATTCCTCAGCTCTCTTTCATTTTGGACTATTCTGCCCAAAGAGTACTCATAAAGCTGTAATGGAGATAACAAGCAGTATCTGGTGGGGTTTGAGTCCTAATGAAAAACAGAAGGCCTTCAGAAGGAGACACATGGATTTTTAAAATACTTTGACTTGGGCAAGTTGTATTCCTGTAGCATTAATATAATGTAGAGATAAGATGCCTGAAGTGATGGCAGGGAACCAAAAGGATAAACAGAATGAGAGAGCTAAAAAAGGAAGACTAGATGAAGACAATCCTGATGAAAACAAAGTATACTCCCCACAGTACATATTTTGAGATTCCCAATATTCTCAGGGAGAATTCTGTAATGGATCATTCATTTAAAATATTCCTCTCTTTTGAGAGGGTTGCAAATATGAAAGAAAGCCAACTTAGTTTTATCTGGAGGTGGTCATAGAAAACTTATTTTTAATTCCTTCACACATTCACTTCTCTGCTTGGCAATGTTTATTGAAAGCTTTCTATGTGCCAGCCAGGTGTAAGGATTAAAATTTTTCCCAAAAAAAGTGATTCATGGGAAATACCACATTTGGCTTCAAGAAATCAGCTGTAAGCATAAATGGTTTTTCTACACTTAGAGGTGGGAGAGGACATATTAAAAAATATGACAATGCATATTGTTCAATAAGGTACACTTTTTTATTGGAAAAATTAAAATCCCTCTTTATTTTAGAGATACTTGAGGTGGCTGTTTAAACTTTAGCCTAAAGAAGAGAAGTAAGTCTTCAGAGAGAGAATGACAACTCTTCAAAAGTGGTGGTGGATTATCATGTGGAAAAGAGAGTAAATATAAGGTCTAGAATCAAATAGCAAAAAGTTTACTTGATTTATTTACATTCAGAACAGTATGTAATCCTCTACTGAGCAACCAATCCATGCAGAAGCTAGAGACTAGTTATCGATGCCTTGTTGGTGAGAGGATAATGGTCAAGTTTAAATGACCCTTGATGATATTTTTAAACTGAAAATTACAATATTTTTAAAAAGTTTTATAGTCCTTTAATAGTCTCATGCTTAAAAAGTTAGAGTGAACACTGGCAATAAGATTCATTAAAAGTCTTCTTATAGAAAATTCAGATTTATATAATCTTGAAAATATATAATCTAGAGACCATATAATTGCCCATGATTTTCAAAATGGTTTATTTTGAGAACAGAGACTGGTTGTTCGTATTTCCTGTAGGACAATGAGTTCAAACAATATGAAGATTATGCTGCTAGAACAGACTAATAGACTCCTGTTATTTTTAAGTGCTGGCTAGGCTTCAGAGAGTGGCTGTGAAACTCTGATCACAGTTTTTTTCTCTGACAGTACAGCATCTCTTCTGGAGGCTTTAGAGAGTCACCTCATTATCCATGTTTCAGATAGTGTATAAGATGTTAACGTCATGGCTTCTTCTATTCCTATGGTGGTTCAAATTCCCTCTTGTGTGTTCTAAGAGTTTCAGGCTCCTGCAGCTTTTGGAATAGCTTCTCCATTGGTGAGTAATATTTTTCACAGTTTAATTTTATGATGGTGATTAGTGCTTTATTGGTTCTTTTTTGTTAAATAAAGTAACTAACTTGTATCCTTTTGACATTAGTTTTAAAGGCTGGATTGTTTCAAGAAATTAAATATCTACATATTCCCTTCAACTATTTTCTAATACACATCTTATGCTACTTTCAAGTCCTATTAAATATTATGAATAGCATTCTCAAGAATATGAGATAATCTTTTCTTATTATCTCATATCATAAAAATATAACAAAACATTTCTCTCTGGTTAACACCATCTTTACTAAATCACAGTGAAATCTTTTATAACTATGATTTTTTAAAATTATAAAATAGATTTTTCAGTTTCTCATCCTATTGAATGCACTATTTACTAATACTTTTTTTTCTGGTTTACTCTCATGAAATAGAAACTTGTTTTAATTCAGTTGGAAGTATTCAGGTCAATTCAGGGGTGATATGGCAGCTTTATGATACAGGTTTTATCTTGCTCCTCAAATATCTTTAACTACAAAAACTGCAAATCCAAACCAGTTGATTTTGTCCTCTTTAAAATGATTTCTCACCTCTAACAATTCCTGCTTACATCCCATTGACAACATCACAGGCCATGCCTAAGTGTAAGAAAAATTGGGAGGTCAGGAAGCTTACCCATACATATCGCTGCCCTAACCATAAATAAATGGGTCAATGTTAATAAAAAAGAAAAAAATGAATATCACAAATGCAAATAATACCTGGCATAGGATGGAAGGGATTCAAAATTTCAAGAAAAACAAGAATACG
The DNA here is from genome assembly GCA_004023785.1 of Mungos mungo. Classification (NCBI taxonomy): domain Eukaryota; kingdom Metazoa; phylum Chordata; class Mammalia; order Carnivora; family Herpestidae; genus Mungos; species Mungos mungo. The sequence goes on along the minus strand of PISW01003356.1, from coordinate 93,375 downwards.
TGAGTTAGTATCTTGAGAGATAAGCTAGAGGAAAGTGTACCTTAATGGAAAGGTACCTCATATCTAATGCTTGTAATCACTGTAGTCAGTGGATCTTTAATTCATACTATGCTTTTTTAAGGCACAGTATTTCAAACACTAATGGAATTATTACCATGGATCAAAAATTCAGTTGGTTGCCTGACTCTTGATTTGGGCTCAGCTCATGACTCATGGTATCTGGGATCGAGACCCAGGTGGAGCTCTGCACTGACAGTGTGGAGCCTGCTTGGGATTCTCTCTCTCTCTCTGCCCCCTCCCATTCACACTCTTTTTATCTTTCAAAATGAATAAAATTAAAAAATAAACATAAAAATGTGTCTTAAGAAGGCTGAGTGTCATCACAACATTGTGTTGAATCATGTCAGTTAGGAAACAATCCTAGCTCTCCCAATTATAGATATATCCTATTGAACAAGTGACTTGAGTTTTCTAAGTCTCAATTTTCTGTCTGTAAAATGGGGATGAAATTTATCTTACAAGGTTTTCTTGAAAGAGTCAGATAATAAATGTAAGTAATCATAATGTCTGACCTTTTAAATACTAAAATGTTATTCATCTTCTCTTCTGGTAGTCAAAATCTACATAGCTATGTTGGTTATTCATCATTCTGAATTAGTAATTAGAAATTAAATAAAAGTACATATATTCATTTCAACAAATAAAATATATCATCTTTTGCAAAAAAAGAAAAAGCTAGCATCTTGATGTGAATATTTTAAATTTTTTATGGTTTTTTGTTTTATTTTTGAGAGAGGGACAGAGTGTGAGTGGGAGAAAGGCAGAGAGAGAGGGAGGCTCCAAGCTCCAGGCTCCGAGCTGCCAGCACAGAGCCTGACGTGGGGTTCAAACTCGCAGACGGTGTTATCATGACCTGAGCTGAAGTCAGATGCTTAAATTATTGAGCCATCCAAGGACCCCCTTTATGTGAATACTTTAAAAGCCAGCAAATCTAAGACTCAGATTATGCCTTGTTGACTGTGAAATTATACCTACTCTCCTTCTAGGATTCATCCTTATCTTTCTTAACTTTAAAGTTAACCCAATTAATACTGCTCTCTAAAAAATATTTTGTTAAAAAAAATAAATCTGATGGAAAATAAAGTAGTAGGAAACAGGAATAAAGTTGAAAAGAAACAAAAGACTGAAAAAAAGAATGAAATTAATCATAATTAACCTTTTTCTTGCTTTTCCCTATAAAAATACTTAGATAAAAGCTATTTGTTTTGGTGTAAGAAGAAATGTGTGGGGTTTTTTGTTATGCTGCTTGTTTCAAATATTTAGAATTTTATTCTCTTTTTATATAAAACTATGGAACACTCTGATAATCTATACCATATTAGTAAGTATAAAAGAAAATAGGTTAAATAGTATTTAGAGAGCAGTACCAATAAACTCTAAAATAAGCATTAAATGTATTTTAAAAGTTGGTATTAATTCACAACCTACAACTGTTAAATCCATGTGAGTTAAATGGTAAAAGTCCGCATTTTAAATAGTTTACTCAATTATAAACCCAGATTTTCTGTAGGCTTCACAAACCAGATCAGCAGCTAGAATATGTTAAGAGTCAAGGAGTAAATAATATATGTATATATGTGTGTATATATACACATATGTGTATTATATGTGTGTAACATATACATATAAAATACATATACATCAGGGTGCCTGGGTGTCTCACTGGGTTAGGCATCTGACTTCAGCTCAAGTCATGATCTTGTGGTCCACAGATTTGAGCCACACATTGGGCTCTGTACTAACAGCTCAGAGCCTGGAGCCTGCTTCAGATTCTCTCTCCATCTCTCTCTGTCTGTCTCCCACTCACACTGTCCCTCTCTCTGTCTGTCAAAAAATAAATATACATTAAAACACACACACACACACATATCATTTATATGACCTAATAAAGCCATATTCTGTTAAAAACAGCTATGAATTTATTTCAAAAATTTAATCAAATATATCAAACATGTGTTTTCCAATGTTGATAAAGTTATTGAGGTTTTTCACTTTCACAGATTCCAGCCTGAGCTACCAGCTGCTGAAATTCTCCTTATGGGTTAAACGTTTATTTCACATCTGAACTTTTCCTGTTTAATGCTAAATATTTGCTGAAAGTTGGTTGAACGCGTAACAGCTTAGGAGTTTGATTCGCACTGGCTATACCATCTAATCTGTTATGTGTGGTCACTCATTAACTTAGCTTTAATAACTACCAACACCAGAATCTTTCTTTTTACATCTTTTATCAGTAAAGTAACTAATCTATAGTTATCATGCTATAAATTTATTTGGTCAGCATGAAATTCCACCATTTCATTACTTCTTTTCCAGAAAAGCTTTGGTGGAGAGACTATTGAGATGTGGTATTCTAGCTTCACCGAATCTCCCTCAAAACCTTTTATGTGTTGTTGTCTAAAGATAAACACTGGTGCTCTTCTCTGTTATTTTGCAACACAGTAAATGTGGTTTCTCCTGTTCTGCTCACAGCAGCACTTGCAAAAACCCTGCATCTGAAGCTCTCACCACTTCAAAGATGAATGAATGATAACACTTCTCAGACACCACCATTCCGTGAAAATCATCTGATTAAACTGGGTTCCATTCATACAGCATGACATATCAGGAGCTGGTGGTGCACTCTCTATGAAGTTTATGCTGCAGAATCTTCCAATTCAATCAACATGTTCTCTGGCACTTGAGTAAAATGTGGTGGGTAAGATTTCTTCTGGATTCAATCCTGATCATTCATGTTTCCCTTTAAAAATCATCTACTTCTTACTGTGACACTGGAACATACAGTTGTGTATGTTTGAAACTGTGCTCTCTGTCGTTTTGAGCTTGAAACACAGCAGCTACATTCTGTGATCCTAGTAACCTGCAACCTATCTTCTCATATGTTAGCCATGGACTTCAGTTACGAAGAACGATGTCTGCATTTCCGCTTTCTCCCCAAATCTTGACTCAAAGCTTCTCTTTGTATCCTGGTATTTGATCATTGGGAGTTCTTGATATGGACCTAGATTTTACACTTTAGGACGGCTTAGCATTTACAGGTTGTCCTCCTTAGGACTGTTGATAGTTGGAGTCCACAGCGGAAGGAATTTACTGCTGCTGTCAAAAGACTGTAGTGGCAAGATAGAGCCCAGGAAGCTGGCTGTGGACTGGTAATAGGCGGTTATAACTCTTTGGCTTTGGTTGGAACCAGAAAATTTCTGGAGAGAGGCAGAGAAAACAGAGGCGGACATGGCGATGTAAGAATTCACTGTTGAAGAGGCAGACACCTTTGCTCTGTGCATAGATTAGGTTGGAAAATGGAAGACTGTTTGGTCTGGCTAGAAGATGTGGAGTTTCAAAAAAATGTGTTTTTATATGCATTACCTTTCCTGCAAATTCTAATATTAATTAAACAAAATTGAAGCAAAATCATTTTAAAAACAACAAGGATGGTCTTTAAGATAAGACTTGAAGTCAAGTGTTTAACAGGGCTTATTATTAAAATATAATTTAAAATAATAACTTGAGTATGGAGAGGTATGCATTAAATTCCACAAATTCTTTGCTTTACAAACAGACCATAATTTAGGAGTGATAGTAGTTTCCACTTAATTTGAGTTTGTAAATATTGTGATGGATGTTTTAATTTATAAATGCCTAAGGCCTCCTTGAAATATGTTTATTTTAAAACCATTCCAATTACTTATTTTGTCATATGCTGATAGGTGAAAACAGATCAGTAATATGAGGAAGATATCAGGAGTCAGAAGAGGTTAATTTAAACCAAAAGTTTTCTATTTATAAGGCTATTTTGAAAAAGTTTTACCTGCTGTGTGTGTGTGTGTGTGTGTGTGTCTTTGTGTGTGGTGTATGTGTGTATGAATGACGTAGCAAGGAAAAAAAATCATGAGTTTTGGAAAGAGAAGACCTAATTAGACCAATTTGAAAAACCTAACTGGATGCCCTTAGGCATGTTAAGCTTTTCAGACTTCGGTTTCATTTTTTTTTAATTTTTTAATGTTTTTATTTATTTTTGAGAGACAGAGAGAGACAGTGAGAGCAGGACAGGGTCAGAGAGAGAGGGAGATACAGATTATGAAGCAGGCTCCAGGCTCTGAGCTAGCTGTCAGCGCAGAGCCCGACATGGGGCTAGAACCCACGAACCGTGAGATCATGACCTGAGCTGAAGCCGAACGCTTAACCGACGGAGCCACCCAGGCGCCCCTGGTTCCATTTTTAACATGCTAAAATGTATACCTACCAGTGTTATTATCCATCTGAGTGGCTCTGCAACCACATCATGTTGTGACTCTCAGGGCCCTTGTGGCCCATGGATATTTACGAGCTTTCCATAGGTTGTTCATAGTCTCTTGGCTTGTCCTCAGTACATACCTTGCTAATAAAATCTACCATTACAGTTTGGCCTCAAGACCTTTCTAAAAAGGAAGTTAACTTTTATTGATTGCTCATTTACTAGAAATCATTTTAAGTGCATGTACGCACATTATCTTATTAATGTATATGTATATTATCATGAAATAGTTATTTTTAATTCCCACTTTTAACAAACAAAGCAAACCTAAGAATAATATGCACACATTAGTACTTAGGAAAGTTAGGGGACTTCATCTGATATTTGCATCATCATCTTGAACTGCATACCAACTCTTTGACAGTTTTAGAATGCATATATTTTTTCATGTAACCATAACCATAACCAGATAGGTATGATTCTTACTCAGATTTCCCAGATGAGAAGATTGAGCACTAAAGAGCTTACATAACTTATTACCAAAAATAATATATTTTTTTAAATTTTTTAAATGTTTTATTTATGTTTGATACAGAGAGAGACAGAGCATGAAAGGGGGAGGGGCAGAGAGAGGAGACACAGAACCGGAAGCAGGCTCCGGGCTCTGAGCTGGCTGTCCGCACAGGGCCTGATGCGGAGCTTGAACCCACGAACGTGAGATCTGACCTGAGCCGAAGTTGGAGTCTTAACCGACTGAGCCACCCAGGTGCCCCCCAAAATAATATTTCAATGGCTGAAATGAGGTTTAACCCCAGGATCATCTGACATAAGACTTTCAACTCCTAACTAGTTGATTAGTATCACTGAAAGTGGAAAGGGTTACAGTTTAAGTGTGGTCAGATATATCCAAAACAAGTCTTCAATTTAAAAATGGGGATCCTCTCCAATATTTATTTTAAAAATATTTTTAAGTTTATTTATTTATTTTGAGAAAGAGAGAGAGAGAGAGAGAGAGAAAGAGAGCATGAGGTAGGCTCCAATGCTGTCAGCATAAGACTGATGTGGGGCTTGAACTCCCAACCCATGAGACCATGACCTGAGCCAAAACTAAGAGTCAGATGCTTAACTGACTGAGCCATCCGGACAGCCCTCTTTTCCAATTTTAAGACAAGTGAATATCTCTGATATCTGCAGGGACTTAGAATTTTCATTCTTATTGCACCAAAGTATAATAAAGTCATGACTATTATAATATTTATATTCTATTGTTATATAGATTCAAAATTAGCCGAAGATATTTTTCTAGCAGAATCTAAACTTTAATTCTCATTTTCATTTATGTACTGAGAATTAAATAAAAAAAAGAAAATGCTTTAAATCATCACATTGATGTTCATGAGTCTTCTATCATTCTGTATTTCTTTGGTCTTTATTAATTCCTTATTCAGAGTGTAAATTTTATTATCATTCTTGTCAAAAATAACTTTTATTTGAATTTTAATTTCAGTTAGTTAGCACATAGTATTGCATTAGTTTTGAGGTGTACAATATAGCAATTCCACAGTTCCATACAGCACCCTGTGCTCATCCTGACAAGTGCACTCCTCAATCCTCCTGTCACCTATTTCCCCATCCCCCTCAGCCCTCCCGTTAGTCATCACAATGTTTTCTATAATTTAGTCAAAAATAATTTTTAAAATTTCACAATGGGCTCTATTATGCACACACATATAGATGATTACTGTTAATTGGGAATATTTAAAAGTGTGAAAACAGAAAATGCCTTATCTAAGTCCATTTATATTAAAATTTTAATAATCTGTTGCTATTATAGCTGACATTCAAATGAGTAATTTAAGTGTTAAATCCCATTTTTCCTTTATCTATTTACATATCCATCTAACTATAAACACACATTTATACACACATGCATACATATATTTGCATGTGCAGATATGTATTTGCATATGCATGTGTGTGTGTACAGGCACACATGTATACATATAGTCAGAGAGAGAGATGACAGATATTAACTTAGCTTTAATACTAATTAATATCCAGAGTAGTAGATTGTATAAATGCTACAAAGGAAACAATGTTATCCTTACTTACAAGGTATTATAATGGAGATAGAAAGATAACAAAACAATTTCTACCAACAAATACTTAAAACACATGAGATATAAAAGATTTCTAAGTGAATACAAATGAAGGTGAAAATTAAGTGTAATTAGAAAAGACATTTTCAAGGCAAGGAGTCTTATGCAGGAAAAACCTTAACTGTGGAGAATACACCTAAAAGTATGAAATAAATTTAAAAATAATAATCCAGATGTAAGAAACTACAGAAAACACAGACTACTCTGAATTTTTAAAAAGATTCTCTGTGTATCAACATTTGGGGGTCAGAAAGGACATACTTAGAAATATGTATGTTGTAGATCGGGTGTCAAAATAAGTTAAATTGATGTAAGTGCGGAACTGCTGAAGAGTGGTCTAAGGTGCTTGGAATGAATCTCACTTAGGGGTCAAAGCTGAACAAGAGGTGGCACTGGAAAAAGTATGGGAAGACTGAAAGAGCAATATATACACATCCTTCCTCTGACACCTACTTTTGTTTGTAGGTTTCATTACCATGAACTTCATTATGAAGAGAACATTCTCACCAATAAAATATATTTTCCAATGAGGTACAGTAGATTGAAAAACTGGCCACAATCTTTCAGCCTTATGTTCACATCTTTTCAATGTAGCTTGGAATTTTTGTATTAAAGAGTGAAGTTTTTTTTTTAATGTTTTTTATTTATTTTTGAGAGACAGAGAGACAGTGTGAGCAGGGGAGGGTCAGAGAGAGGGAGATACAGAATCCCAAGCAGGCTCCAGGCTCTGAGCTAGCTGTCAGCACAGAGCCTGACGCAGGGCTCGAACCCATGAACCGGGAGATCATGACCTGAGCCAACGTCGGACACTTAACCGACTGAACCACCCAGGAGCCACTAAAGAGTGAAGTTTGTTTTTCCATTTCTTGAACATGCATGGGCTGGCTGTGTGACTTGGCTGGCCAATACAATGTGGTGTAGGTGACAGCATGCCAATTCAGGGCACAGGGGCTCAGGAGTCCACAGTCACTTCTGCTCTCTCTTGGAATCTTGCCAGATGCCACGTAAACAAGTTCCAGCCAGTCTGCTGAAGCACAAGAGACCACAAGAGCAGAGACGCTCTTACAGCTGCAGTCACTCCACAGAACCACTTCCAAGCTGACCGTTCTGTTGAGCTCAGACATATGACTGAGCTATTGAAACAAGAACTGCCCAGTTAAGGCCTACCCAACTGTCAAATCACAGAATCATGAGTTAAATAAATGGGAATTTTCTTAAATCTTTAATATCTGAAGTCGTATGTTGTGTAGCAAAATCTAACTGATACATGGTCAATATCCTCCTGGTGGGGAGTGTGGTTATTTTAGTTTATCATGCAGGGAATCTATATGCATTCTTAGCCCATATGAAATAGATTTTGCTGACATTTTACTCACCTATAAGATAAACTTCTTTTTCACCAAAACGTATAAACAAGTAGAGGTGTCCGTCTCACCTCTTTAGGTTCTAACCTAAAATGAACATGTATCATAATTTTACTCTCCAGTGAGTTCCTGCCATATGAAAGCCATGTGCCTTTGCTGACCAGTCCACTTTTGGAATAATCACACAAAAGTGACTCTGGTTTTAAGTCATTTTAGGTCAGACTGCCACACAATTGTCTAAAATACCAAGGAGAAGAAATAGATTCTTCTACATATAACATCTTGTACATTTTAGCTGGGTGTGGTGTAACTTCAGATTGAGAAGCTTTGCAGTGTTTTACATAGTTGCTATTCTGTTGCAGACTGTGTCTATGTGTGTATGTGTGCATCAAAGAATAAATGGTAATATAAAGCAAATTGCTTTTCTTATGGTCTAATGTTAATTAAAACCAAATGTCCTTTCCACAATGTAGCTAATGTACTTTAATTATTCTGTCTTGTGCAGTTGTGACAAAAGGGAACACACAATTATTAAAAGGAAAAAAGTACACATTGTAACAATAATTGTCCCCACTGTGAAATAGTATTGCTTTTCCCCTGTGAGTAACTTGGATACTTGCCAAATAATCCTCTCTACACCATTGAAATAATGTAAATTATTCTTTCACAATAATTTATCATTTTGTTGGGGTTAAGTGAAATGTGTTTATTTCCATTTACTTTTGTTTCACAGTTTTAAACAATGTAAGGCCACGATAAATTTTTAATTTTTGGCATAAATCTTAAACATAAAAAATGAATGTCATTTTACTTAAGAAAGGATTGGTAGCAATCATAATGACCTTAATGTTAACCTTTTCTATTTAAACATGGGAAAATCTATTTCCCCGATATTAATTTTCTTCGGTTACTAAATTAGAATAAGAATACCTACATAGATGGTAGATGAAAAGTGGTGGAAGATCAACAGATAACATGTATAAAGTGGATAGGCCACAAAATAATCTTTCTTATGGTGTTAGGAAACAGAAATGGAATTTATTAAGATTTTCAGATATTTGAATTCTTTCTCTGTTTCCCAGTCTATTAAATTAACTTTCTGCTTTTTTAAATTATTTACTCTACCAAAGAACACTCTCTTTCTTTTAAAAAAAATTAGAGAGGGAAAGAGAGACACAGAGTGTAAGTGGGGGAAGGGTAGAGAGAGGGAAACACAGAATCTGAAGCAGGCTCCAGGCTCCAAGCTGTCGGCACAGAGCCCACCTTGGGGCTTGAACTCACAGAGCCCCACCCCAGACAGAGCTGCATCCCAGACAGACTGGAACCCAAGGCGGGGCTCAAACTCTCAAGTTAGATCATGACCTGAGCCAAAGTCAGATGCTTAACTGACTAAGCCACCCAGGCGCCCCACACTCTCTCTCTTTCTAAATGAGATTATATGATAAACATTTGAGGAATTTACTCAAATACTGGTGTATCAGAAAAAGAAACTGTAACTATAACAGAAGGATGTCAAGAAGAACTACCCTCTCCCAGAGACTTTTGTTCTCTTCCCAAATGAAGAAGTTGATTTTCCCCAAAACGATGATTAAAAAGAACAACTGAAAGAAGGAAATGAGGCAGAAACCAATTTTCAGACCAATTTTGGTAGTAGTTTTTCTGCAGCTCTGTTCCATAGATCACTTTTCAGTATTCTGACAGTGAGGTATCAGCTCTGGTAGGGGCTTTTTGATTCTGACATTAGTTCCTGGGTTAGCTTCAGGGGGAGTGACAACCCTGGTGAATCACTTCTTCATTGCTGTAGGAATTTTTCTTAAACCCTGAGTTAAAATCTGGTTTTGACCTACAGCATTTCCATCAGTATTATAATCACTTAATTCCCTGTTTAGAATTTCTTTATGTTAAAATACCTGAAGAGTTTTCTATCTCTTGGATTAAACTCTGATTGATACAGCTTCAAAATATTTTTGATAAGGCAATGAATTTGTCCAATACATTAGGATTTCAGGTGAAAATGATTGAGGAATAGATTAGTTTCAGATTATAGGGATTCTGTAGCATGTAGGTAGGAAATTAGAACTCATTCTAAAATTCATGACAAGCCATGAGAGAGAGGGGCCTTTCAGCAGAGAAGCAGCATGATCAATACACATTTTACAAAATTAATTCTGGAACCTGTGCATGGAGTAAGTGGAAGAATGCTAGATCAGAAGCAACTGGTTTAATGTGATGGAAATAGTCAGAGCTAGCATCAGCATGGAATAACTGATAATTCTCTGAGAAAATACCCCTTTCATAAAGAATAGGCATTAGATATTTTCAGTACTATTAGAAAAATAGGAACCAAGAAGAACCCATTTTATTTATTTTTTTTTACATTACAGCCACCAAATTTCATTTTGTTCAACACTTTATCACTGTAACAGGCTTCCCAGTTAACCCATGATCATAGTAGTATGTAAATGAATAGATATGGGGCATATACATCAAGTATACTTTCTTTGCCTAAAAGTTCCTGGAAAATACATCAGTTCTTAAAACTCAAACATATCAGTTATTTTAATTAAAGTGATGGAGCTTGGGCAGACTTGAAAACAACTTGACTATTTGCCAGTAATAAAGCGAGTGCCCGGCCTTGTGTAAGCACTCAGTACACATTAGTTCTCTAGCTCCCCATTATACCTCCAACACTGAAAACAAGACAAAGGTAGGCATGTTGTTAGGCTAGAAGGTGGCCCTAGGTTTAGACATTTTGTCAATGAAATACCCAAGCAACTATGTAACCACACTTAAAAAACTGAAATAAGCATCATTTGAGGAGATAAATATCCCCGGGTGCTCAGGAAAAGTAAAAAATATCCAATTATTTGGCCAGAGGGGGGAAGAAGAACTTTCTGAGCGATCCAGCACTCAGGATGAGCACTGAAACAAAAATGGAAGAGTGGCATCCATGAATACAGCATCAAGGAAGGACACCAGTATGGGAAAAGAAGGACATCGGATAATGAGGTTGGGTCTATATTGTGAAGGAAAGTGAATGGCAGGCTGAGAAATCTGCATTTATTTGATGAACTATAAAAAGAAAAAACTTTACAGGATTTTCAATGGAGAATTAATCAGTTAAATAATTTACAAAACAATAACAACAAACAAAAGCCCCCAAACCTTTGGTGTCTATATGTTATTTTCAGATGGAATTCCTCAGAAATATAAATTTAATTTTGCCTGCATAGGTTTGGCCTATATGAAGGTTTGCCAAAAAAGTTCTTTTGCCAACATTTGCAAAGTTGGATATATCATAATTATCAAGCTCCAACTTTTGGCTTTTTAATTTTTTTTTTAAAATCAAAAGATATATAAACACATAGCATGAATTCCTACTCGGCAATTGTAGTGGGTTTAGAGATGCAGCCCTACTTGGTATCAGTTTTTGAGGCAATGGGATCACCATCTGTGGCTGCCCTCTGTCCTGTGTTTATCCTTTCCATCAGAATATTTCACATATCCATGGCCTTGGGTATCTGAGAGACATGAAATCTGAATTACGGAACTTGGTATATTATATCCCCATTTCTAGAATACAACTCACCCCATATAAACCTACGAAATACTCTAAACAGCCCAATATATTTGGACACCATAGGATTTTAAGTACTATTATCCATATATATTAATTGTTTATTTCAGGTTTATTTTCACGGGCAATTGCTCTGGTTAACAATAAGTGGGAACAAATACAGAAAAAAGAGATACAAGTACGGAAGCCAAACTTTCCATTTGATTAAGCCTTCATATTTATTACTTTAAAGAAAGTCTAGATATGTTTCCTATATAACCAAAGTGGAGAGAAAAAACTCTAATTTAAAAATCGCATACTCATAGAATGCTAATTTATTACATTCATAAGTTATAATAAAATATGTCTATGTGTTTAATTTTGCTATTTCATATTTAAATATTGCATGAATATTTTATCACTATAGTGAAAAATTTTGCATCAAAGTGATTACTTTTTATTACAACACATAATAATTTAGCTAAATGAGTGTCTCTGTATGAAGGCACTTGATTAGGCATACATGGGCCCTTGATCACAAGAAAAGTCAGGAGGTTTTTGGAAGTTTGGAGCTACCTAGCTGAGCCATTTAGAATACTACAGTTTGGACACTGTTGGGGTTATGTGATTGCTTTCTGAGTAACTACAAGGTAAAGTCAAGGGAAAGGCAGAAATGAAAAAGGACACAGCTGGGCGTGACACTCCTGCTGACCAAAATCAATTTCTGGCACCTGAAGGAAGCAAAGAAGAAGGGATTTCCATATCTTAGAGATGTGCTCTGTCAACCAGAAGCTCAAGCAAACACAGGCAAAATAAAAGTAAATGTTTCTAGATTTTGTAACTTTTAAGTTCTAATTTGGTATGTTTGCACCAATTGTTTACAAAGCCATTGAGTCAAGCCCACAAATTTAAGATTAATTATTTGCTTACCAAAATAATTTCATAAAATAAACCAAGTCTTTAGCCAGTAAACAAAGAATAATATAGTGTTAAAATAACATCGTTGCTCAGTATGAGCACACAGTGTGCAGAATTATGGTTTTCTGGTGGTAATTTAATATTGTTTGACCCAGGCTACTTACCAGGAATATTTCACTAATAACCTCTGATGGCTGTCACTTGGACACACACACACACACACACACACACACACACACACCATGAAGAGTGGGATATATGAAAGAAATACTATCTAAATGAAAACTCGAGGTTGTTAACATATAGGCTAAACCCGCACTATGACATAGGGTCTGGTAAAGGCTATGATATATTATATATATAGTTCATAGTTAAATGGAAATCCTTATTTCCACTGTTTCTCAGACATTCTCTTTATTTTCTCTATTTTCCTTTTAATAAGAATCAAAGTACGAGGGCAAGAGACATCATCAGATATGTATAGTTAACTTAAGCATAACCTCACCACATGGAAGTGGATGGAACACAAAGAAATGGAAAATAAAGAAGAATGGATAAGGTACAATGGCATAAACACAGTCTGATCGCATTTTTTGAAATGTAACTCTAGGGAAACCTGAGTGGCTCAGTTGATTAAACGTCCAATTCTTGATTTCTGTTCAGGTCCTGGGGTCTTAAGATCAAGCCCCACGTCAGGGGTCTGGCCCTGCTGTGTGAAGTCTGCTTAAGATTCTCTCTCTCCCTCTGTCCCTCCCTCAATCACATGTGTGTATGCACGTGCTCGCTCGCTCTCTCTCTCTCTCTCAAAAATATAAATAAATAAAAATTAAAAAGTGTAACTCTATCATTGTCTTGGACTGAGGCAATTTTATTAGCAGCTTCTCTTCAATATAGGAAGGACCAGTGGGTAGAGGAGGGGGGGAAGCAGACACACTATTCTATGCCTTTCTTTTGCCCCTCTTCCCTCATACATCATGTTTCTATTCATTTTATAAGTTGCGTTTATGTCTTAATTCATAAAATCAACTTAAAATAATCAGCACGTCAACTATTTATATCCAGTTTTAGAGATTTAAAATATTCTCTCTGAGAGTATACTGTTTCTAAAGAACAAAGAAAAAAAAAGCATTTCAGAAAAAGGCCAGAGAATAGAGATACAGAATTTTAGCATTTGCCATCTCGTTTTGAGATGCCATTCTGGACTTTAGGAATTTAAAATTATTCCTGTGATTCACAGACAAAGCCAAGTTCAGTGAGGCAGTATTCTTCATTAAGAAACATTTAACTCAGTAATGGTCTGGGCCAACTGGAGAATGAAGAAACACAATTTAAAAGAGCACAGGATCTGTTTTAAGAATAATCACTTGTTCACCGCATACAATGAATAATTTAGATGGCCGTTAGCCACAATTATTATAGGTGGGAAAAGGCAAATAGAAAATTGTATAATTTCATGGATGTTAATTGCATTTGGTTGAGGAAGAGAAATTCATGCACTTGCTGAATTGAACTATAATATTAAAATGCAACAACTATTTGGTTGCTTGTGAACGTCAGAGTTTTAAATTGCATATTGATTTTTTTCTATTTTCTATTGCATTATTATAAAAATTGTATAAATATACCAAGCATATGTTTCAACACTTAAGAAGTCATGGCTTATTGTTTTATCTAAATCTGCACACAATTTCTCCCATCACCCTGCCTACATTACTTTTATAAATATTTGCATATCCTATCATTTAATCTGTATGTTTTTATATTGATTTATTTTCATGCTCTTATCATGTCCACTTTGGGTTCTTCTCATTGTTTCCCCAAATGACTGAAGCAAAGGAAGTGAGCCACATCTACCAATATATACCACCATTCTGCTTTTCTTTGATGAGCACAGTATTGGGGCTGTAACAGTGGATGATTGCTGAAATAATGGTATTTCAGGTTTCCTCATCCTTATAATAAATATTTCCTTATATTACTTATAAAAGAGCTCAATAAATGTTTTCTGAATGAGTTCAGAGAATCCATATTGTTATGACCAATTACTCTCATCAATTCATTTCAATGTTACATGTAAGCAAACATTCCTAATATAAAAGCTATAACAACACCCATCTCCTATTATCAGAATAAGATGTGACACTGCTCAGTAGAGCACATAGCAAAAATATTGGCTGTGATATACTGTTAAATATTTGAACTTAATATTTATTTATTAGTTCTTGTTCATTGTTTTTTTTAAGTTTGTTTATTTTGAGAGAGAGAGTGCATCCTCATGAGCAAGGAAGGGGCAGAGAGAGAGGAGACAGTGAATCCCAAGCAAGCTCCATGCTGCCAGTGCAAAGCCCAACACAGGAATGGATATCGTGATCCTGGGATCATGACCAGAGGCAAAATCATGAGTCGTATGCTTCACTGACTGAGGCACTCAGGTGCCTCTGTTTTATTTATTACTGAAAGTAATTTTGTAGTAGGAGCCACAAAGGAATGAGGATATCTAAACTTCTCTGGAGAAGACTTGCCTTCCCAATCATTCATGTTAAGAAAACTCTTCAAAACCTTACATGCACTTTGGAGCTTGGATTTAGTTCCATACTCACTGTGATCAAAAACAGCCTTTTGGGTGCGCCTGGGTGGCTCAGTCGGTTAAACCTCCGACTTCGGCTCAGGTCAGATCTCACGTTCGTGGGTTCGAGCCCCACATCGGGCTCTGTGCTGACAGCTAGCTCAGAGTCTGGAGCCTGTTTCAGATTCTGTCTCCCTCTCTCTGACCCTCCCCTTCTCATGTTCTGTCTCTTCTGTATCAAAAATAAATAAAACATTAAAAAATTGAAAAAAAAAACAGACTTTTGTCAGCTATACTTAAACCACAGTTACAGAACCCTTGTTTTGTTTTCATAGTGCAGGACCTCCTAATACCCTGGATATGTACAATGCAGATATTCTGAGGTGATCATAAATAGGTATGGCTCTCTTGCCCCAAATGCTTGTCTAGACTCCCATTAATCACCTCGCAGTAAACGCTCTTGCTCACTAGAGCTTTAATCTCTACATAGAAGAGTGTCAAGTTGGGAGAGAAATTGTATAGGGGAGAAGAAGGGTGAATATAATTAATTATTAAGAAGAGTGCATCAATAAGTCAGGAAATATTTTTAAGAGAAAAAAACAACTAAAACTGTCATGAAATATTTGAGTGGCATAAACCATTTTCTCTCCTGCAAGATGCTAGCAGTCTGGTTGGGTAATGGACTAAAACAATTCTCCAGCAATGTAACACCATCTACTTTAGTTCTAAGATATAAACGTTTTATTGTATTCCATAATTAAAACTTAAATATAAAGATACTATATATAAGAATGGATTTGCAAAAAAAATGAGTACCCTTTAACTAAAGTATGATCAGGATTCATCCTCAGAGATTATGATTATGTAACTCAGAGCTAGATCCTCAAGAATTCATACTTTTTAAAAACACTACCCAGGTTTATTGAATGAGATACACTTAGTTTAGGTTAAATCTAGAACATGGAGACGAGGTGGGGCTAGAATACATAAATGTTTTCCATGTGTGTATGTATATTATTTTAAGAAGTGTTTCTGAAACTATTATTAAAAATTAATCTAAAATTAGCTTTTGCTAATTAGATTGGAATAAAATCTTCACTGTACATTATAAACTCAAGATTTGTCTCAAACTATTATGAAAGTTATATTAATCATTTTAGAAAATTCCAGAATATGCCAGAGTAAAAAAAATGTCTTACTCAACTACATAAAAATTAGCATATTATTTTCCCCAAGCATATTGTTCAGATATATCCTAAGTTTGTTTGTCCTTTTTCATAAAATTATTGCACTAAATTTTAATATAGTACCTAAATGAATGACCTGCCAGCTGTAACCAGAATATACTTAACATGCAGCATTTTCACCTAATACACAATACACTTAAGAATTCTAAAACTATAGCTAAATTGGATAGCTTACATTTACAACAATATTAGGATCTATAATATTTGTAGTACCAACTTTTGGTGTCCTCTAAGAATTCAGCTTTACACTGTAATGGAAACACCACAGAAAATCAGTCCTCTAATTGTGGCAAAATATGCCAACGACTATATGTGGAGTTTCTGGCTAATACTCTAATCTAAGGGACAACATTTACCTCTTGGTCTAGGACCTCCTTCAAACATGGAAATGGAAGCAAGAGCCAAATAAATATCAGGCAAATATTTGGTTATATTCTGAACTGTGTTAATAACTTAAACTGATTTCATTCTATTCTCTTGAGTTGCCTGCATGTCTTTGTAAACTTGAACATACTAGAGGGTAGGACTGATTTTTTTTGAGAAATGTACATAATGATGTTTGTTTTCTGTGTAAGTAAACAGAAGACAGCTAGTGGCAACCCTGAGCAGACTTCATAAGTACAGTGAAGCCCATTTGGTGATACATTCTAACTAATGAATTAGGGAGACTCAAAAAACGCTCAGAGTTCATCCATGTTCTTTCACATGTCTTTCTCTAATGGCTCAGGCAATAAACCATATCACATTTAAATATTTTTTTAAAGTTGTTCCAGATATTGCTATGTCCTGACATGCTTTTCTGTTTCTAAAATATTCATGTGTTCCTATCTTATGTAAGCCAGTCTTTTATCAAAGTTTCATTTTGGGGGAAAATAGCAACAGGACAGAAATGGCTATTTTTTTCCACCCAGGTCCCAGTGAAGAGTAAAAATTCACTTATGTGAAAATGAATGTATCATGAAAATGAATCAACAAAGATTTTTTTGAGGTACATATATTAACAAGATATCCAGGAAATCATTTTCTGATGTTTTAAGGATGATGATTATACATGTTTAAGCTAAACAGACATCCATTAAACACCTGCTAAGGATGAAGCACTGTACTCAGTACATTATACCTGCCCCCAAAAGATTATATTCTAGTGAGAAAACACAGAAATGTGCTAGCATAAAAGAAGGACTCTTAGCATACCTGGATGATTTCTACATGACCTTCTCTCATCAATAAAGCCTATTTCATGAATAAATATACAATTACTTGTATAAATTTATTATTTCTAGAGCAGCAGGGCCGTGAAGACAGGAATAAAACTGTTTTAACAGCTTTACCACTAGAGTCCAGGGCAGTATTTGGCATGCCATAGGCACTGTTTATTGTATAAATAGCAAGTAATAGGTGTTCCCCGTTAGTTGTGATCAAAAGATAAGCTAAATTAACTGGGCAAAAATGTTTCTGGGAAGTGCAAGGGTAAGATGGGGTAGGAAATTTGTGACAAGCTTATGTTAGACTGAGCGAGGATCACAAGTCCAAGTGTGAAGGAGAAGTGCTGCAGGTGATAGAGTTCTGACGGGGCATCCTGGAGAGGAAGCTGGGAAATTGTGCACGTGCACACCAAAACATGGTACGCTATGTGTCCCTTGGTATGGAGCTAAAATCTACGTCTGAAGGAATAAGACGGCATTTACACTTGCAGACATACTATCACTACCTTCTCAAATTAACCCAACAGGTTCAACAGTGCTGCCACTGATCAGAACACATGTTCACACTGAACCACGATGATCTCTAAACAAACAATGGATTGAACCCCAAGAACAGAAATCTTATGACCCTACCTGTTCAGGATAAGATGAAACTTTACAAGTTTTCCACTAGGGAAGTAATAACATCAAATCTGTGATTTCGCTTATTTTTGTGGTAGAAGATTGACAAGAGCTACTGAATACACACACTGAATGTGATAATTAAATGAAATATGAATATTATATATTAAAGAAAAATGTCATATTTTGCCTTATTTTGTAATTTGATTAATGTATTCATTTGATATTTTATTTTAGACTTAATTATTTAACATTATATTTATGTGTTTAGTTTATATTTCTTCTCATTTTTACTCCCTTCTAGCTGGACTTGTTAGTAGTTCATTTTCATTGGACAATAAATAGCTTTTTCTCTTTACATATGCAGGAGGATTTCCAGTCATTGGACTTCCCTTCTGGAAACTGGACTAAATATTTTAATATCCATAGTCTCTTCTGTATGGCTTACTCCTTCAAGTCTTCTCTCATACTACTCTTTTACTTTACTTTGCCGGTCCTAGATTAAAACAGAGTTTATTGGGGGCTTAACTCACTGATCAGTATTATTTTATAAAAAATAAAATATATCTATTTTAGCAAATTCCTTAAAATCATGTTCATGTTACTTGTCTGAGATAATGAGATAAATGTATTAATATTATCTCCAGTTTCATTTTTTCTTTCTTGAATATAAAGCTACCTGTGTTTATTCTAAAGAAAGTTTTACCGTCTGTTTTAACTTAAATATGCTTGACTTTATTCCAATACATTTACCTTTCTGATAGTTTAGATGAAATGTAGGGAGATTGCCTATGCACATCGGTTTTTTTCATTACAATGTTTACAAGATTAATATAAGAGAAAGACACTGTCTTGCATGGAAAACCAAAACCAAACACTCAAAGACTGTCCAAAAAGTCTAGAAAGCACAGGCTAAAAAATTGATTTCACAATTTTCTTATATTTATCACTTCACAAATATATCAAAAACATGTTGACTCACGAAAACCTAGGGTCAGGCATCCAATAGTTTATATGTTTTTTCATCTTCTGACACCTATGACTGATCATTTTTGTCCAGCTCCATGCACACCAAAGATATATATCTTCAAGTAATATTTCCATAGCAGAGAGTTTCCATTTTTCTACTTAAACATTTCCAAATATTCATACGTACTTATACAATAGTATCATATCATTGATCAAAATTTTCCCCTTAATCATCTTAACTGTATCTTCTACTTAAATATAAGCCTTGTTCATTCTTCCTCAACAAATTTTTTGGTGTCCTTGAATATAATAATATGTAAATTATCTGTTTCTTATCAGACTTTTACACGCTACTTCTAGCATCATTGATAATTCTTGGCTGCAATATTTGTTTCTCTTTAGGTGTTTGTCTAAATAGTATTTTAGGCAAATTACCTAATGGTAATTTTCTATTTTCCCTGTTCTTTTTACATTCTACTTTAAAAAAGAACTGCTCCTTTCCTCTTTATCTATTGTCTAATTATTCATTTTTAAAGAAAGATTCTGAATATTTAAATTAGCCCAGTTTATCCATAATTTGCATATCCACAATTTATCACAAAGTATCCATAAATTAACATTGTTATTTATTTTGTTGCTCACATTGTACCAGATTTGGCCATTGGGAGCTGCTTCATGTGGTGCTTGTGTCTTTTTCTTAATGACTATGTCATATTTTGAGCACTTCATTACTTAGCATCATCAGATATTCTAGGTGCATCTTGTACGATGTCTAACCTCACCATGAAAATGGAATGTTTTTCCAAGGAGCCTTGATTATTTTAAATTGGCAAACAATAGGGGCACCTGGGTGGCTCAGTTGGTTAAGTGTCCAACTTCAGCTCAGGTCATGATCTCGCGGTTCATCGATTTGAGCCCCGCATCAGGTTCTGTGCCTTCTGTGCCGACAGCTCAGCCTGGAGACTGAGATTCTGTACCTCCCTCTCTCTCTGCCCCTCCCCCTCTAGTGCTCTCTCTCTGTTTCAAAAATAAATAAACTATAAAACAATTAAATTGGCAGTGTTGGGGCTAGACGGTACATGTGCTCACTGCTGCTAGATACTAAGTCCTATATACTAACATACACACAGTTGTGTAAATCCTGTATTTATCCATTTCTCTCTGTGTATGTGTGTGTGTGTGTGTGTGTGTGTGTGTGTGTACACTGACAGCTCTAATTCCAATCTATCAATCACCATAAGGATCATTCTAGCCTTCTTCCTTTCCTTATTTGTTATTGTTTCCTCTGATATTGTAAAACCTATTATTATTCACAATATGATTACTTACTGTAGTAATATATATAAAAATATATACATGCTTGTAGGTGTTTCAGAATCATAAACAAATTACTCTTTAAGAAACAAATGTATTAACTAGAGTAAAATATCTGTGTATATTTTGTTTCATTTTAAACCTTAAAATATACAAAGTACTGTCTTCCAAAATTATATAGGTTAGTTCTTCCCAACCCTCTTCACTATGTTTTGTCATTCACTTGTAATACAAGTAAGTTCCTTTGTTACTGTGTGTGGTCAATATTGGAGCAGTCCTTTTCCTCAACCTTGTTGATTTTAATTATTTATACATGGAGTGTAGGAGGGGTATAGGAAACATGAGTATGGTGCTAACAATAACTTCTCTGAAAGTAGGATATACATAAGGTGTATATACAGTTTCTTTATGTAAAGGCATATGTACTTTGTTTAATATTACCAAATTTCCCTCCAGAAGGTGTAGTAAGTTGCATTTTTATGAGAAATGTATAAATATGAATATGCTTTTTCCCTACAATCTCATGAATGCCATTGTTTTGAATTTTTACCAATCTGAAAGGTGAGAGACTTTTGTTTTTAAGAACCACTTCTATGTCTTTTTGTATGTGTGTGTGTATGAATTTCCTGTTCATGTCTTTTTTCTATTTTTTTCTTATGCCTATCAGTTTTTAAGATTTTTTTACATATTAGAGGTATGAAGACTTCCAGTTAATATTCTAATCATTATCTTCTATTTTTTAGGGTTTTTAAAAAAAATGTTTATTTTTGAGAGAGAGAGAGAAAGAAAGTGAGCGTATGTATGAGCGACAGGCAGAGAGAGAGAGAGAGAGAGAGAGCGAGACACAGAATCTGAAGCAGGCTCCAGGCTCTGAGCTGTTGGCACAGAGTCCCACACCAGGCTTGGACTCACAAACCATGAAATCATGACCTGAACTAAAGTGTGATGTTTAACCAGCTGAGCCACCCAGGCATCCATCGTCTATTTTTCAGTTTTTGATTTTGTTTTTGGTGTGATCTGCAATGCAACTTATTTAATTTAGTAAAGATATATGAATCTTTTGTTGTCCTTGAATTTGAGTAAGAGCTCAAAGTCCTTTATCTACACCAATCTTAAAGAGAAACTTACTGATGATTGTTGTACCTGCATTAGATCCCTAGTCCATTTGCAAATTGTCCTTTGTGTGGTATGAGATATGGATTACACATGATTCATTGAAGAATAGGTTTTTTGCTTCAATGACATGAAGTTTCACCTATATGATATACAAAATATCCATATTTTTTGGTCTATTTCTGGGCTTTTTACTTAAATCCAGTAACTGATTACTTTTCCTTATATCATTACTTAACTTTCAATTATAGAGACATTTTGGTATGTTTTAATATCTCATAGGTCTAGCTTTTCTTTTTGAGTGCTTTCCTATCTATTCTTTTATGCTTGTTTTCCTATCTGAAATTTATTTTCAACTTGTCCAACCCTATTAAAAAATCAGGTATATTTTTAAGGATTATGTTTAATCTATAAATTAATTTAGGGTGAACTGACCTATCTGATTTATTAACCAGGAAAGTCTTTCCAGTTTTTCAATCTATTTTTATGCCTTCCAGGAGTATATAAATTTTTTCTTCATGAGGGCCCCTGGTGGCTCATTCAGTTAAGCATCAAACTCGATTTTGCTTCAGGTCATGATCTCAAGGTTGGTGAGTTAGAGCCCCAGTCAGTCTCTGTGCTGATAGTGCAGAGCCTGCCTGGGATTCTCTCTTCCTCTCTCTCTGCCCCTCCCCTGCTCACTTTCTCTTAAAATAAATGAACTTAAAAAAATTCTCCATAAATGAAATTCTCCATACTCATTTCTTCTTAAGTTTATTCCTAGATATGTAATCATCTTTGTTGCTATTGTTAATGAGTATCTCTTCACTATAATGACCTCTAACATTAGTTTTGTGTATGAAAGTGATTGATTTTTGTATTAATTTGCTAGAGCTGCCTTAAAGTACCACAAACTGAATGGCTTAAACAAAATAAATTAATTGTATCAGAGTTCTGGGGGCTAGAAGTCCAAGACCAAGGTGTCTTCAGCTTTGTTTCCTGCTTAGGTTGCTAAATGATAATGTGTTGTATGTCTCTCCCCTATACAGAGAATTTATTATTTTTATGTTTCAAATTAGAGAGGGGCATTACAGGATTTTTAATAAATATGGTGAATAAGAACTATTTTTTAGAGAAGTGAAAAGAGGGATTAAAGTTTGTAGGCAGAGGGAATAGTTAGAAGATTACAGCTTCCAAGTGAAATATAATGAGTATTTGTAGTATTTTAGCAGTTATTAAGGGGATAAAAAGAATAAAAGAAATCTTAATTTTCAGATTGTGTGGGAGAAGGAATCTGAAGTAAGTCTTGGATAGCAACCTGGTTGCCACATGAGCAATCAGGGAAGCTTACAAGGTGAATTAGTCTGGGGGTAAATGGTAAGGAGTCTAGTTCTGTCTGCTAGTTTCAATAGTTAGTTGAAAAGAAGGATGTGTATGGTTTTTCAAAGAGGTGATATAAAATAAAAAAATAGAAAAGAAAGCTGGGAAAAGAAGCCTGGGAAACAGAAACTGCTATTTAAGATTTAAGGAGCAAAAGGATCCAGGAAATGACACAGATGAAGGGAAAGAGTGATTTCAAAACAAGTTCCTAGGTAATGGCCAACAGTAATGAAGAAATGAAAGACAGTAAGTTCCACTGGATGATATGATATGATATGATATATTACAAAATGCTTCATTTGAGATGGTGAATATAAAAGTTGGGGATATTAAGGTCAATGATGACTAATGAGGAAATATAAGGTGATAAAGTGGGGACATCATATACCTTTTGAAGAAATTTAAACTTACCTTTGAGGAGACGGAAAACATTAGTCAGAGAAACTGAAGTAGTAAGAAAGGATTGATACGTTAGAATTTATTTTGAGAGTATATGTATGCAAGAGAGAGTAGGGGAGGTACAGAGGGCAAGGGAGAGAGAGACTCTGATACAGCAGAGCCCAATGTGGGGCTCCATCCCACAAACCATGAGATCATGACCCGAGCTGAAGTAAGGGTCAGATGCTAAAACTGCTGGGCCATCCAGGCACCCCAAAGATTGATATTTTACAACTAAAAGAAAATTATACAATTTTTAATGCTTATTTATTTTGAGAGAGAGAGTAAGAGCAGAGGAGGGGCAGAGAGAAAGAGAAAGAGAGAGAGAGAGAGAGAGAGAGAGAGAGAGAGAGAGAGAGAGAGAATCCCCAGTAGACTCATTACTGTCATCATAGAGCCCAATGAGCCTTGAGATCATGGCCTGAACCAAAATCAAGAGTCAGCCACTTAACCAATTGAGCTACACAGGTGCTCTGAAAACTGAACAATTTAATCAAATGAGTAAAAAGACCTAAGGTAAGGTTTCCTGTTGACAGGATGATGGTGATTGAAAGGGTAATTGCCATGCCCTTGCAATTTACTACAGCGAAACTTTGCATGGAAGTGCATTGTTGTCAAAATAATAGAAAAACAGAATCTTTATTAGGTAAACAAAGGCATAACATTTTTGGAATAATTTAAATATGCAAAAAATAATTGCTATCAGTTGTGATTTTTCAATAAACTTAATATGGAGTATGACTAATACTTAGTCAAACCACTGACAGAGTAAATTTGTACTGTTATAAAATATTTCAATTATATTTTCAAAATTAATGATTCCTAATTGGATATTTTTAATTTAAATAAATATGTGAAGCAAAAGCTTATGAGTGTGTAATTACTTACACATTCTGCTCCACATCTGTAAGAATTTAGTGGAAAAAACAGACGATTAAAGAAACAAGAGATAGAGAGCACCACACGACCAAACACACACACAACGCACACGCACACATGTACACACATACATACACAAAATGAGAAAAAAGAGGCACAGGTTAAGTAAGAGTCATGCCACTCTAAAAGAGCCATGGTGGAATATTGCAGAAATGGCCATAAAATCTTCAAGAATAACCTTTGGTTGTCATGAACATACTCCTTATTGCTCTTCCTCCCTCTATCCCTTCCACTCTGTATCCCTCCTTCCTACCTCACACAAACAAACAAACAAACAAAAAAAGTCTTTTATTCTGAAAATCCACTTGCACCAGCCTATTGTTAGAAAAAAATCCTTTGCCATGTGTTCATTGGTAATCTGTATATCTTCCTTGGATAAACTTTCATTCAGGTTCCCTGCCCATTCTTTAAATAGAATCGTTAGGTTTTTCCGGTGTTCAGTTTTGTGTTTTATATATTTTGGACATTAACCCCTTAACCAATATATCATTTGTAAACACCTTCAATTCAGCAGGTTGCTTTTCTGTTTTGTTAATGGTTTCCTTCACTCTGCAAAACCTTTTTATTTTGATGTAGTCCCAATAGTGTATTTTTGTTTTTGTTTCCCTTGACTAGGGAGACACATCTAGAAAAATGTTGCTATGTCTGATGTCTGAGAAATCATTGCCTGTGCTCTCTGTTAGGTCTTTTATGTTCTCATGTCTTATATTTAGATCTTTAATTCATTTTGAGTTCATTTTTGTGCCTGATATAAGAGGGTGGTCCAGTTTCATTCTTTTGCATGTTGTCCAGTTTTCCCCCCATTTACTGAAGAGACTGTCTTTCCTACATTTATATCCTTCCCTTTTGTCACAAATTAATTGACCATATATAACTGTGGGTTTATTTCTCACAGTTCTAGAGATTGAAAGTTCGAGATTAGAGCATCAGCATGATCTAAAGGGGATCCTCTTCCAGATTTCACACTTCTTGTGTCCTCGGATGGCGGAGAGAGAAATGAAGATCTCTTCAGCCTCTTTTATAAGGGCAAATATTGCAATTATCAGGGCAGAGCCACCCAATCACCAACTAAGGTCCCTACTTTCTTAGGGGTTAGGTTTCAACACATGAATTTTGTTGGGGTACACTCAAACTTTGGCACAATTTATATTTTTCTCATTATTTATGTTGAGACAGTTTCCATCAGGTATGATTATTTTAATGAAGGAGTAAATTATTTAAAAAATATTATTATGTTGATTGGCCAATTAAGGACTTTGCATAATTTGGAGTATAAAGTATTTAAGACAAAAGCCATTGATATTTAAAAAACATTCTCAACTTACACTGGAAAAATAAAAGTTGAATGATTGACATAAGAGTATAACATCCGAACTGAAAGCCACATTCTACCTGGTCTAACATCCTGAAAGTGGATTGCTTATGGTTTCGTTTTGGCTTGGTTGGTTTTGCTTAAGTAAGAAAGTTGCCCAAACTTATCCTATCAAAACCTTACTTGTTCTATGTATATTATCTTCTTTTCAATTTCCTTCATAACCTTGATATTCAGAATTTTCATTTGTTCTTTGTTTCAAAGATCTATTATTAAGCATCTATTAGGTGATAAGCACTGAGGTTATGTGGGTGGGGACTCTAGACAAGGTCCCTGTGACAGAGCTGACATTCTAATAAGGGCGAGAGTGGAGGGAGGGCAGAAGATAAGCACTTTAAACACTGAGGTCGTTTTACTTGAGATAATATTATAAAATAAAGTAAAGCAGAATAATATGAGAGTGAATGATAGGAGGACGCAGGGGCTGGTGACTTTAATAAGGCTGCCAAGGAAGGGATCCCTATGGAAATTACATGCTAGTTGAACTTGAATGATTTATCTGTTATATTTTCTTATATATGGGCTTTATACTTGTCTATAATCATAAAGAATATAAAACTTACATAAATCATTCATAAATTGAATTATTTTCATTAGTAAGGAAATATTTGAGTAGATGTATTACATCCTGCAGCATAGGCTCCCTTGAGATTTATGGCATGAGTGAATATAATAGTGGGAACATTTTGAGGATATGGCTTTTAATTCCAAACATAAAAAGGTACAATTGACTGGCACAGAAATCAAACTGAAATTCTGGTCACTGGACCTTCAAGATCTTTTAGCCCAAACTAGTCAAGCCTACGAAGAAACAAGACAAGATAGATCAAGTGCCATGTCTGGGGACATTAATTGCTGGTAGCTATGGTCTTACCTAAGACAAGTAGCCAAGTTCAGTGTTGCTTCATCACACTGAATGAGATGCGGTCAACTGAGACAATGAGCCACAAGGAAACTAACAATTGTTAAACAAAACAACAACAACAACAAAAAGAGAAGGTTAGGATTTTTTTCAATACTAACAATTTGTCTTAGAAACACCTTTCCTTTTTGTCATTGTTTCAAAGAGATAAATTTAAAGTATCTGAAATGAGTGTTAGTGTGCTGGCTCTGCTTGTAACTCATTAGGGAGATTTTTTAAGTCATTCTGTCTACCAGAAAACTTCCATTACACATCTACTACATCCCAAGCTGTGAATAAAGGAATAAAGAAGGCATGGTTTTTACTTTCAAGGGACTTACAATCTTAAGTATCCTCCCTAGATGGTTATGAGGAAATGAGCAAGAAATTTTGTAAATGTGCTTCATAAAGTGGTATTTAAATGTTTCATGCCATTAAGGAAACTTAAGAGTTAAAAGTGAAAATGTCAGGTGGTTGATGATGCATGCTACTGAGATGAGGAAGAAACACACAGATTGAGATCAAAGATCACATACTGCCTCATCGTGATGCTTAAGACAGATACATGACAACACATTAAAGAAGTTAAGACATTAGTTGTCATTTTGTTATGTATTGTGAGCACACAGAAAAATCACTGGCAGAAATATACATAAGTATATACAAAGGGATATGATATATGAGAAGGGAGAGTTGGAAAACATGAACTACACACACACGAAGTTTTGCTGTGACGGAAAACAAAGAAATGAAACAATATCTGGATTTAATTGATGTCAAGGAGAGATTTAAGGTTTTCATATATTAAAAAAAGTCTCCTAAATGACTTTCACAACTTCCCAGATATCTTTTGACTATTGTCAGTGTTGTTTTTCCTAGTTAACATAGCTGAAGCAATGCATGAAATGCTTATTAGCAAATGTTCATAAATAATGTAAAGTATTTGACTACAAATATTGTGTGGTTCAATCAATATTCCAGCTGAGACAAATTATCCTTGATTGTCTTGGGTATTCCTAAATTGCTACCTTAAGTTTTAATCGACTCTGGAAATGAAATAGGAGTTCAGAAATAAACATAAACAGGGAGATTTTAACCGTATGTTTTTCTTTATTAATTCTCTCTTCCTTTAGTATCTGTGACCACCATCTGCTCAGCTTTGTGTTACATTTATTTGTTTTCCCTTTTAATCTGACTCAAAATTCACTTATGGTCTCACCTTAACTAAAATATCAAGACCTTTAAGAATATTATCATTAAGGTGAAGTGGTGATTTTCTTGGTATCTATATATTTCATTTGAAAATGACCAGATACTACAATAGTTGCTCTATAAAGAAATATATTCATAAAGAAAAATAGAACGTACTGAATCTTATCTAAGAAACGGAACTAATTACTATTGGTTGAATTTAGAATGTGGCTATAAGGCAGAGGTGGACAATCTATTTTGTATATACTTCTTGTGTTGCTGTGGGATCCACTTAGGGTAGCCAATCGTACAGGTTTTCCCAAAACTGAGATTTGAGTATTAAAAGCCCAAACCAGGAAATCTCTCCATTTAGGCAAAATGTGGCAGCCAGGCACCACATATGCTACAAAGCACTTTTACTGTAAAGAGAAAATACAAATTGCTAACAAATACCTTAAATACTCTGTTTAAACATTAGTAATCTATTTGGTATATTAGACTTATCTATATTGTGCGAAAAACAGAGTCTGTGACGTCTATATAAAGAATGCCTTCGAACCCGTTTTTAAAAGTTCATGGGCTCAAAGAAAGAAATTACAGCTTCATAACAAAGATGTATGACACATGCAATTTTATTTTTCTAAGCTACGATCTCTAAGCCTAGGCTGAATCAATATTTTTCAATTTGTTTTCAACTTTAAGGTTTTTGCAACTAATGCAACAGAAGAGTGCAAATCACAACGAAACAAACTTCAAGTTTTTAAATTTGGAGTTTAGAGAAGGGGTACATGTGATAGCCATTGCTCTAAGGAAACAAGAAAGCTTTTTTTCACATAACAAAGGAAGCAGGAAATTTCACAGTGGTTGTTGAAATGTTGTTTATATCTTTCCTCAACTGTGTCTATCATCTCTGATGTGATTGTAAATATCCAAGAATTTGCCAATACTCAGCGTTACATTCTTGACTCTCAATTCTGACAAAGATCATCTTTCACAATATAGTGAATTTCAATAAAACCCTAGGACATGTCTTGGGAGAGTTTCAATAAAACAGAGGAAAAAATGATGGTAAGCAAAAAGCTTAAAAAAGAACTTTAACAATTTTTGGAGATGGACAGGAGTGCAAAGATAATTAACTTGTTTTCAGAGATATCACCAGACTGAAAATTATTAAATAAAAAAAATTCGATTGCTGGAACACTTGGAGAATTGTTTCATTTGTCTTTCAGGGAAAAGCACATTATCAGACATACACAAGGCATTCCAGCTGGGCCCAAACAACAATTCAAGACTGTCCGAATAGCACTGCTATAACTCAAACCTTATGTAAGAAATCGAGTAAGCTTCAAAACCAGAGCTACACACTAGTTCTTCTAGAGTCACAGCACAGGAGATTTAGTTGCTGTGGCACTAACTGCCTTGTACTTCAGTTCATAATGCTTTCCTCATTTGCTCCTACTGTATCAATGCCAACCATCCTTCCATCTAGCCAGCCTTCCTCCATGTCTGCAAACCATCTGATATTTCCTTCACCCCAACACTAAGTGCTAAAATTCTGAAATTTTAGTATGAACCATTTTATAGTTTACTTTCTCTGTAATTATACATATGCATATCATCAGCTAATAAATAACAATAATGGCTAACTTTCATTGAGTACTTTTTACACATCACGCACTGTGCTAAACACTTATATTTACTATTTTATTAAAAAGGACACTTCGAAGGGTGCCTGGGTGGCTCATGCAGTTGGGCGTCTGACTATGGTTCACTTGGCAGTCCATGAGTTTGAGTCCTGCATTGGGCTCTGTGGTGACAGCTCAGAACCTGGACCCTGCTTCAGATGCTGTGTCTCCCTCTCTCTACCCC
This sequence comes from Mungos mungo, assembly GCA_004023785.1. NCBI lineage: Eukaryota > Metazoa > Chordata > Mammalia > Carnivora > Herpestidae > Mungos > Mungos mungo. The sequence continues at coordinate 63,983 of PISW01003356.1, read as the reverse complement.
TCCCCCACTTACCCCATCTCTGCCTCTCAAGAATGAATAAATGTTTAAAAAAATTTAAAAAAGAACACTTCAAGGAAATTTTTATCATATGTTCTATTTTACATGAGCCTCTGGTTAGAGGCTCAGAGAAATAAAGTTACTTGTCTCACTCAGAAAACTAAACATGGTAAATTAGAAGCTATGAAACAAGATTTTACCATGTGAGAATAAATATACATAGTTTTTCACTTTCTTACTCAAAGAAAACATTCCATACAGGTTTCTATGGATGATTTTTAGAGATCTATTATCTAAACAGTAGAAAGTGCACCATGACTAGAAAATCAGTCTATCTACTTGCCAGTCCTCAAAACTAACATCCATTTTGTGGACAAACGCTACACAGAGTGGTAAATTAGAGTAAGATCTCATTCACTAGCAAAGTTCAGGGAACACAACATTTTCCCAAATCATGTCCTTAAATTTCTTACAGAAAGAATTCAAAAGGCCCTCAGCTTGCACTAGAATAAATAGACTTTTAAAATAATAAACAAATAATTACCTGTGTATACGTATGCATTGTGTGTGTTTACATAATTAGAAAAATATATAGGTAGAATTTAAGTTAGAAAAACAATAGGTTGATAAAAAGATACACAGATAGAGGATAGGTAGATAGAAAAATAACTTAATGTTATTAAAAAGTGGCAGTGATTATGACACTACACAGAGTGGGGAAACTGATCACAGGAAAATGGCAAAAATACAAACAAACAAAACCAAAGACCTGTAACTCACAGAGGAAAAAAAAATATGGTACGCATTTAGGAAGCACTAGAAATGCAGCACTATTAAAAGCATGCTTAGAGTATTGATTTCTTTTACCATCTAACCTTGACTGAGAATACCAACCACTTTAACTTCACTTTTTATTTAGCAGGACAATCAGTTGAGTATAGAACTTACATATAATATACTTTCTTACGTGAAAGGAACAGCCACGGGAGAAGTGTGTGTTTTTTAGAGTTCTATCTTCTCACCACCCCTCTGAGTATTTCCAGAGCAGCTGACATTTTGTTATATTGATACCACAGTTATTTATTTTCCTGTCAAGTCTCTGTTACTGTCACAATCTCACACTTGTAACAAAGTGCATGTGATTCCAAGTCTTAGGTGTTTTATGGCCTTGTTTTGTTTCATATACGTGTTCGATAATCACTGTTTTTCTCAAATTTATTTCCTTTTTACAGCTCTGGCCAGATATACGAGCATTATTTCTCTTCAATCTGCCAGTGCTGCATTTGCTTTCTAATACACACACTTTCATATTATTCCATGTTATTCCTTCTTAACAGGTTTTCATACACACCTCTTTGTCATCTTCATCCTCTCGTGTGCCTGTCCCTTCTCCCTGCATTCTCCTTATACTTTGTACTCTTTCCCTCTATTGGCTGGTTTTCCTTTGAGGACATTTATTTCCTATCTGTAAAGTCCACCTAGCCTGAAGCGATTTCTAATTCCTTACAAAACTGAAGTCTATTCCATCTCTGCCACAAGCTAAGTTTTTAGTTTTATGTTCCTCCACGCCTCAGCCTCAGTTGAGGTACAAGTGCCATAATGAACTGTGACCAAATTTCTGTGATGGCTTATGTGGCAAAGCAAACAGACGGTGCTTCCATTTCACGAGGTGACAGCAGCCAGATCTTCACTCATATGATATCAGGCAAGGTAGTGAAAGAGTCATTGGTATCAAGGCAGTGCTCATGAAACTGGAAAAAACTCTGCTGGAGATCATTTCCCCTTCTTGAGAATTATACTGATTACAAAACATCACAAACAAATATTAAAACCTATTCTCAGAGACACAGACTTCAAAACCTCCTCTCACAGGGTAAGAGCAATGTGCTTTTCACAGATTACATTTCTTATTTGTTTCTTTTTGTTTTCAGTTTCATAAATTACATTCTAATCTTGCTTCCTGTATCTTCCTAAAATCTCGGTGATACAGGAAGCAAGATTAGAAACACAATTACAAAGATAGTAATGACAATTACTCTTTGTGGCTTTCTGCATGACACATACCCACAAATAAAAACTCCAGAAAGGCATATAAATAGTGAATCACTGCCACATTCTATTGAACTCTTTAAGGATTAGTGACTATGCACTGATGAAGGTTACCAGAAACAAATAATCTTGCTAGAGTGAAAGTTACATAAAAATAATAGTTAATACAGATTTAAGGTGTTATTACATAGTATATTAAAAGCTTATTATCACATAGTACTAAGTGAAAATTAATGCAAATTCACAAATAATTATTGAGCCTTATTCTAGATACTTGTTCCTGAACCTGCAAGAAACTCATACTACTTTGTGTTTATTACTATATTAAGTAGTTTGAGACAAACAGGAAAAGTTTAAAGAATTCACTATCAATTGTAGGAAAGAATATGGGTCTCTCAAAGCTTCTGTGTATTTTAATTACCTTTAACACATATTCCCATAGCTGTATATGAGAATCATGTAGATCATCAATCCAGCTCTTCATATCACATTGCACAGTGATGGAGACTAACGTTCTGTGATAAAAGACCTTATACAGCCTCAGTTAGAGAAGATCCATTTCACATGATACAAGAAGGATGAGGAGCTCCTTTGTCAGGCTTCTCTATTATTCTCACTCAGAACTAGATTTACGCTCCTGGTTCCAAGCAATATTTACTTATCCCATAATGATGGCTTACACATATGCTACAGTGTAATAACCTGTGCTCTTCAGCAAGATTCACATGGCATTAAAAGACAGTTGTCCATGTCCAAAGTTCAAAGACTGAGAGACTTCTCTGCCAGCAGTCCTCATCTTGGCCTGCCGCAAGTTCTGGTGGGCAAAAGAGATGCTTTGCCATATCATTAAAGAGCCATGAAGCTATGTAAAATTAACCTCATGTTTCTAACACTGGTCATTTCTGGCTTTGCTAAGAGCAGCATCTGCTTTAAAAAGAATATTCTGAATATTTGCCAGTAAAAATTATTACTAACATAAGAAGGATATAGCTTGAAAAGTGGAAATCATGTGTCAATGGTCTCATAATTCTGAAAACTACCTACATAGTTTTTGCTTTATGTTTGCTTTATGTTTGGATGGAGAAATAGTAAAGCACGCATTTGAAAATGCTTTAAACACACCTGAAACAACATCCCTTTTCTGAATACAATATAGAAAATGGAAGCCTGTTTTCTCTAAATTAGACATGAAAACTGAGTTTACATGCTAATTACTAGAACATATCATGCATATTATGAGTAACGAGATGTTAGGGAGAATTATTATGTCTCACTATTATTATTTATTGTATAATTTCAAAGAATTGATATATCTTTCTAAATATTAAATCCACTAAGAAAACAGCCAGTTAACCAAGATGAAGACACATCATTACAGTGAGTTCTTGAAATGTTCACACCCTTTTATCACCTATGTTTACTTAAAATTCATTCTTTACCTCTTGTTTTATGCCCTGATTTTCTAAAAATATTGCCATTCTAGGAGGTTCCAGGATAGGTTCAAGGAAAAGGACTGTGTATTTTTTCTTTTTTACAGATTTTTTTAATGTTTATTTATTTTTTAAGAGAGAAAGAGAGAGCACCAGCAGGGGAGGGGCAGAGAGAGAGGGAGTCATAGAATCTGAAGCAGGCTCCAGGCTCTGAGCTATCAGCACAGAGCCTGACATAGGGTTTGAACTCACAAACCATGAGATCATGACCTGAGCCAAAGTCTGGCGCTTAACTGACTGAGCCACCCAGGCATCCCTAGTATCTTTCCTTAATAGGATAGACTCTTGTTATTTAAACATGTGGCCACCTTAGCCATTGATTTACATTATACAGACTACTCCTGCTTTCTCTTTTTACAATGAAGACTAAGGACACAAATTTAAATGTATTTTTAAAATATATTAAATATATTAAAATATATTTTTGATAATATTCCTCTGTTTTTCCTTTAATTTCTTACTTCTTGATTATCCTTTGAGGTAAAATCTAAGTAGATGATGCAGAAGATGGGGAGTATAAGATAGAGCTATTAGGCCTCCCACAGCAAACAAATATATTTTTTAAAGTGCATTGAAGTGTGCATTTATTTTCCTTTCTCCACCCAAATTTTCTTATTTCTTATTTTATTATTGATAAATTCTTCAGAGAGATTTTTCTCAGAATGATGCATTGAGGGATGCTCTACGTATTGGAAAAGGACCTTAAATCAAGATTAAGGATGTCAATAAAAGTCTGAACTTGAATTGGATCTCTGCAATTCCACTTCAAGTCCTTTCTGTAATCAAGTGATCCAATGACTTATGAGAAGCTGTAAAAAAAAATAATAAAAGAAAAAATACAGTATTATAAAAATAAGTTATTCTGCAATTTCTGTGACAGATCTTTCTTGTCTTAACATTATTTCATAACATCCAAAGTTAACCCTATCATCGATAGCAGAGAGATCTTACTGGACTATGAGCAGAAATGTGCATATCTCTCTCTACAATGGAGTCTGGCTCAAATAATGATTTAGTAGAGAGTCACAGAGGAATTAGCTTTCAAAGGAGCTTGTTTTCATGGTTAAATTCTTAAATAATATTAGTGATGTATGTGACTTGATTGTAAAACTACTTGAAGTGAATTGTGTAAATTGCTTGAAATAATTGTGTCCACTGATATGCCTCCTGAGAAAACTGAAAATACCCTCAGTTGCATTTGAAGTGTAACTTTTTTCTGAAAGTATACTTATTCTTTCTAATATCCTAAAATGAAATGAAATGCCACAATTTTCACTAAGTGCTACATCTAAGAAATGATATGAACTGTAAAAGACAACACAAATTATTTTAAAGCCTCCTTCGGAAGCTTATTTGAAGACTGCCATGCCACTGAAGACTGCTAAGTCTACTGAAACAAAGTAAAAAACAAGAACAAACAAAGCACTAATATAATTAAATGAGGCCGTACAGAGTTACACCTGGAATGCTTGTGGACAGAGGCGGCAGTGTTGCTTGTTAATCTCCAAATATAATAAAGGAACAAATGACTAAAATAACAAGAATAAGCTTTTAAGAAATAAAACATAATTTCATTTAGGACAGGGGGCACACTTATAGATGATGAAGGTAATCAGTCCCTGGATCTTTTTTGACTCAGAAGTACACGTCTTTCCAAGTTGACATGCTTTATTTAGATATAGAAAGGAACCACTCTGATTAAATAGGATTGAATTTGATTAAACTTCTAACCTCTTCTGAATTAATTAAAAAGCACATTGTAACCATATGATTATACAACTTACCAAAGGATGTTACTCAAAATAATTCCATTTATACTCATTATATGCTTTTCTAAAACATTTATTTATTACCTAAATTTAAGCTTAATACATAGGGCTATTGTCTACTTTTAAAATAAAAATAACTGCCTTATTTCTGATATATATAAATAATATATACTAATGATAAAGCAAAATAAACTTTAGATTACATAGAAAAGCTTAAGTCAAAATGTGATAATTATGTGAAAAACAAGAAAAACCTCACTGCCTCAAATCCGTTACCAATGACATTTTATGGCCCTACTTTTTCATGCATTTATAATTTAATTATGCATCCATATAAATACACTGCTATCAAAGTTGGTTCATATAATTTAAATTTGTTTTTTGTTGTGGGCAGTTGTGGTAGACAGAAAAAAATGGCCTTCATGATTCTTGCCTGGTATACACATCTTCTATAATTTCCTCTTCCCCCTGAGTGTGAGCAGGACCATTAAATGTGATGAGATATCACTTCTGCAATTAGGATACTAATCATCTGATTTTGGGTGAAGCATAAGAGAGATAATTTGGGTGGGGCTAACTCAATAAAGTTCACTTCTCGAAGGAAAGTGAAGCATCAGAGAGATGCTGTCCTGTTGGTCCCAAAGAAAACTCAAACTGCCACCATATTATGAGTAGACTATTGGGACATGTGGCAAGGAAATATGAACAACAGTGAGGACCTGAGAGAGTGCCCAGAATACAGCCAGCAACAAAGGAGGGACTTTAGTCTTACAACCATGAGGAACTGAATTCTGTCAATGGGCATGCCACAGCCTTCTGAAACGACAAACCTCACGCACCAGAAGGCAGCACAACAGCAAGAGAAAATTTGATTTGCAGCATAGGACTGAACTAACTCTTACTCAAACTACTAAATCACAGAATTTGAGAGATAATCAAACTATGGGATTTTAGGCAATAGGTTTATAGTGATTTGTTAGTAGCAACAGAATATTAATACAGATAATTAATATACATGTATATCTGTTGTATCTGAATACAACAGATTTTGACATAAATTTAATTTTTCACCTTTACTTACTTTGCTGCTTATTTTTTTTGCTGGTAACAGGTTCAATCTGCCCCAAATAGCCACAAAATATCATCATTTAAGAATCTACACTTTGGTCATTTATTAGAAATGTATCATTACTTTACGAAAACAGTTCATTACATACATACCTCTCTGTATCTCTGTTTTCACACTTAAAACATACATCACTGAGACCTTTATGAGATAACATTCGACAGCTCTAGCTCATTTCTTTGGTTGCCATGTATTCCATGGTATAGCACATGATATTCAATTACTCCCTTGTTCAGATTGTTTCCAGTTTGTTTCCACTAGAAACTATGCTGTAATAAATACATCTGTTCTTGCAATGTTACTTATTGGTAGCTTAATCTACATAGAATAGAAAGTCATGAGTGTGATTTCTGGATCAGCAAGCATATGCATCTTTTAATTTAATAGGTAATGTCTGAAAATGTTCCAAAATATCTGAACCTATTTATGTTTCCAACTATAATGTATTAAAGCATGATAGCTCTAAGTGTTTTCACACTTAAAGTTTAGAAATTCTGAGAAGTGAAAAAGAGAGGTCTTACAATACAACGGATTTCCTTATTATGGTTATATAATACTATTTTATAATTATTCATCATTTATATTTGTTGGTTGAATTCTAATCTTTCTGATTGTATTTTGTGTCCATCAAATATCTTTTGAGTTTTTGTTTCATTAATTTCAACAATTATACATTATATATATATAAACTATTTGCCTGAGCTAGAGTTGCAATATTTTAACCATGAACTTATGTTTTACTTTAGTGCTATAATTTCTATAAAAATATTTTTCACAGATTTATTTTTTTAACTTTATTTTAACATAGATAAAACTCCTTTCCAAGAGTTTCTTCTGTTTTTTAACTTAAGTTTTAATCCATCAAACTATTTTTGAATATGTCTGACTTAATGGTCAAACTCTATGTTCTGCTAGAACACTAACAACTTGTGCCAGCAACCTTTACTAAATAATTCATTTCTCCACTAAACTGAAATACCAGATAGATGTGCATTGTTTAGTAACACTGCTAAAGACCTCTCATCACTGCAGAATAATCTCTCATTTAAAATGCAAAGAGCTTGGTTTCTCTCTGTCTGTCTGTCTCTCTCTCTCTCTGCCCCTCCCCTACGTGCACTATCTCTCTTAAAATAAATAAACTTAAATAAACAAATAACTAAATAAATAAATAATTTAACTTAATCATTAAAGGTTACTGATACCTCCATACGCCTAAATTACGAAGGTTAAGTAAGTATCCCAAAGACGGTAGCAACAGAAGACTGCTGAATGATAGTGAAAAATTGATGCATTTTTCCATTAGAATAAAAATAATGTTTTACAAATATGAATTTTTTTGTAATTAGAATTACATGATTTATAAAGTCCTAAAAATTTATTCTTTAAGGTCTACTCTCACAAATTTTATAAAAGATAGCATATAATTTTTGGATGACAAATTAAATCAGATCTTCATACTTTATACTTGAATATACCTAGTACTCAACCTTTGGAAACATTACTAATGCACATATTCAATGAGGAGCGATATTAAGACTTACAGATCTAATGGTCATAGAGGGTCAAAGAGAAATTATTTTATTTATTGAGTTTTTCAAAGTTTATTATTTATTTGACAGAGAGACGGCATGAGTGGGGTAGGGACAGAGAGAGAAAAAGAGAGAGAGAGAGAGAGAGAGAGAGAGAGAGAGAGAGAGAGAGAGAGAGAGAGAGATTGATCCCATGTGACCAGGACAGAGCCCAATGAGGGTCTCAAACTCACAAAACCACAAATCATAACCTGAGTGGAAACCAAGAGTCAGATGCAAAACTGAATGAGCCACCCCATTCATTTGAATAAAAGAAATTATTTCAAATGTTTCCTTGAAGAAATAGAAAAATCTTTGTATTTGTTCTCCAACAACAGTCAAACGCTACATGGTATCCAGCCACCTCTGGCTGGGGCATTGTTAGCAAGGAAATATGGCACTGAAAACAATCAATGAATTTTATCTCCTACTTAATAGACCTGCCTTCAAGACTAATTGCAAACACACAAGAGTTCAATGTTCTGAAACACATAGCTATCTGACATCAGTACATAAAATGGAAAAAAAAAAAACACCTTCTCTCCTTACTAAGCAATAGAATATTTTTAAGAGATATACTCCTCTAGACACTTCTTACCACAGCATTTTTTGTCACTTTATTTTTAAAAGCTAAAAATATGCAGTTTTTTAATTGTAGCTTTTTTTAAGTTTGAAAGAACTGAAAATTAGAATTACAGTTGGAAAGGACAGAGAAGGTGATCTAAGCATATACATTTTTCTCTTTACCCTAAATTTCCTAAGTGTAGCCAATGAGAAAGATATATCAGAAATTTAAGAGATGCTTATGAGATAGTTAATGAAGGAATGTGTTCTTTTGTCTGAAATCTCTATTATCCACTTCCTTATTCTAAGGAGGCTTATTGCCTTCTACTCCAATTAATATGCTTGGAGGGGGCACCTCACTAGCTAAGTCAGGAGAACGTGTGATTCTTGATCTCTGGGTTGTGAGTTTGAGAGCCATGTTGGGTATAAAGATTACTTGAAAACAAAATCTTAAAAAAGAAAAGAAGCCAAATTAATGTGCTTGGAAAGATAGCCATCAAAAATGGCAAAGTTACTAACCATCTTCCTGTTATCAGAGGAAGACCAATGAAGGCTCCAACTGCCTATCAAATCCTGAAACCTCCAGCTGAACTGAAGAGTAGGTTCTCTTTAAGGCCATTCTTCTTCCTCCCATGTAAAGAAAAGATCAACTTTCTACTGACCTCAAGAAGGAACCAAACAATATTCCACTGGCCCCTGCTTAGGGAATGAGAGCGAGCATGACTTACCAGGGAAAATCAAATGGTGACAGAAATGTTTGCTGTGAAGAGACCATACTAGCCACCAATAATAGGAAATATATATTATGATACATAAATATAAGTAGGCAATGTGAACAAATTAAAATCCATAAATACATCAAACAACTGAAAAAGAGAGACCTAGGGAAATAGAGTAAATGCACTGCAATAAAGGCAAAACAAATTAAAATAGTATTAAAAGAGAATTTTGTAAAGTATTAATTATACTTTAATATGAGTACTAAAATAAAAGACTTCAATGAGAATATTTACACTTTCAACAAAATAAAATAAAATTACAACAAAAAATGTTTGAGATAGAAAATTCTGTCTAGCAAGAGAAACAACTCTGAAAGTAAAAAACAGTGGTAGAGGATGTGGCTAGTAAATACACTAGTGTAATAGGAGATAGATTAGGTAATACAAAGACAAGCAAGAAGGTGGGGGGAAAGGTGTGATTTAGGAAGAAAGAGAGATAAGAGATATGGCAGAAATAAAAAGATAAATCAAATTAATCTAGGATGTCCAATATCTTGGTGTATAAAACAGTGTTCTATATATTGACAAGAATAGAAGCCTATTCTGTCTAATCAATCAAAAATGAATTTATAGGAAACATAACATTCCTTTTTTTCAATTTTTTAATGTTTTTTTATTTATTTTTGAGAGAGAGCAAGCGAGCATGAGCAGGGGAGGGTCAGAGAGAGGGAGACACAGAATCTGGAACAGGCTTCAGGCTTGAGCTAGCTGTCAGCACAGAGCCTGACGCAGGGCTCAAACCTATAGTCTGTGAGATCATGACCTGAATTGAAGTTGGATACTTAACCAACTGAGCCAGCCAGGTGCCCCGGGAACATAACATTATTATGTGAGCAGAGGTTTTGCTTTCTTCCTGCATCTAGAACTGTATCTGGGACAAGGGAGATTTCAGCAAATACTTCTCACATGGATGGATGGATGGATGAAAAGATGATGGAAAGATGGATAATGAATAAACAAATGGATGGATCTTTCAAGAAGAAAATTTTACATGCTCTGATTTTACTCTTTTGAAAGCATATATTTCCAGAATTTCCTTTGCCACCTTAGCCAAAGAATGACAAGATCTTATTCCCTGAATGAAATAATATTCAATAATGCTACAATAATAACACTTTTGTTTTTAATTTGGAGATAAAGACCCATTTCTGAGTGCTGACAAATGGCTTATTACATTTACATGATAAAATTTATTTTATAAGAATCACAATTATAATGTAAGTAGTTTACTTATTCTGATGATAAATATTTAATATACATCCTCTTGAAAATGAGAGCAACTAGAGTTACTTAGTAATATGTTCTTAAGAGCACGAACGCATCTTTAAATAACAGTCCTCAGGCATGTACATAAGAGCTCAAACAACAAAACACAAATGGGAAGAAAAAAGACTCAGGAGGTGGATTTATAATGAGATGTTAAAACTTTTAGATCAAGGTCACCTGTTGAGATCTAAGCTAAGTCATCAGTCATTGACATACTCACCAATTTGTGGAAATAAGATGAAATAATTCTATCAAAAGGCAGCTTTATTAAAAATCAGGATGAATCAGGGCTCATATGACAGTTTTACAGTTATGATTTTTCAAATGATAATTAGGATCATTCAAGTGATAAAGAATTGCATCACAAATATATTCACGGGAAACTCTATCCTATTCATTAACAGGTCTTCCCATTTAAATATTGTCAGTTATTAATTACCCCTTAAAGATACTTTAATAATCCAATTAATAAAAATATTGAGAGGGAGCGTTCTTATGTTTAACTACAAAATTATAGTGTAAATGATAAATATATTTATAATACAGACATGAAATAATTGGAATATACCTAAATTAGCTAGTGGAGAAAATATAAGTCATCAGTAAATTTTTTTACCTTACACATGAAGAAAATGATTTCCAAAATCTAATCTTATGTCCAATAGTGGCCAGTAGCTGAAATTTCAGGTTTAGAATCTATGTCTCATGAATTCTCCACTGTGTTTTACAACCTATAGACTTGTCGAAACACTATCCTGTATACTAAAACTAATGTAACATTGAGTATCAACTACACTTCAATAAAAAAAGAAAGCCTCAGTCTTTTGAACGGCATAAAAAATTGCATGGGTATACCTTAATTAATTTGATTAGTCTTTTATGGACATACAGAAAAGTTCTTACGTATATGTGACCAACAGTAGCTATAGGATAACTTCTTAATTTGCTGAGTAAAAAAAACATCTGCACATATTTAATTTTAATTAAGATGCCATATATATGAATATATATATATATATATATATATATATATCAGGAGTACACAAGAGTGATTATTTCCCTTTATACTTGCTAACACTTTTTGATCTTTGGCAAAATGATAACAAAACTCTACTTGAAAAAGTAAAAAAGAAATGTTTCCTTTACTCGAATTGTTTTTAATCCAAAAGCATTTCTTACTCTTTTGTTTTTGAGATTTTAAAATGTCACCCACTGGTTTTTTAATTCCCATGATGTTTATAAGGTTGAAGTTACATCCTTCCAACATCATGGAATCTTTTTCAGACATTATGTGTAGAGTGTGATATACGGTTCTGAAGTATAATCCAATATGTGTTTATAAATACAGAAGCATTTATAAAGACTCCCACTATGATGTGGATAAAACAGCATCTCATACTAATGAAGAACTCAAGGGGAAAAGCATTTATATCCAGATAAAAACACACACAATCATTTTCTTCTTGGCACTAACAAACATCAGATGATTTATTTTTTAATTATTTAATGCCCTTATATTTTAGTGATCTTTAAACAAATGTTAAGGGAAGTTGCTATAATGATCTTTCAAAAAAATTAAAAATCAATATAAGCCATAGTGCTTGGCACATAGTAGATATAAAATATATTTTGTCATTAAATTCTTGGATCTTGTGTGTGTCTAAATGTATTTTATTTAAAAAGTATCTGGAACAGAATATTATGACAGAAATCAAGCTTCAGTAAAGGAATGAAAATTGTTCCATAAAAAATTATACCTTTGCTTCCTTAGTGTCTGAGAATAGTATGAGTAATATGAATAACTGTTTTGCACATATTGTATCTATTATTAAATATACTTGAATAGCATACAGGATGTACTAATTATGGAAATATTTTTGTTATATTCAGCTGGAAGATTTGAATAAAGTTAAATTACAAGCTGTACAAAAATACAGATAAGTCTTGCTCTGCCTTTTAAGATTGTATTTTGTGCTTTCTGTAGCTATTTTTTACATTATCATTATAACTGCATATTCTCACTTTTAGTTTAGTAAGCTTAAAATAAATATCAAAAAATTTGTCATACCCTCTTAAGTACTGTCCTTCACACCAGAAAATAATGTGAAATACTTTACCATAAAAATATTTTTCACAAACATCATATACTTATTATAGTGTGTCTGTATAACACTATCTTATTTGGACAATGGTAGAAAGATCTGGGAAGTGTCCAATCTGTGGTCATGGATATCTAAGTGGCTGGTGCTACTTTAAAAACTAAAGCTGGCCAAAATATTATGATATCTGAAAGATTTATTTTTATACAAGCAAATTCCCTCAGCATAGGATATGGCTTGGTTTCAAAATCAGATGACCTACAGCATCTCAGTGGACTACAGTCATATGCACCACAGGGATATTCTTTGTTTCCTTTACTTTATTCACATACTCTTTCTTTCATGTATCTTTTCTTCTACTCTAATTCTTTCTAATATTCTATTTCTCCAGACTTGTTTCTTTGACCTGCTTTTTGTTCCTTAATATTGTATCTATGTCTATTTTCCTGGTGCTTAACTATGCAAAATACATACTAATGTTTATGTATATATTTATATTTATATGATGTATATAAATAATCATATGACTCCAATTGATAGATCAATTAGTACCAATACATATGCATAAAGTATAACATACATTGAGGCACCTGGGTGGCTCAGTCAGCTAAGCATCTACTTCAGCTCAGGTCATGATCTCATGGTTCATGAGTTCGACCCCCACATCGGGCTCTGTGCTGACAGCTCAGATTCTGTTTCCCTCTCTCCATGCCCCTCCCCTGCTTGTGCTCTGTCTCTTTCTGTCTCTCAAAAATAAATATTTTTTAAAAAGTATAACATATATTGAATATGTACAAGTTATCTGATTTAAACAATACACTTTAATAAAGCTATAGATGGCCTTGAGACAGACCAAAGCTATGGGAACAAAATGGAGTATACACTGAGAAATACATGTGAAGAACCATTGAAAATGTTGGATATACTTTTCACAAAAAGGAAAACATTAAGGCAGGTCATTATAACATGATAACCAAATTCAAATATTTAAATGCCTGTCGTATTGAATACAAATCATTTATTTTGGTTTAGAGAACAAATAAAACCCACAAACAGAAATGGTAGGAATAAAGATTTCATCTGAATGTGAGGAAATTATTTCAAGGATGTCTCATATGGTAGCAAATTTCCAAGGACTGGATGTATTCAAGAAGACATCTAAGGAAAACTTGTTCTAGGGGTGCCTGGGTGGCTTAGTTGATTAAGCATCCAACTCAATTTTGGCTCAGGTCATGATCTCAAGGTTTGTGGGATTAAGACTTGCATCAGGCTTTGTGCGGACAATGTGGAGCAAGCTTGGGATTTTCTCTCTGCTCTTTCTGCCCCTCCTCTGCTCACATGCTTGCACACATTCTCTCTATCCAATTCTATCTCAAAATAAACAAACATTAAATATAACTTGCTCCACACATTTCACTACTGTTTATAATATCCAACAAGATAATTTCTAAAGATCTTTTCAATTCCAGAATTTTGTCATGTATAACTGACACTCTGAGACATGTCACAGGAATTTAATAAAAACATGATTTCTTGGTCATTGACACAGTATTTTGATAGTACCCACTTGGTCTCTTTCATTATGTGCTTCATTTACAATCATTGATGAGTTTATTGGTTTCCTGTGATATACATTAAGTATATTTAACTGAAGTTCTACTACAGACACAGAATTCTGAGAATAGCTAGCTAAACATAATTAGGGATTAGAACTTTCAAAACGACTTAAGTGATTTTAAATTGTTTGCTAAAAAATCTGAATTTTTAAATATGCATTTCCTCATTTCTTAAGGAAAATTATTTTATGCATGAGGAAAAGTATATTTCAAGTGCCTTCATTTTTTATTTTTTTAATGTTTATTTATTTTGAGAGAGAGAGAGAGAGAGGGAGAGAGAGAGAATCCCAGGTCGACTCTGAGCTGTCAGCACAGAGCCCAATGTGGGGCTGAAATTCACCATATGGAAGATCATGACCTGAGCTGAAACCAAGAGTTGAACCAACTGAGCCACCTAGGTGCCCCTCAAGTGCCTTTAATTAAATAAATTTCTATATAAAATTCACAGGTATAGTTTATTTGAAAGCTATAATAAATACAGTAAAGTTCACATATACAGCAATTTTCAACTAAAAGAGACTTTGAAGTTTTTAAAAGTATTTTTTCAGGGCACCTGGTTGGTTCACTCAGTTAAGCGTCTGGCTTCAGCTCAGGTCATGATCTCATGGTTCCTGGGTTCGAGACCCGCGTCAGGCTCTGTGCTGACAGCTAGCTCAGAGCCTGGAGCCTGCTTCGGATTCTGTGTCTCCCTCTCTCTCTGACCCTCCCCTGCTTGCGTTCTCTCTCTCTCAAAAATAAATTTTTAAAAAAACATTAAAAAGGAAGTTTTTTTTAAATATTTTTCTTGCTTAACCTTTTCATAAACATTATACTACTTTTTCTTTATTTTGCTATTCTTTATCTAGATCTCAATATAATTCATCCATTTTCCTATTATTCTTTATTTTTCCGTGGTATCCTCATTCTCTTTTACTGCTCTCTTGAGCCATAATGACTTACTAAGAAATTACTGGATGTGTTTTCAGGACAGTACTGGCTTTATATTTCTATCTCCTACGTTATTTTATACTCTTTTGCCTATGACTACCTTGTAGAATTTGTCTGGTAGAGATGCAAATACTTTCCAGAATAAAACCACCCTGTAGATTACATTGTGTGGTCTTGTTGAATATTAACTAGTTTTGTATCTAACTGAGCAATCTTATCCAACACTACCTATACACACATAGCTTTGAAGCTATCATATTATGTTGGTTACTTATTAATAAATTAATAAGGAATAAAATATTTTACACTTTCATCCTAAGTTTTCATGAGCGTCATGATTTTTTTATAATGAATATTTGGCTTTAAACCAAAACTTTTATTTTATTTTGTAGATTTATTTACTTTGAGAGAGAGAGAGCTCACAAGCAGGTGAGAGGCAGAGAGAAGGAGAGATAGAATTTCAAGCAGGCTCCATTCCATCAGCCTAGAACTCGATGCAGGGCTCAAGTTCATGAACTGTGAAATCATGACTTGAGCTGAGATCAAGAGTCAAATGCTCAACCAAGTGCTCCCAAACTGAAAACTTTTAAAATATTGGTTAATGTCCATTTATGAGTATGAGGCCTTAAATGATAAAATTCTTCCAAGTATCTGTTTGCTTCTAATCAAATCATTCATTTCCATTTTATGGGCATTGAATTAAATATTTCACTGACTCTCGTTTTACCTACTCAAAAACCCAAAGCAAAATATTTAGCAGTTTTTCATTAGGTATGTGAAAATTCTTAGTACTTAGTAGTTAGTGGTACTAAAATTTGCTCCTTATTTATTTATTTATTCATTCATTCATTCAGTTAGTCATAGTCAGATTATCTCTTTGCTGAACTACCTTTATTTTATATTGCCATATGGTTATTTATCCAAATTAACAAAAAATCTATTTCATATGATTTAAAAATATAAATAAGCATATAAATAAATTGACAGACCGATGAATAGATAGGTAGGTTGAAAGATGGATATCCAGGACTCAGTCATTAACCTTTAATTATCTACATACAACACAAGTCTACTAAGTTATTTCAAAACACTTTACCTGCTAAATGCAAAATACTGCTAGGATCCCCAAGACAAGAGTATGAAATAAAAAATTAACATTTATTTCCCAAATGAAGGCTTCTTAATTCAAACATCTTTGAACTGAAGAAAGAGTAACAATTTTTTAAATTATGTTTGAAGTTTTATTACATAGAGTTAATAATTTAATTTCTTAATCATTGTATCTTGCAATATTAAATATATATAGCATCTTATATGTCCAAAAATGAGCAGTTAAGTCATTGTGCTAGCCTGCATTACTTTATTGTTATATTCTATAAACCATGTTTGTTTAAATGTGAGTTACCTATTGATTTTTTTCCCATGCCTCCCCATCCCTCCCCTCATGTAAACTAAACGCCTGTTTGTTTTCCAAAGTTAACAGTCTGTCCCTTGGTTTCTTTTGTTTTCCCTTTGTTTGTTATGTTTCTTAAATTCCACATATTAGTGAAATCATATGGAATTTGTATCCCTCTGACTGACTTATTTAACTTAGCCTTATTCTCCCTAGCTCCCTTTATGCTGTTGCAAAAGGCAAGATTTCATTCTTTGTATCTCTTTTTATAGCTGAATAATATTCCAGTATGTGTGTATATGGCACTTTTTCTTTATTCATTCATCTATCAATGGATACAGTCTGCAACCACAGTTTATCTACTGTAAATAATGCTGCAGTAAACACAGAGGCTCATATATCCTTTCAGATTGGTGTTTTTATATCCTTTGGGTAAATACCCAGTAGTGCAATTGCTGGACTGTACGGTAGCTCTATTTTTAATTTTATGAGGAACCTCCACACTGTGTTCCACAGTGGCTGTACCAGTTTCCCTTATCATCAACAGTCCACAGGATTCCTTTCCTTCCACATACTATTTAAAAAGTTTTAAGTGTAATTTGCATCAGTGTATCATTTCTACATGATGTTATTCCTGTTTTAATACAGGATACAAAAATAAACGTATGTACTCATTTACTCACACATGTATTTTTTGCATTTCTACCAGAGGAGAGATGGTGAAAAGCTCATCTTCATGGAAAACATATGCATAATAACAGTCACCTAAGTCACCTGGCATGGCTCATAGATCATTAACGACTAATTATATTTTTTCAATACTTCTTTTTATTTTCTTTCTGTTGACCACTTGTTTCTTCTCCATAAGATACAGAAAATAATAATAAATATGAAAAACAATAGAAAAAGGAGTTTTAGGGGTATCTGGGTGGCTCAGTCAGTTGAGTATCAGACTCTGATTTTGGCTCAGGTTATAATCTCAGTTGTGATACAGACCCCCACGTCGGACACTGGGTTGAACGAGAGTGGAGCCTGCTTGGGATCTCCCTCCTGCTCTGCCACTCTCCTGCTAGCGAATGCATGTGCTCTCTCTCAAAAATAAAAAGGAATTTTAAAAAATGTCTTTAGAGGTAACTGTTTGGCTCAGTGGGTTAAGCATCCAACTTCGGCTTAGTTCATGATCTCACAGTTCGTGAGTTCAAGCCTCCTGATGGGCTCTGTGCTGATAGCTCAGAGTTTGGAGCCTGCTTCCATTTCTGTTTCTCCCTCTGTCTCTCTGCCCATCCCCTGCTCACCCTCTATTTTTCTCTCTCAAAAATAATTTAAAAATATAATATTTAAAATTATTTTATATTTAAAATTATCTACAAAAAGTCTAACCAGAAGTAAGTTATAGATAAGTTGATTGCATATACAATTATGATCCAACCTTTTCAATTAATTCAAAAATTTTCTGTATTTCTCTGGAGAATTATTGTTAATTGCAATGTATAATATGTATTATTTTATCAGGCTGCAAACTGTATATAAGGTATGATTAAAATCATATAAAATAGCCTATGCATAGAGAGAAAAATTAAGAAAATAGACCAATTTATTTTAATAAAGTCAAAATTAAAGTACACTGCATTTTGCCCACCCCTGACAGAGGACTTAGGCTTCATTGCCTTAAACAAAACTACAAAGAATTTCTGCTGGGAACATGCTTCACAATACCAATTTAACCTTGCTTTTTCTTCTGTTTCACACTCTCTTTTTCTATTGTATGCCACAAATATCTTTCAATCTAAGGAAAGAATTATTAATTAATAGCCATCGATATTCTTGTTTCTTGGGAAACAAGAATCTCAAATAAGATCACATTTGTTTTCATGTAGTAATGAATATTTGAAAAATTTGAGGATCTGTGAAGTCACATGAAGAACATTTTATTTAAACAGACACAATACTATATGTTCATTTTAGGCTTCATTTTTAGTCATACTTCACATTCAACTTAAAACTGATTCACATGTGAAAACGAGGTAACTTCTACTTACAATTATATAACTATTTATCTTTCATCTAAAATGTTTCTGTTGAAAATTGAAAACTTCAAAATTACACATGGCTTCAGTGGTTCTCATAACCTCAGATGCAGAGTAGAATAACCTGGAAGGCTTTTATATATCCTGATGGC
Source organism: Mungos mungo (assembly GCA_004023785.1). Classification (NCBI taxonomy): domain Eukaryota; kingdom Metazoa; phylum Chordata; class Mammalia; order Carnivora; family Herpestidae; genus Mungos; species Mungos mungo. Next base: position 45,161 of record PISW01003356.1, on the reverse strand, counting down.
TAGATCATATCCAACACCAATTAAATCAAATCCCAGGTACTTTTTTTCTTCTCAGGTGATTCCAAAATATGTTTCAGTTTCATTTAGTATTGCTTAAAAGTATCCCAATTTTTTTTTGAGGTTTCCCTTGCATACAGTATAACAAGCAAACAACTCCTCATGCATGTCTAATAATACTGTTCTCTCTGACTATGTATAGTGTTTTTTAAAGGAAAAGGGTTCCTGGGTGGCTCAGTTGATAGAGCATCTGACTTCAGCTCAGGTCATGACTTGAGGGTCACAAGTTCCTGGCATTGGGCTCTGTACTGACAGCTTGGAGCCTGGAGCCTGCTTCAAATTCTATGTCTTCCTCTCTCTAACTCTCAAAAATAAATAAACATTAAAAAATATTTAAAAACTAAAAACAATAAAGTAACAACTACAAAAGCTACTGAGATTTCACATATTCGGGGAGAAGAAAAGATGTATTTTTGTAGTTTCTTCTGAATATTAGTGATTCTTCCCTATACATTCAACAGTGTTGCTCCTTCCTTGGAAAGGAGAACCCTTTGACTGAAATTGAATTCCTTTATTAGACAAAGGAAAAAGTGATTGTTAAAGTCCAAGTATTTCATTTTTAGCAGAATTTTAGAAGTAACATTTTGAAACTGTGGGTTTTATTTTTTAGAAAGAATTATTAAATTTGACATTCTTCTTGGACAGATGAATCATTCATAGTTTTCCAGGTCCCTGAAATTTATGACCATCCTACTTGTAGTAGTTATAAATAAAAAGATTCAGTATAATTTATGGTGGAATTTTTTATTGGTTCCCTAGTAATGTTGTAAGTGTCATAATTGCATTTTATCCTTCAAACCATTTTTGCCTTTCATTGTAGGATTTTGGTATTGACTGGAATTGTATAAACAATAACTATAAATTGCTACTTAATCCAGGTTAGAAATAATTGTGTGGGAAAGGGACTGATGGGAAATTATAATAACAAATAACTTCTTAGGCTTAAATTTATGTTAAAAATCAAGTCTACATTCTATAAAACTAATTTCATGTGTGAAGGTAATAATATTTTTTAAATACCTCCCAGTGAATGTGTGTGTGTGCATGTGTGTGTTTTGCTTTGCTTTTCATCAGTTAACTGGATTTCTGTCTGTCCACTATTTAATTTTGACCAAGGAATACTGGCCCAAGAAGTTAAGAGGATTATGTCTAAAGCATTTCCTTTCCATAGAGGAAAAAAGAGTTGAAAGTTCAACAAACTCAGGGACCAATCATCTGGCAGAGCAGCTGCCAAGGTGATGCCTCAATAACTAGAAAAGAAGGCAGAACCCAAAGTCAGTAGCAATAAATGTTATGCATGCTCAAAGACTAGTGGGGCCAGGTTTATCCTGGCAAAGATAGCAGTAAGTGTGAAATTATAGAAAATATATACATTGGTCTCTGCCTGCAGTTCCAGACACAGAGCTCCTGACATCCTTGTAGTTCCCTAAGTGGTAAGTGCAATTGGATCATCTTTTGTTCTAATTATTTGGTTTCAGGCCCTAGTTCTGACACCGGGCTCCTGGAACCCTTGTAATTTTCTGGCTGAAAGGAGTGACTTTTGTGCTAATAAAGCAACCCTTGGTGGGCTCCTGAATGGTTCCTGGATGAGAGTTGGTCATTGGAAGGACCAAGCCATAATTAGAGGTTTGGAATTTTCAGTCTTGCCATTTTCTTTAGAAGGGGAAGGTCTGAAAATAGAGTTAATGATTGATCACACCTACATGATGAAGCCTCCATAAAATCCACAAGTCCCTGGGTTCAGAGAGCTTCCATGTTGGTGAACACATCCACACCAGGAGAGTGACATTCTCCAACTCCATGGGGACAGAAGCTCCTATGCTTGGGACCCTCCCAGATCTTATGACATTGTATTTCTTAATTAGAAATTCATCTGTAGCCTTTATCATATTCTTTACTAAATTGTTAAACATTAAGTGTTTACTTAAATTCTGTAAGCAGCTCTAGTGAATGAATTGATCTTGAAGAGAGGGTCATGAAAGCCTCGGATATGCAGCCAAATCAGATAGAAGTTGTTGGTTACCTGAGGACCTACTAGTTGTTACTGGCATCAGAAGTAGGGTGGGGTTAGTCTTTTGGGAGTGAGCCCTTAACCTTTGGGATCTGATATTATCTCCAGGTACACAGTGTAAGAATGGAGATAAATCATAAGACACCCATCTGGTGTCAAGAGAAGTGTCTTCTGTGAGGCATAATGTCCATACATTTGGTGTTCATAGTGTCAGAAGTGAAGTGTTCTTCATGAAGGTAAAGGAGACAGAGAAAAGTCAATAGTTGCATACCAGGTACCAGGGTATTAATATGCTCAACAATGAAATCACATTTGGTACAGCAGCTACAATTGGAATCATGACCTGATAAAGTTACGGTAATCTACTATTATTCCTCAAGATCTCTCCGTCTTCTGTACTGGCCAGATTGAATGGGATATGATGGGAACCACCACTCATGGACCCTTCAAATACTTGCTAGTGGCACTAGTCTCTGTAATCCCTCCACAAATGTATTTTTGATTTTGATTTTCTACTTCCCTAAGTAGACACAGTTATAGAGGCTTCCCTTTGGCCTCTCTCACTATAATAGTTCGGTGCTGCACAGGTCAGGGAGCCAACTGTGGAGATTTTGCCAGCTGCACACTCTGTTTCAATTGTGCATTCTGAGGCTGGAGAAATAACTAAAAGATAAGTAGTATTATGCCCAATGTGAGAGAAACGTGAGCTAAAACTCCACTGGCTACTTGACTTGCATAAGCTCCTCCTCTGACTTTGGGTCACAGTTCCATTTTGGATCTCCTGGAATTAGGGTAGGTTTGGAACTAGTCCATCAGTCCCCAAAAGGAACTGGGAGAAAGATTAACAGTATAAATGTTTGATAGTTTATCAAGGTCCATCTTTCAGGAGACCCAGCCTCCTCTTAAGGGATTCTGGGTCTGAAACCTGGATCAAGTGACTCTCTGTTTTTATGATTCAGGTTAAGACTTTTGTTCACTTATCCTAGAAGTTTTCTGTTTATAAAATTCAAGTAAAAATTTCACGTGTCTCCTTTCTATTTCACTCCTGGGAATACCATAATCAACTAGCCAACACAACAGGCCTACATGAGCCAGGGTATTCTGATTGCTGCTTTGACTCTGCTGTCCATTATGCTAACCACACTTAATTTGACTTTGGCAATTGAGTACCTCATTTGGTTCCTGCCACCCTGGGATTCAATGATTTCCGTTACATTTAGGTTTCCTAACTCAGTGGTTATAGTTATCATTGTAAGGTCTGGACTACAGAGAAAAACAATCACAGAGCTATTCAAGGATGTCAGAACTTCCTTCATAAACTTATTTCTCCAGTATTATTAAAAGTTATGTCTTCTGGACACTCTCAGTATGGGTGAGTAGGTCTTAAATGACAAATCCACTCTAACATTCAATAACCCCTAAATTTTTAATCCCTTCCTTTACATTAAACTACAACAGATCCCACACTTCCAATTTACTCATTGTAGGCCACCCATGTTTCAGTCAACTAACCAAACAAACTTCTGGGCCCTTCATGACTCCCCAAGTTGCAATATAACATGGAAAATCCCTCCTTAGTGAGCCTGTATCAATACATTTTGCCTGAACCAACTTTATATTCTTCTACCATTATTCTGTACCTTTAGCATCCATTCCCATACATATTCCCTTAATTTCTGTCTGTATAAATTAGAAAACACAAGTAGTTTTTTGAAGGGCAATGCACTGTCTCATGAGTCATACTTTGTATTTCATCATTAAGGTCCTGTTAGGACTTAAATCTAGTAATGGGTCTAGAAGCAAAGAAGGGTGGTGGGAGAAGGGTACTGAGGAGATTCAGCATTGTTTTGCTTGACAATTGCTACAGGAGAGGCCATTACGTCTCCTCAGACAATGTAATATTAATTCCCTCAAACTAAGATGGCAGGGATGGATCAGCTGACATCATTGGTGATTGGGAGGCCTCTTCCCTGGCAAAGTAAACTCCCAAAACTTAGAGCATCAGTAGCTTCATCAAAGTCTCTCCACACATCCCTATCACTGCTTACCAGGTCCCATTCTTTCCTAATCAATGCCCTCACTTTACCAGTAGACACCCTGTGAGATTGTGAATTCAACTTATATTATAATTTAACAAGGACTAAATGAGATTATGCATTTGAATTTCAGGAATCACAGCTCTGAAACCATAGGAGATAAGGGTCTTTTTCAGGAAACAATAGAAGCTTTTAGGTCATTTATATGGTACTTGAGCTGGAAATTAAAATCCCTGAGCTCATCTTTACCTTTCATCACCTTGTCCAGTGACATCAGGAATAACAACCTGATATCATTATGTTCTGTACTTTTCCACAAATGTTTCAAAGTAACATACACACAGTTATCCAGATCCCTGCTTACAAGTGGTTTGTTACAAGTATCCAATGTAGACACTCTGTGTATCTCTATTACCAGTGTCTTCTATGGACTACCAGCACTACCTTACTACTAGAAACAGTCATTAAGAATTTTAAGTCTAATCAGATTAAAGAGTGAATTCCAGAAACCCTAAAATCAATTCATAAAGCCTATCCTTAAAATTGTGTTTCTCAAAATCTCCAGAGGAAAAGAATGAAAAGGATGTATATTGACATAGATTTGTGTCTGGATCTATCTCCATCTTTATCTATCAGAGATATATAAAGATTTTTAAAGAGTTCATGTGGTTATAGATACTGAGAAGTTCTACAATCCGCAGACTGCAAGCTAGAAACCCAGGAAGTCCAGTGATGTAGTTTCAGTCGGAGTCCAAATACTTAAAAACTAAGAGCACCTACAATGTTAAGTCCTAACCCAAAACACAAGACACATTTCCCAGGTTTAACCATCAGTGATAGAGCAAATTCTCCCTCTCTCCATGTTTATGTTCCAATCACACCTTCAACGGATGACATGATGCCCACCCACAATAGGGAGGGCAACCTTCTGTACTGAGTCTGCTGATTCAAATGCTAAAATAATCCAGGAACACCCTTAGAGACACATCTCAAAATAGTACCTACCTGATTATCTGAGCGTGATGATACAGTCAAGTCCATACATAAAATCAAACATCACAGAAGAGGAGGATCTCCCATTCACTGACAACTACCAGTATTTCCAAATAAAAGCTTACTTGCCTTTTTGAGCTTCAGTTTTCTTAAATGTCAAAAAAGGATATTGAAACATAACTCATGTATTTGTTATTATGTATAAATGGCATAAGGTAGCCAAAAGATTTAGCCTATGCCATACATTCATTAAGGATTAAGTAATATTTTTCAGCAAGTTGCAAGATTTTTGAGACACCTAGGATCATACCAGTGAGAAAGTGCAATCAATCTATATAAAACACACTTTCCCTTTGGAGGTCTTCCCCTTAGGCTGCCATAGTAAGCTACAAGGCCAACGTTAATCATTTCTCTGAACAAAGAATAATTCTTCTTTGAAAGATTCTTTCAAAATGTAACTGAAATAATGCAAAAGGTCAGATTGTCAAATCATACTTATAAGAATCAGATAGTTTTTCTGGCATCAAACTTTACAAAAAATGAGAAGAATACAGAAAATCATGAGTCACAGGCAAAGCATGCAGAAATCTAGAACTGTCAGACCTTTCCTTAGAGCATAAGGATAAGCTCTGGCCCAGATACAGTATCTGAGAACTTTAAGTAAGGCATACAGAGCATCAATTACACAGAGAGCTATTGTAGTTGTTAAAGATTTATACTTTTTACTTAAAAAAATTATGAAATAGACACTGACATTTCTCAGTAGGCCATGATCCATAAATTAACTCAAAATTTATTTGCCATGAGCATCCAAGACATACTCCATGAAACGAATTCCATGGATAAAGTATTATTTGCACTAATTAATACTATCTGAACGTCTGATTAGTACGTTTAAAGGATTTAGCCTCGTGATTTCTCCCTGAAGATCTCCAAGACAGACATGAGTTATGTATATGTATCAATTGTTATGTCTTCCTTAAATAAAACTAGATAAAACCAGTATCTAATTTTATTCATGTATATTAAGACATTTATAGCATTCTCCTATTCTGACACCAATTAGCATTTGTTATTGTTTTTGTTGGTGGTAGTAGTGTGTGTGTGCAGTGTGTGTGTGAAAGAGTTTTGTTAGATTAAAATAAATAGAAGAGAAGTGTATGGTCTATGTCTAGAAATTCCAATTATCTTAAAGTTTATGCTAGGCAAATATATTCCATGTACATCATGGTCAATGCCCAAGTGGAAAAGAACATTGTCTCCATACTGTTTTGCATATTTACAGAAACAAAGTAGAAGAGAGAAATCAATGTGAATTTTGACAATAGAAGTTTTCTTGTCAAGGAAGTGGCCCCATGCCAATGGACCAGACTCTACAACAGAGCTGCGAGCATCAGCCTATTCTCTTGAACTAAACTCAGATCTCCTGAGCACGTTCTCCACTAAACTCTTAAAATTTGGAGAAAAAAAAAAAGACTCACCAGGGCCATTAAGATCTTTGCTCAGGCACCTCCCAGGATTTAAAGATTCTTAAATATTACCACCATTAGTTTTGCTGACATTAGGTTGTAGGGATTTCTACCATCAATAAGCAATCAATAGATTTTGAATTCCTCAAATTAGAATCCCTTGTTGTTAATTTATTGTATTATTATTCAAACAAAGTATAGATAGGTTTTTGATTCCTCCTAAATGGCTTCTGATTCTTTTTAATATTTAAGAATCTGGCTTAAGACACCCAGTTTTAGTACAACATAAGAAGTGTTGTAAATTCTCCATACCTTAAGCCAGCCCTGCCTTCTTTGCAGGGTTCTGGTGTTAAGATGTATGTTATTTAAAAGGCAATGTGGGGTGCCTGGGAGGCTCAGTTGGTTAAGCTTCAGACTTTTGACTTCAGCTCAGGTCATGATCTCACAGTTCCTAGTTTGAGCCCTGCATTGGACTTTGTACTGACAGCAGAGAGCCTGCTTGGGATTCTGTCTTCTTCTCTCTCTGCCCCTTCCCCACTTGCTCTCTCTTTCTCAAAATCAATAAAAATAAACAAAAAATTAAAAATAAAAGGCAAGAGCATTTCAATTACTAGTGATAAAATCTTTTTAAAGAAAATAAATCTTAGAGTGTAACATTTGGCCTAAAAAAATCAATTCTTTCTGGCTCTGCCACTGAAAAGAGTTATCACCACTGTGGGGAAAGTCATGTTAACCTAAGTCATGGATTAAATCTCAAAACGTAACATCAACTTAAAATACCAGAGCTTGAAAATATACTTGTATCCATTTTTATATAAATTAAGACTCAGTCCTAAGGAAGTTTTAATTTATTCTACTATCTCATAATTATAGTAACATTAAAAATAAGAAGAGCACAGCAGAGACAGGTGGGAAGAAGTCCGGGGATAAAAACTTGTGTTACAAAGAAGGAGCATATAGTAACAAACACTATACATGGTAAGTGATCATTTCAATGAATAAATCAAAGAAGGTGGGATTATATCCAAAACTACCACTTTTAACTTTAAATATTTTGAATATTTGAGAAGAGGGGAGAATATTAATTATGTGTGATTTTATCATGAGAAAATAAAAGGGTTGCATAAAATATATCTGTATGTTGACGGTCAAAAATCTGAATTCAAAGACACTACAATACAGAATCAATAATAATAAGGCAGTAACGTACATTTTTGCCGCATCCTTTTGTCAATGGAGCTTTAAACACCTGAGTCACACATACCAGACCATTTACTAGTTCTCAGAACCAAATAGCTTTAGACTCTGAAATTCAGTTTCACTACACAAATGTTTACTAGATAATGAGGCTATTTTTCTTTCATTTTTCTTTAGAGAAATAGTAAATAAAGAGATCAAAATAACACAATGGAAAGATCTTGATTTAAAAAATCTGTGTTTTGTCTTTAGCTTTATGGCTTAAAGCAGAGTTTCTGAAATGTCAGTTAATGTACATCTACAGATTTCTTTTTAAAAGTTTTCTTGTGAATTCTCCCTGTTAATTTAGATTCTTACAATATAATATCACTTACAATTCAAAATATAAGTAAAGGCATCTTGTGCTCATACCTCAAACAAGTTTACAAAATTACCAATTGAATACTGTCAGAATTTAAAAATCAATAAAATTTAAATCAATACCATTGATTTAATGTTATTGGACAATATAGATTCAACAAAATGTACATACTTATCCTACCATACACCATTTGAAAAATTATATAGTTTACTTTTTTTCTCATTAAACTACTAAAAGACTTGGCCTTATCATGAATTCATTACGTGTATACTGAGTCTTCTTTTTTTCATTTCTCATTATCCTGAACAATTAAAGGTATACATCTGGTGCCAACATGACCACTAATGTAAATAATAAATACAAGACCATCATGACATGGGAAAATTCATTTATAGTTATTTTCTTCATGATCATGAAATTAATCAAATATTTTGAATAAAATAGAAATGACAAAATTTAAGAGTTACCCATGAATTAAATATTCACAAAATATGTTTTAGTCATCAAGTCAGAAGATGAGTCACTTAAATTTTCTGAACCTCAGATTCTTCCTGTGTAAGTGGGTAAAGAGAAGTGTGGACTTCATGATTGAGTAGGCTTTTCCCCCTTTTCCATCCATAATTCAAAAAAAACACATTTAGTATACATCTATTGAGTACCTAATGTCAATAATTGTGCAGAGTCTGAGATTTTACTCTACGATTATACTCTACTTGAGTGCTGATATGTTAGGCTGCCATAGTTTTATGGATGCTGACATGACTTGGGATTCTTAGGACAGAGTAAAGAAACTTTGTTATGCATGGGCACAGAGAACTCCATGAACATAATATGTGCATCATTTTTTCCCCATTCCGAATCCCATGTGGAGGACAAGAAGTGATCCAGACAGATACCGATCATGCCATGCGTTTGAATCATAGCTGAGGAACCCTGGGTTTAGAGAAGTTAAATTTTTTATAACTGACTGCAAGCGTATCTGTCCTTTGCCTGGGAGGCATACATTACCTTTATTATCCTGGACAGTACAAAAAATATGCCCTTGCTTTGGAAGAAGACACTATCTTTATTTTCCAAAGCTGTTTGCTATAAAAATATCTTTGAGGAGGCGGTCTGAACAAAAGCTGTCATGTGTACCAGACACTGCACTAGACAGCTGGGAGAAGAGACATGATAATTCAGCCTTTGGTTTCAAGGATCGGACTTTTGATGGAAATCAACACCTAAATAATTTAACCACAAAATAAGTATTAAAAAGAGCACTATGAATGAAGAGATTTATCCTGACATGGAAAGTCAGGGATGACTTGAGACAGGAATTACTTTGGGCTGGGGATTAGGAATAAAGTAAAAGTAACTAATAGGGAATAAGAAACCAAGATGATACAATAGAAGAATTTAGTTTTATAATACTTTGGATTCTGTCATTACCTAGCTCTAGGTCTCAGAGCAGCCTGAAATTTACGTTAACACTCACATCCTAAAAACACTTAAAAAATAAATTTACCCTACTAATTTATTGTATTATAATGTAATTCACAAAGGAAAACACTTCATACAAAAGCTTAGACAATGTAAGATCTTATTCCTAATTTACCACCCATCACTTTCACATTTTTCTGTGTTGTAGTCAGTATTACAGACTAAATGTTTGTGTCCACCACCCCCTTCCCCAATCTTTATGTTGAAGACCTAACCCCCAATGTGATGCTGACTGGAGGTGGGATTAGGTTTAGATTTGGTCATGAGAATGAGAATGTCATGAAATGATTGGTGCCTCTATAAGAAGAAGAAGGCAAAGATCTCTCTTTCTCCATAAGGCAAGCACTGAGGAAAGGCTGTAAGAGCACACACGGCAAGAAGGTAGCATTCTACAAGCTAGGAAACGGGCCCTTAGTGGCACCTGAATTTGTCAGCATCTTGTTCTTACAGAACTGAGAAACAAATGTCTGTGGGTTAAGCCACGGACCAGTCTGTGGTATTTTGTTACAGCAACCTAAGCTGAGTAACATACTCAATAACCTGGCATATTAAGAGTGCTGAAACATTTGAATCCTAAATAATATCCTGAAAATTTGAAATGTTTTCTGTAATGCAATAGTTTTAATATATGGTTCAATATGTATCCATAAAATTATTTAACACTTTTCCTTATTTAGTTATTTTATCTTGCCCATTTTAACTTGATTTGATTTTGAAAAATAAATTATACTCTTCAAACCAGTTTGCAATGTACTGTAACTGCTTTTAAATTTCTAATTAATTCTACCACAAAGGTGAGGCACTTAATCTGTAAAATATCTTCAGATGTTTTGACACTGAAAACACTAGATAACTGCAGGGTACTATTCTTGTTATTAATATTTATGCTATGATACTAAGTGGGAAAAAGTATCATTTAAAAAATTCATTTTAAGCCTCCTATCATTGAGATTAAGAATGAGAGTTCAAAATAACTTATGGCCCATTTGTCTGTAAATACAAAATTTGAAAGTCAAATCTAATTAGAAAATATCATCGTTCTTACAAATGATCCATAACCTGAGTTGTGATTCTTTTTTCCTCTCTTTTCAGTTCTGTTCTGTTACAGCTTTATTTCCCACATGACATTTTGATTCCACATATGGAAGTTTTCCTGAAAAGTGGTGCCAATCATAATCAGGTCTAAATTCCCCTTGGTAACATATTTTATATTAAATTTGAGATGGACAGAGGAAGAGGAATCTCATTTTTACAGAAGAGACACCTGGTAATCAGTTACATAAAATAGCTATCACATGACTTTAGCCACACAAAGTCCTTCTGTGTATTTTAGAAATTCAAAAAATTTTTGTAAGAAAATGGCTTTCAAATAATCCTTTTAGTAATAACATTTAAATCACTTTAAATAGCACTTTTACCACTGAACATTTTCCTTTTTTTTTTTTTTTTTTTTTTTTTTTTTTTTTTTTTTTTTTTGTAAATCTCCAGTGATAATAATTTTCCTGGAACAACATCCTTTTTCATCTATTTTGTGAAAGCCTTATGCAAATACAAAGTTTACTTATGTTCTCCTTTTACCTTTAGGGATAAGCTTCTGTGCTCTGAAAAATCTTTAATCATTCTATCATCCTCTTTTCAACTAATCCATTAAATTTACATAAATCAGTTTGAGGGTAGAAAAGAGTTTTGACTACAGAAAATGCATAAGACACTTTACAGTTAATTTGAGTTTTAATTTAGCTTCATTATTTACAAAATGACACTCTAGGCCTGATACTCAATTCAAGAGCAGCCAGTAAGACAATAATTGAATCTCATCTCTATCGCACTGAGCAAACATATAATACCTGTGATAACATAAGCAATCTATTATAGTATTAGACATGTGACTTATGATACACTTTAGCAATTATCAATGTTTTTTTCTTACCTCAAGAGGCAGAGATCATCTCTTTCTTGTGTTAAACCAAAAGAAAGCAAAGAGTATTTATATATGATTAGGGGAAAAGTTGCCATCCATAAGAAATTTACTAGACCTTATTTTTTAACTTTTATTTTGAAATAATAGATCCACAAGAAGTTACAATGAGAGTGCATATAGGTTCCATGCATCTTTACCATTTTTTCCCAATGTTTATTTCTTCTATAATAATAAGAGAATATTAAAACCAAAAAAATGGTATTTATACAATGAATGTTTAAAAGTTTTATGTCATTGGGGTGCCTGGGTGGCTTAGTCATAACGCTTCTGATTCTATTAAATTTTTTTTTAAGTTTTTTATTTATTTTTGAGAGACAGAGAGAGACAGCATGAGCAGGGGAGGGTCAGAGAGAGAGAGGGAGACATAGAATCCAAAGCAGGCTCCAGGCTCTGAGCTAGTTGTCAGCACAGAGCCCAATGCAGGGCATGAACTGTGAGATGATGACCTGAGTCGAAGGTGGGTGTTTAACCGACTGAGCCACCCAGGTGCCCCAAGCTTCTGATTCTTGATTTCATCTCAGGTTATGATCTCACAGTTCCGTGAGATCGAGCCCCACTTTGGGCTACATGCTGACAGTGTGGAGCCTACTTGGGATTCTCTCTCCCTCTCTATGCTGCTCTCCTCAGTCATGTGAGTGCTCTCTTTCAAAATAAATAAATATTAAAAAAAATTATGTCATTTATCTTATGTGTAGACTCATTACTAATCCTTTTAGTAATAAAAATCAATATAATACAATCAAGATGTAGCTCTATTTCATTACTACAAAGATCTTCTGCATTCTACTTTTATAGTCACACTTGTCCCCTTCCCCCTCACAATCTATAATGGGTTGAATAACATACCTCAAAATTTGGTTTCCTCCCAGAACCTAAACAATGTGTCCTTATTTGATACAGGGTCTTTGCAGAAATAATTAGTTAAGGGTTTTTAGATGAAAAAAAATGCTATACTTACAGTGTAAGTTAAGTCCAACAACTTGTGCCCTTATTAGAAGAGGAGAGGATGCATGAAAAACACAGGGAACAAAGTCCCCTAAAGACAGAGACTTAGACTGGAGTTATCCAACAGTAACTCAAGGAAAGCCAAGGATTACTGGCAGCCACCAAAAGCTAGAAGAAGTATGGAAAATTTTCTTTTTCTGTGACTCCAGAGGGAATGGTGTTGAGACTTTGATTTTAGACTTCTAGCCTCCAGAACTGTGCAGATAAATTCCTGTTGTTCTAAGATGCCTGGTTTGTGGTACAGCATCCCTTGCTTTTTGAAAGTTCAATTTGTGTCACTTTGCCTTTATTTTATTTATTTTTAAATTTATTTTTCAATTCATCTAAAGCTAACATACAGTTTATTAGTTTCAGGTGTCGAATATAATGATTTAACAATTCTATACATCACAGAATGCTCATCACAGTAAGTGTCCTCTTAATACCTTCATCTATTTCAACCACCTCTCCACCTACCTCCCCTCTGTATGCCACTATGCTTTTCTAAAGGATCTACATTAGTACCTAGCTTTTAAGAAAGAAAGAAAAGAAAGAAAAGAAAGAAAAGAAAGAAAGAAAGAAGGAAAGAAGGAAAGAAGGAAAGAAGGAAAGAAGGAAAGAAGGAAAGAAAGAAAGAAAGAAAGAAGGAAAGAAGGAAAGAAGGAAAGAAGGAAAGAAAGAAAGAAAGAAAGAAAGAAAGAAAGGAAAAAGAGAAGAGAAGAGAAGAGAAGAGAAGAGAAGAGAAGAAAAGAAAAGAAAAGAAAAGAAAAGAAAAGAAAAGAAAAGAAATAGGAAAAAGAATGGCAAAAAGTGAAAAAAGCATTTAGCATTTGTTTTGCAGTGAGCCCTTATAGGAGCTCACCTACCTCCTTCCTTGGTCACTACACTCAGCGTCAAGCTTCCATAGATATGAACTGTATCTGTGATCATCTGTGCTTTATCTTGATTTATTTTGTATATCCATTAGTGAGATGTGTCCTAAGGTATCAGAAACACTGAGAGGTTTTCTGGGGGGGTTCTGGAAATGCCCAAAAAGTTTTCCATATAAATTAATGGTAACTGCTTCTTCACTTTACACCCTTGGGCTTAAGAAAGGTTTCATCAAAACGCTCTACTTTTGGATAGTAGGGAAACCTACACTTTGTTACAAGAGCCCTCTGAAACTCAATAGATCATTCTTAAATGCTGACTACTACTAATATGTTCTCTAGCTCTATAATTTTATCATTTAGGGAATGTTATATAAATGAAATCAAACAGTATGTGACCTTTCGAAATGGCTTCTTTACTCAGAATCACACCCCTGAGATACCTCCAAGTAGCTTCATGTATCACTAGTTCATTCCCTTTTATCTCGGAGTAGTGTTCCACAGTATAGCTGTAGCACACACTGTTTCACCATTCTCTGCTCCAGGAACATTTTGAATGCTTCCAAATTTGCGTATTAAAGATAGAGCTGCTATGAACAGGTTTTAATGTGCTTTAAGTTCTCAAAAATAAGTGACCAGGAGTCTGATTATTAGGTCATATGGTAAGGATATGATAACTTCCATTATTAAAAGAAATTGACAGATTATTTTTCAGAGTGACTGTATCATTTTCATAGGTTTCATTGTGTTGAAGTAATAGATGTATGATGGTATCTTTCTGTGGTCTTAATCTGCATTTCCCTAATGGCTAGTGAGGTTGAATATCCTTCCATGTGCTTTACTTTCCATCTGCATATCATCTTCACTAACATGGCTCTTTATGTTCTTTGCCCATTATCTAATTGAATTAAAAAATTATTTTCTGTTTTGTTTGTTCTTCAAGAGTCAAAAGACAAAGGTAGAGAGAAAATAGTGGATTAGGTCCTGAGAATTCAAACCGAAAGGACACAGGTCTGAACCAAATTGACTCCTTGACAGGCTTCAAGTTTCCCCTCTGACCTTGGAGGCCTAAGTGTCGGTTTCTCAGAATCATTAGACAATAAAAGGGCACAGATTGCTCAACCAGGGACCACCCTAGTAACACCCAATCAGAAGCGGGCCAGCTAAAATGCATAACATTCCTAAGGGCAGGCCTAGAGATAGAAGCTATAGATAATCACTTATTGCTTAAAGCTAGTTACGCCCTACATGAGGGTCCTTGGCCCACACTGTAATTGGTTATTTTCAAAGATACTCTAAATGTTGTGACTGGGTCCCGCCAAAAGGAACGAATGCTCTAAACAAAAGGTATGGTTAAAGTTGCTGCCAATACTGTTGCACAATTATGATTGGATCACTGTACCTATGTCTCAGTTGCCTGTAACTCCCCCTTCCCAAAACCCATAAAAACCCTGCTCAGCCCTTGTCCGGGGCTCTAAGCACAGATCCACTGTGTTGGTGAAGTCTGTGAGCCTGAGCTTAAGCCCGGCAAACTTAAGCCCATAATAATAAATGCCCTTTGCTTTTGTATGCGTGACTCGGTCTCCCTGGTGGTCTCTGGATTTTGGGGACGATATTGCGATCTGAGCATAACAAAACCAGGGTTATTTCTCTGGATTCCCCTCCCCCCATATATATCAGACTGATAAGGCACCAAACTAGAAATGTCAATTGGAAGAAAAGAAGAATAAGAAGAAGAAAAATAAAAGTTTTTCCATAGAAAAACAACCAGGAAAAGCACAGGCTGGCAAAATGGAAAACTTTTACTGATAATCCCTCTACTTTAGGCAAGCACTAAAGAAAATCTTGCAGCCCTGCCACGAGCCCTCTCCCCACTTCCAAGTGGAAAGACTATGTATCCATTCTTATCAGACCGTAAAGACTCACAAAGTTCCATCAAGGTGTTGTAAGTAAGAAACTGAGCCTTTCATACAAACTGAGTGGCAATGAGCCCCCAGTGTGAGGTCAGTGAAGATCACATGGGAAACCTAAACTTTTTTCCCCATGTATCAGTGAGGTGTCCCTGCTCTCTCCAAAGGGACAGTTTCAGAGGAGGCTGAGGGAAAAATCAGTATTTCCCCCAGTGTCCAGCAGTAATATGGTCTCCTTCTACTCTCACATAGGACACTATCAACAGAGGGCTAGTAGGGTGCATGAACTAGCAAAATAGCACAGTGATGTGTCCAGCTGCCCAGCTGTGAGTAGTTCCTGTCTACTCAACCCTGTATGTCAAAATTTTAAAAACTCAATGAATGGGCTCAGCAGCAGAATAGGGAAGACAAATAAAAGAAACAGTCGCCTTGAGATGAAACAATAAAAATTACCCAATCTGAACAAAAGAGAAAACAGACTGAAGGGGAAAAGAAAAGATGAATAGCAATTCAGGGACATGTAGGATGTAACAAAAGATCTGACATTCATGTTACTGGAGTCCCAGAGGGTAAAAGAAAGAGATTGGGCCAGAAACAGGATGTGAGGAAATAATGGCTAAATATTTACCAAATTTGCCAAATTACATTAAGTTCAGTATCAATAGTTGAGAAAACCCTGAGTAGGATAATACAAAATAAATGCAAGCCATTACACGAGTCATACTTTTAAAAACTAAAGATCAAGAAAAACGATTGAAAACAGTCAGAAAAAAAAGAGGAAAAGAAAAAGAAAAGAAAAAATAAACCTTACCACCTAGAGGGGAAAAAGAATTTGAATAAAGGATTTGAATAATAGAGGGTTTCTCATGAGAATCCACTGAGGTCAGAAAGAAGTGGCATATTTTTCAAGTGCTGAGAAAAAAGAAAGAAAAAAAAACCCTGTCAAACAAGAATTCTGTATAAAGTGACAATATACTTCAGAAATAAAGTGCTGAGGAGAAAAAAGTGCTGAGAAAAGAAAGTGTCAAGTAGGAATTTTATATCAAGTGAAAATATACTTCAGAAGTAAAGGGGGAAAACAGAATGGAGTTGCCCCCAAAAACTAAAAAATAGAGCTACTATGATGTAGTAGTCACACTGTGGGTACACAGCCAAAGGAAATGGAGTCAGGATGTCAAAGAGATGCCAGAACTGCCATGTTCGCTGCAGCCTTATTCAGGACAGCCAAGACAGTGGTGAGGGAGCATGGGGTAAGATGAGGGCAAACTACAGGCTAACAGCAAACCCCCCCGCAACCCCAGGCGGAAGATGTGTGACACTCCTGGCTACCCAAGAACAAAGGAAAAGGATTTAAGGGCTTGCTATGGTGATGTGGGAAACAACGGCACATGAAAATTAAATTCCCTGACTACCTAAAGTCCACCAACAAGTCCTTGAAACCGGCAGAGTGACCTCCCTCTAGGAGCTCAGCTGCCTCGATGATGACACTTTGCTAGGGGCAAAAGGGAGTCTTGGTTTAACAATATTCTGATCCCTCAGGACTTGTAAGTCTACTTTAACATATAAAAATTCCTTTAGAAAATCCCTGTATCTCAACTCCCCAAAGATATATGCTGGCAATCATACTCCAAGCTTATGGCCCCCTGATATATGTCTGAAGAGTCTCATGACTGAGGTTTTACAAAATGGTAATAAATGACATTTTCCCAGCATCAGCCTGCCTTTCAAGGTCCTGGAAACCTTGTTTCCAAAATATCTTAGAGACTTACTGTATCCCTAAGGGTATATAATCAGTTACCCATCACAACCCCAGTGCAGCTCTTCCTGTCCATTGGTCCTGGCCCTTGCTGTAATAAAATCATCTTTTTGCAACCAAAGTCATCTTCAAGAATTTTTTCTTAGCTGTGGGCTCTGGACCCCACCATCACCCCAAAACTTCACCAATATAGAAACAATCTAAGTATCTATGAACAGAAGAATAAGAAAACTTGCTATATAATGAAACAATATTCAGCTATGAGAAAGAAGGAAGTCATGTCATTTACAACAACATGGGTGGACTCGGAGGGCATTATGCCAATTAAATGAAACAAGATATTAAGCCAAACACTGTATATTATTTATATGTGGAATCTAAAAAAGCCAAACTCATGGAAACAGATACTAGAATGGTGGTTACCAGGTGCTGGGAGATGGAGAAAATAGGGAGAGTTTGGTAAAAGCCTTCAAACAAATTAAAACAAAAAAGGTGAAATTAAGACATTCTCAGGTGAAGGAAATCTAAGAGAAATGTTCTCCAGTAGACTTACCCAAAAAGAATGCCAGAAGAAAATTTTTTTTAATTTTTTAAATTTTTATTATTTTTTAAAATTTATTTTTGAGAGACAGAGAGACAGTGCAAGCAGAGGAGGGTCAGAGACAGAGAGAGAGGGAGACACAGAATCTGAAGCAGGCTCCAAGCTCTGAGCTATTTGTCAGCACAGAGCCTGACACGGAGCTCAAACCCACAAGCTACGAGATCATGACCTGAGCTGAAGCCAGCAGCTTAACTAACTGAGCCACCCAGGCACCCTTAAAAGAAATTTTCTAAACAGAAAGGGATAAGTAGAAACTTGAAGCAATAAAAACAAGAAAGAATAAGGAAAAGAGAAAAATATGGGGAAATAAAATAGACATTTCTCTTTTTGGACTGACTCCAATAAAATGTAATGTTTTGTATATAAAGTGTAATACCAAGAACAACCATGAAAAAAAATATTATGTAGAGAAAGGGAGAGAAAGAAACATACATAAAACACTATAAATCAAAATGAAAAAATAAAAATGGAATTTTTAACAAATGTACCATTAACCAGCATGGATATAGTAAAATATAAACAAAAAATTCTGCGCTAAACAGAAAGAACAAATAGAAAACAAAATGGCAGATTTTAGCCCTAACCTACCAAAAATTACATTAAAGTAAGCCATGTAAAAGACACTGTCAAGACTAATATTTAATTTTTTTTAACATTTATTTATTTTTAAGAGGGAGAGCAATAGCGAGAATGAAAGTGAGAATGAATGGGGGAGGGGCAGAGAGAGGGAGACAGAGAATTCCAAGCAGGCTCCAAGCTGTGGGCGCAGAGCCTGGTGTGGGGCTCAAACTCAGAAACCTACTGTGAGATCATGACCTGAGCTGAAATCAAGAGTCCATCATCCAACCAAATGGGCCCCCCAGGCACTCCAACGAACACTTATTTTTAAAAAGGATCCAACAATACAATGTCTACTGGAAATTCTCTTCAAATATAATGATAGAGGTTGGCTGAAAACACAAGGCTGGAAAAAAATACATCATATGAACATTAATCCAATAAAGCAGGAATGGGTATATTTGTATCAAATAGAGTAGATTTCCAAACAGAAATTAGTGAGAGAGGGACATTACATAAAGGTAAAAGGGTTAGTCCATATATAGCAATCCTAAATGTGTAAGCATCAAATAACAGTATTGAAAAATATCAATAAGCAGGTGAATAAACAATTCCATTTTTCTATCAATGTGGAGATAAGGATTTTTTATTTTTTTTTTTAGTTTTTTAAGTTTATTTACTTATTTTGAGACAGAGACAAAGAGAGTGAGTGGGGGAGGGGCAGAGAAGGAGGGAGAGGGAGAATTCTAAGCAGGCTCTGCAATGTCACCACAGAGCCCAATGTGAGGCTTGAACTCACAAACTGTGAGTTCATGACCTGGGCCAAAACCAAGGGTCAGATGCTTAACCAACTAAGCCTCCCTGTTGTCCCTGGAGGTAAGGGTTTTTAAAAACTGATACAACAGATTATCAGCAAGGATATAGAATAACTCAACAATATGAGCGACAAACGGAATTTAATCATTTTTATCAAACACTCAAATCACCTGCACAAGGATACATATTCTCTGCAAGAAACAAATACCAAAATATGCTGGGCCATAAAACAAACCTCAACAAATGTTAAAGAATTGAAATCACGTAGGGTGTGTTCTCTGACCACAATGGAATCAATTAAATCAATAATAGAAATAAACAGGAAAATCTCCAATAGCTTAGAAACTCAACAACACACACCTAAATAACCAGGGAACAAAGAAAAATATTTCAAAAATACATGGAACTGAATAAAAATGAAAATATAACTTATCAGTTATCTGTTGGGAGCAGCTAACATAATTCTGAGAGGAAAACAGCATAAAATGCTTACATTTAAATAGAGCAAGGTCTCAAACAATTCAAGCCACTTATGAACTAGAAAAAGAAGAGCAAATTAAAAATACAAAGCAATCAGAAGGAAGGAAATAATACCAATAAGAGCAAAAAGCAACAGAATTGAAAAGAAAAAGGCAGTTAAAAAAAAACCAATAAAGCAAAGGATACCGCTAGAGACCCTGCACAAACACAACAAAAGCATAATAAGGTAATAATGCAAGCAACTACTCACATTTGACAACTTCAATGTTATGAACCAATTCTGAGAAAAGTACAAACTACCACAATGTACCCAATTTGAATTAGATAATTTGAATAGCACCGTGACTATTTAGAAAATTGAAATTTTAATTTAAAGACTCTCAAAAAAGAAATCTCCAGGCCCAGACAGTTTCACTTGCAAATTCCATCAAATATTTAAAGAAAAAATAACATCAATTCTATACACCCTCTTCCAAAAGTTGGGGGTGGAGGGCATTTTCCTACTGATTTTATGAAGTTTATCATTTATCAAAACTAGAGAAATAATACATAAAGAGAAAAGTAAAGACCATATCCCTCATAATTATGGAAGTGAAAAGTCTTAAAATATTAGTAAATATAATTCAGTAATAAATTTAAAAAATACATATTATGACCAAGTGGTGCTTATACAAGGATACAATGCTAGGTCAAAATTGGAAAATTAATTAATATAATCCATTGTATCAACAAGCTAACAAAACATTTAAGAAAAAAAACAATCAATTATTCATGATAAAAGCGCTCAGAAAAATAGGGATATAGAGAGACTGTCACAGTTAAAGAACATCTACAAAAAATAAAGCAAATAATCACACTTACTTGTGAAAGAAATTTGCCACCAAAGGTCAGGAACAAGGCAAGGGTGTCCACAGCCATGACTGCTCTTCACATTGTAATCAGTTCAGTAAAGCAAGAAAAGAAAATCAAATGCACACAAATTAGAGAATTTGAAATAAACCCTGCTTTTTGCAGATAATTTGATGTCTGTGTTGAAAATTCTGAAAAAAAATCTATAAACATCGAGAACAAATAAATTAATTCAGCAAAATCACAGTATACGAGATTAACATACAAAAATCTATTGAACTTCTATATCCTAGAAATGAATTCTTGGAAACTGAAATTTAAACAAACAAACAAACAAACAACAACAACAACACACCAGTACCATTGTCACTGAGTGCAAGGGGGCTAAAAAGGAGAAAACTGCGGCATCATCAGCATAGAAGGTATAATTTCCTCACACCAAATGTTCCAGAAGAAGGCTTCCGAAAGGCTTCTCTGTAAGCCGTATCACAGCATTTTCCAGACCCTCTGAGAGCGCCTGCGCGTTGACCACGAGGCGCTGCAGGGGGAGTGAGCAGCAAACAGCCCGCACCTGATCCTGCGCCCCCAATGGCCGGCGTGTGCAGGGGCCCTCACGTGGACAGCCAGGTGGAGACCCTTCGTGGCAGCGCTGTGTGGGCCCAAGAGGCGCTGAGAGCTCTGGGACCTACTGATAATATGGCAGCTCCCCTCCGAGGCAGCCATGGAGCACAGTAACAAAAAATGTGACCACTTTTGTGTAAATTCAACAAAACATGTACACAGACTTCCATACTGAAATGTATAAAATAGTAATGAAATAAGATCTAAATGAATTGAAATACTATCAATGGATTTTAAGACTCAATGTCGTAAAAAAAAATCAATTCTCAATTTATATGGTTTTAATGCAATTCTTAATCAAAATTCCATCAAATTCTTTTGTAGACATAGAGATGATGAGTCTAAACTTCATATGGAAAGGTAGGGAAACTGGAATATCAAAACTATTTTGAGAAAAAAGAATAAATTAGGAAGATTATTGTACCCGATCTCAAGACTTATTATACAGCCACAATAATTAAGACCATTATGTTAACAGAGGGATAGACACAAAGATCAATAGAGCAAAAAAGAGAGACCAAAAATGTAAGTATAGTCAGATGATTTTTCATAAAGATACACAATTTCATTAAAAAAATAAGTCATCTCAGCAAATGATGGTGGAGCAATGAGAGATCCATAAACAAAATAAATAAATGTACCTCAAAATACATCATTGATTCAAATATGTAACATAAAACTGTAAAAATTCTAGAAAATAATAGAAATTTCCTGGATCCGGGGCCTAATGAAGAGTTCCTAGACAGTACACCAAAAAAAATGATCCATAAAAGAAAAAAGTCAATAATTGGACTTCGTCAAACTTAAAGACTTTTTTTTTCTGTAAAGAAATAAATAAGAGATAAAAAGATAAGGTAGACTTGGAGAAAGTACTTGCAAACCTTACATATAACCAA
Organism: Mungos mungo; assembly: GCA_004023785.1. Taxonomy (NCBI): domain Eukaryota; kingdom Metazoa; phylum Chordata; class Mammalia; order Carnivora; family Herpestidae; genus Mungos; species Mungos mungo. Next base: position 23,234 of record PISW01003356.1, on the reverse strand, counting down.
GGACTCATATCTTAAATATGTAAATAAATTTAGCTGCTTGTGTTTTTATCTTTTTATAGTGTACTATACTCCAAATCTTTGTTGAAACAAATCAGTTAATACGATCATGTTTGTTGCAAATATACAATTTTATATGAATGTGATGGAAGATGAACTTCTTGAAGAAGTTCAGAAACTGAATATTTTTAATCTTCTGTGACTAGCAAATAGGCACAAGAACCATGTATTTGACTAAAATATTTTAAAAAAATCTTCTGCCCAGCAGTTTGGGGATGCTGTGACTCAATATTCCTGGCAAGTCATTGTGTATGAAGGATGTACACACATTTATAGTTCATTTTCTGACAAAGCCTAGACAGAATCTTTGTTCTGTCCCTTCTATTTTTCCCATGTGATTCTCAAATCTTTGAGACAGTGACTTGTTATAAATTTTATTTCACTTGGCTAAGTGTCTAGCTGGCTTTAAGTATGTGAAGTCTTAGAATAGGTAGACAATCCATGTTTACAGAAGCCAGATCTTTAGCAGATAGATCAAAGCCAGAGTGTGAGCAGAATTGATTCCAAAGGGCAGTAAAGGAAATATTAGGGTGAATGAAAGTTTCTATATCTTAATTATAGTGGTGGTTACATGTCTATGTGTGTGTGTGTATATATATATGTATATACATGTATAAATATGTATATACATATATATGTGTGTGTATATTTGTCAAAATTTTTCAACTATTTTAAGCTGATGCTCAAGATCAAGTTCTAGGCTTTCATAGTAATTTTGGAGATCCCTCCACTTACTCTCAACAGTGGGAAACACTCATCAGCAGTTCTTTTGTTCTTGGGTAATCATTATAGAAAATCACTTATATTTCTTCCCTCATTTATTGGGCATTTGATACAACCCTATTCAGACTTTTTTCCCCCCAGCAATCTCACTGTTTATTCCAACATATTCTAAGAGCACACCTCTCGTTTTGCCATCAGAGACTGTGGCTGTAGAAATAGCCTCTGGCCTTTCATTGCCTCAAGGTAAATCAGTCATGATCCCACTGTATCTTACAAATCAAAGAGGACAAGCTCTAAGAAGTCTCACTGAAACCCTCTTCAACGGACTAAAAGTTGGGTTGGGAGAAGCATTCTCCAAACCATCTTACACATTTACAATAGTCTTTAAAGAAATTCTTTCCAAGGGACTATCAGGTGGCTCAGTCGGTTAAGCATTCTGCTTTTGATTTCAGCTCAGGTCTTGATCTCATGGTTCCTGAGATGGAGCCCCACGTCAGATCTGTGCTGACAGCATGGAGCCTGCTCGGAATTCTCTCTCACCCTCTCTCTCTCTCTCTCTCTCTCTGCCTCCCCCCTCATTCTCTCTCTCTCTCTCTCTCTCTCTCTCTCTCTCTCTCTCTCTCTCAAAATAAATAAATGAACATTTTAAAAAAAGAAATTCTTGTTCTAATACAGATCTCCTCTCTTCTTTACATTTGGGTTATAAAACCAGCTCCTGTGGCCTAGCACCTCATGGTTGAACTTTTCTTAGGCTTTTAGTCAAAACTATCATGAAGCTTCCTATTTTATATATTTTTTTTTTGAAAAACAAACCAGGTAAAATTTCAAATATTAAAAAGATATGGGAGCACCTGGGTAGTTCAGTCAGCTAAGCGTCTGACTTGAGCTCAGGTCATAATCTCATTGCTCCTGAGTTCCAGCGCCACATCAGGCTTCAGTTCCTTTCTCCCTCTCTCTCTGCCCCTCCTCAGTACATGCTTTCTCTCTGTCTCAAAAATAAATAAAAATATTTCTAAAACTAAAAAAAAATATATGCAATAAATGTTTTCACTCCATTCCATACATCTTCCCCACATACAAACACTGTTAACAGTTTCTTGTGTTGTGTATGTACAGGTTCCCACATACGAGTACCATATAAATAACCATATGTGTATATGTCATGGGTTCTTTTGAAGCATGCTTTCTTCACTCAATAATACGATATTCCGTATTAGTGGGAGAGATTTATCTCAATTTTTAGTAGCTGTATGGTATTTCTGGGTGTGAATATAAGCAGTCCCTTGTTACAGGGTATTTAATATTTTTTGTCTTTTGAAATAACAAATACAGCAGCAATAAAGAGCTTTTTATTTATTTTCAAGGACATATATAGGCTTATTTTAGATTAATAAAAACCTAAAATTAAAATTCCTAAATCAAAGGGTATTGTGATTATATATTTTGATGTATTTTGCCAAGTTGCTCTCAAATTTGTCAGGCTAATTTACATTTATAGCACTGGAAACTGTTTTCCTACACCCCTATAATGCTGTCTCATCAAACAGTGGAATGTAACAATGTAAGAGAAGAAAAGCAATACCTCATCTTCATATTATCACAAATCATGTCCTCTGTATATTTTCTAACTTCTTTTCTCCTTGTGTTTTGTTCAAACTCTGTATTAAGTCTACCACTTGGAGAAAATTTCCCTCCATTTTGTATTTTATATTATCATTTCAGGGTATTTTTGCAGTAACTTTAATGTCCTATTTTTAATGTCTTTTTCCTTTTTTTTTACAGATTCTAGGAATTTCATCTTGCTTACAAATTTTATTACTATCACAAAGCACTTATGGTTTTAATGTTTATGCATATTTAAATTTTCTTTTTTCTTTTTTAATCTTATTTATTTTTGAGACAGAGAGAGTCAGAGTGTGAGCAGGGGAAGAACAGAGAGAGGAGGAGACACAGAATCCAAAGCAGGTTCCAGGCTTGAGCTCTCAGCACAGAGCCCAATGTGGGGCTCGAACTCATGAACTGCAAGATCATCGCCTAAGCCAAAGTCCGGTGCCGACTGAGCCACCCAGGCAACCCATGCATATTTAATTTTCTAAGTCACTGTAGTGTCATCTTAGGAAGTATCAAAACTGTACTAGAAGACATTCCTGTTCCATTCATTTCATTCACTGTATGTTCAAAGAATACCTAAGAGAAAACAATTTTGAAACCTCCTGCATTTATGGGCAAATAAAAATCTTTCTCTTAGTTGTAGACTTCTGACTCAATTCTTCTAAGATTTTAGACTATTTGAAAAACATAATATGTAATAATAATTGTATTCTCTATCTCTATTACTTATTTTGTACACTGAAAATTACTTAAACATGCATTATCCAAATTACTTCTGATAACAAGTATATAACAAATTAGTCTAATATAACCATCTTTGTTTTCAAATTATTTTTTTATTTTGAGACAATTATAGGTTCACATGTAATTGAAAGAAATAATACAGAGAGCTAACATGTACCAGTTACCCAACAGAACATCTTGCAAAACTATAGTATAATGCCACAACCAGGTACAATTCTTATTTCACAGTAGAAATATACTTAAGAATGTCTTATTTGATACCAATAATCTACAAGTAGGCTGATAGCCAATTAGGTGAATGCTAGAAATCTATTTGCAATAGAGAAAAAAACTAAGCTTAAACTTAAGAAATGTATGTATAAGTAAATGTCTCCATAAGGAAAATTATCATATATTTCTAAAAGACACAAAAGGAACAAATGAAAACACATGTTGTTTTCTTATACATATACATACATATACATACACTCAATATCATAAAGATGATTATTTATAAATTTCAACCCAACAAATATATTATGAGGTTTTTAAAATTTTCTTTCTAGAACTAGTTAGATCAATCATCAAGTTTATATGAAAAACTAGTAGTAAAAATAGTCAAGAAACTTTTAAAAGAGAGCAATGAGAACAGACTAGTTCTACTTCTAAATGAAGAAATATTATGCCTTAGAACATGGATAGATAGCATGAAGCAGAATAAAAACATTCAAAAGCAGACTCCAGAAAAGAAAAGAAAAAAAAAACTCATTAGAATATGGTACAGGTGGCATTTCAGATCAGTAAGGAAAAGATAGACTTTTATATAAATAGTGCTGTAACAACTTCATACCTTCATAGAAACAGTTAAATTTCCTCACATCGAAAATCAGCATAAATTCAAAATAAATTTTTAATTAAAAAATAAAGTAAAACTAGAGATAAATTAGAAGAAACACAGGTAAACTCCTTTTGCTCAAGAAATAGAGAAATATATTTATAACTATGGCTTATACCTCAGAAGAAATTTAAAAAATGATTGGTAGTTAGGTTGAGAAAAGTGAAAATCAATAAAGGAAGAAACATTTAGGAGTCAAAGCAAATGTCAAAATGAGAAAAATATTTATAACTTTTCTTGGAGATAAAATGTTGGTATGCCTAATATATAAAGAAATGATAGAAATTAAGTCAAATTCTAACAATTCAATAAGATTATAGACAAAACATATAAACAAATAAATCACAGAACAATAAGTATAAATGGATTTTAAAATCATATTTTAAAATGCCTCATCTCACTCATAATAAGCAAAAAATAATAATAATAAATAGAGAAAAGTCATTTTATTTAGAAATATGTAAACATTTGAAAACATGTTTTTTGGCGAAGGTGTAGGTAAACAAGAATGATTATTTTTCTGATGGTGATGCAAAGTAGTACAACTCATAAGGGGACCATATGACACCTAAAAGAAAAAAAAAGTGTATTTGGTCTCTAAATAAAAGTACCATTTTCAGGAGCTTTTACCAAATTGCAAAGTTATAAAATGACCTTTGCACAGAGATAGTCATCGCAGTATTATATTAAATAATTAAACGTGGAGGCAACTAAATTGACCCTTACCAGAGAACTGTGGAGGGGCACCTGGGCGCCTCAGTCTGTTGAGCTTCCAACTCTTGGTTTCAGCTCAGGTCAATATCCCAACACCATGGGATCCAGCCCCACTCTGGTCTCTGTGCTGAGCACGGAGCCTGTTTACGATTCTCTCACTCCTTCTGGCCTTCCCTCAAATGTACATGTGCATTCTTGCTCTCTCTCAAATAAATAAATAAAATTTTAAAAAGAACCACCAGAGAATTGAGGAATTAAATATATTATGACCACAGTGAAATACTCTGCAATTATAATTTTAAATTAAAATTGGAATATCAACACTAACTCCATAAAAAATGCATAAACTTAACTTTATTCATTATAAAGTGGTAGAAGTACTCTTATTTAGTTCCCTGTTGTATTTCCAAACTTTCCTTTTATTAAAAGGACATCTTTTTTATTTTTAAATTTTTATTAAAAATTTTTTTAATGTTTATTAATATTTTGAGGGAAAGAGACACAGAGTGTGAGCGGGAAAGGGTCAGAGAGAGAGGGAGACACAGAATCTGAAGCAGGCTCCAGGCTCTAGCTGTTAGCACTGAGCCTGATGCAGGGCTGGAACTCACAAATGGTGAGATCAGACCTGAGCCAAAGTTGGAGGCTCAAGTGACTAAGCCACGCAGCGTCCCCAAAGGACATCTTTTTTAATGCTTATTTATTTATTTTAAGAGAGAGAAATAGAGAGAGAGTGAGCAGGGGAGAGGCAGAGAGAGAAAAAGAGCGAGAGAATCAGAAGCAGGCTTTGTGCTGTCAGGGCAGAGTCCAATGCAGAGCTCGATCTCACAAAACATGGGATCATGACCTGAGCTGAAATCAAGAGGCAGAGACTCAACCAACTGACCCACCCAGGTGCCCCAAAAGGACATCTTTAATAAACACATTTTTCAAAACTGTATCACTTATCTCTATTTTTATTTCTTATGAAAATTACTGAGTAAAATTATTGGATAAAAGGATCAGAACAGCCTTATAGGTTTTCATGTCTATATCTAAATTTTCCTCAAGAAAAGTTATGTCTTTTTACACTTTCACTAATAATACATTGAAATGTCACTTTGATAGCAGTTTTGTAGATACTGTACAATCATTGGTTTTGAATATTTTCCAACATGATATATTAAAAACATTGATATTTCATAGATCCCATTAGAATCTTTGTTATCTAGTAATATGGAATAATTTTTCAAAAATATCATTGACATTAATTTTTATTTTTGAATTCCCTATCTGTGATCTTCACTTGCCTCCCAATTCAGGTATCCAAATTTTTCTTATTTTAGTTTTTATAAATATTTTTAATACAAAAAAGACTTGTCTGTCAAACACATTTTAAATTTATCCCAGTATGTTATTTTTATTTTTCAGCTTCTCTTTTTTAAAATTATATTTTGTGAACACCTGGATGGCTCACTCAGTTAAACATTTGACTCTTCGTTACAGCTCAGGTCATGATCTCAGGGTTCATGGAATTCAGCCCTGTATTGGGCTCTGTGCTGACACTGAGGAGCCTGCTTAGGACTCTTTCTCTCTCTCTCTCTCTCTCTCTCTCTCTCTCTCTCTCTCTCTGTGCCTCTCCCTTGCTCACAAATGCACACATATGCTCTCTCTTTCTCACAAAAAAATAAATATTAAAGAACAAATAAATACAAAAATTATTTTTGTGATTAATGCAAATAAATGCTATAAGGTGAAAATCTGAATCATAGTATAAGTAGACAAATAAAATGTATACTCCCAAAACAGAATGCACAAAATATGAAGCATAATGTTCCTTATAAACAATAACTTTAAATCCATATGATTGACTTATTTCTGGGTTGGATTTATGGTTAGAAAATATATCCTTTCTTTGGGCATTTAAAATTAGTTTGGACACACTGACCACTGGAACATGGGAACGTCAACTTGGAACTCTATGAACCAGAGTGTTGTTAGTACATGTACTTCTTAAATTTCCTGAGCATAGAAGCATAGGTGAGGTTTACTTTCCAGAATGGACCCGATATTTAGTTTCAAATATCAAAAAAATGCATTGACTAATAGAGTAAGTCCTTCAAATGTGTACTTTCTAACTGGTAAAGTTTTGCCTTACTTTGGCTTCTTCAAACATTGCTTCTTTTTAAGAATCCAAATATACCTTCAAATGGACCATCTTTAAACTGCTACAATTATGCTACATATGCTGAAATTTTCAAAAGCACCATTTGGAGTTAATTTGAGTTAGATTAATTCTTGGAGTTAGGTTAAGCATGTAGCTCAATGAATCTGACATGTTTTCATTAGATGGAAACTGTCTCCCTTTTGACATTACAGTGTTTAAGCCAGATTTATTCATTATACTTGACTTTGTAGAAGATTCCAATCAAACAATGCTGTAGCACGTGTCAATTACTATAAAGCAAGTCAGTGAAGTGTCAAATTCAAAACCCTAGAGAAATTCGGGTCCCAGAAGAACAGAAAACCCTTGAGATACTAAAATTTATCTAGTATCACCATTAAAGAAGTAACCATGAAATAAATCCTACAAAATTTACATCAGAATCTGGAGCTTCCTTTCAGTATCTATACACCATAAAGAAATACAGAATTTTTCATCTAATCAATTATGGCCTTTATATTTAATGGGCCAAAGTGTAAACTTAATTCTCATTTTAAGTCCCTTTCCTTTTTTCAATCTTAGATGAAGGCAAGTTTTATCATTTTTATTTCTGAGATAAAATTTTAGGTCTTCATATAGCCTCAGCCATATTTAATGCATTAAGATTTTGATTATGTAGTTTTGGATGACTGTGTCACTTTGTTTTTGCACTTGACTTTGTACAGATTTAACATTTGTTCCTGCCATCAAGTCAGATCCTTCTGACGTTTTTCAAACTCATCAATTTGGAGATTTTTAACATGTTTTGGAACCAATTTTTTATTAATAAAATTAAGAGAGTAGAATTCAGTATGCTTAGCAAAGAAATAAATTTTACATTCCACAATGCATTTCTAGGCTCAGCCATCTCAATGGGAATTTGCAAGATGAATTAGGGAATTGTAGCTGTTAATTGATCTGATTCTCTAATTAGCAGGATAGACATCTGGCCATTGACTTTTTTTTCTTTCAAGAATTTTGGCTGTTGGGTAACAGAAGGTACTCACTTGCTATGGGAATGGTGAACATAACATTTTGAAAGCTACTGCATTAGCGGTGTCAAAAGCAATTGTGTCAGAATAAATCTGGCCCTTTCACCTTGCCTGTGTTTCTTTGTGGATGCCTGTCAGGCCTGGTTTACTAGCCAGAATCCTCAAGTCAATAGGAGGCAACTAGAGGCAAGGCTGTCACCTGCATTATAATTTTGTTTATAATATTTATGCTTAGAGATAATTGTCCCATTCAATAAAAATCATTCAACTGTAGTGCAATTAACTTTTTTCTTTCTGTTTTAATATTAAACCCATCTAAAATATATTTTGTATAAATGGAGGAGAAATTTACCATTTTTCAAAATTTTGTTACGACAACTCAGAGTTTATTTTTTTAAGTTTTAATTTAAATCCAGGTTAGTTAACAAACACTGTAGTATTAGTCTCAAGGGTACAATATAGTGATTCAGCATTTCCATATAACACCTAGTTCTCATCACAAGGGCCATTCTTAATCCCTATTACCTATTTTACGCATACCCTTCTCCCACTGGTAGCCATCAGTTTGTTCTCTATGGTTAAGAGTCTGTTTCTGGTTTACCTCTCTCTCTCTCTCTCTCTCTCTCTCTCTTCCCTTTGCTCACTTGTTTTGTTCCTTAAATTCCACAAATAAGTGAAATTATATGGTATTTATCTTTACTCTTACTGACTTATTTTGCTTAGCAAATGCTTTATAACTCCATTCATGTCTTTGCAATGGTGAATTTTATCATTTTAGAATATCAGTCATTGCAACTCTATGTACAGAACAATGTAACCTTTTTTAAAGAATATTAATATGCACTGAATGGAAATTTTACTTGTATACTATTAAAGTTTTGGCTAAACTCATGTCAGTCTTTCTAGATCTCATATTTTATTAACAAATTTCAAAATATTTAAAATATTGTTATTAAGGGACTCTTTTGTGTAATATAATGGAGATGTCTTTAGTTTTTAAAAATAAGTAATATCTGGCTCAGCCGGTTAAGCATCCGACTTTGGCTCAGGTCATGATCTCACGTTTGTGGGTTCGAGCCCCCATTCGACTCTGTGCTGACAGCTCAGAGCCTGGAGCCTGCTTCGGATTCTGTGTCTCCTTCTCTCTCTACCCCTCCCCCACTTGTGCTCTGTTTCTGTCTCAACAATAAATAATCATAACTCTTTTTAAATAAAAATAAATAATATCTTGGGGCGCCTGGGTGGCTCAGTTGATTAAGCGACCAACTTTGGCTCCGGTGTCACAGTCTTGCAGTTCGAGTTTGAGCCCAGCATCAGGCTCTGTGCTGACAGTTCAGAACTTCAAAATTTGTTTCTCTTGTCTCTGTCTGTCCCTTTCTCACACTCTTCTCTCTGTCTCTGTCTCTCTCTCTCAAAAATAAATAAGCATCTAAAAAAAATTTTTAAAGAAGTAATATTATTACTATTCTATATACATATTACTTGTCATGTAACAGTTTTTTGGAGTGTTTTTGGTTTTGGTTTTTTAGGTTAGTGTGAGCTCTTATTTTATTTTGGTATTTTTAGATTTTGCAAATAGTTTTTGAAACATTTATAAAAATGAGATGGAATTTATAACAGATTTCTTTATATTGACCCATTCTTGCACTCTATTTTACCACAGTAGATTAGTCTGAAAATTTCTGTGAATTGGGTGTGATTAGTTTTCTTTAATGTGAAGTTATAAGATAGATCAATATTTTTATTTCTTTTTTTTTTTTTTAGATTTTGGTTCAGAGTTATGCAGGTGTCATGGAAAGAACTGAAAGTGTTCATCTTCTTCCTGTTTTAGCAGAGAATTTGTGACAAGAAAAAATGGTGCCTTAAAAATTGTAAAAATAAAAACTTACCTGTGTTAGGCTCTTTGGGCAAAGATTCTTTGCTCAAGCTATAAAGATTCAGTAGTCTGAAACCCAAAGGGCATATGGGTAATGAACTGGGTATTTTTCCCCTTGAATCGCATTCTTGATCCATGCCTCCGCACAGCCCAGATCCAGGCATCTTAGTCCTCTGAAAGGAGAGGAACAGCAGGGAAGCATAACGGTTAAGGACAATCTTTGGAATCAGACACATTTAAGGTTGAATGCCACCTTTGATCTTGAAAACCTAATTTTACCTTTCTAAGCCCCAGTTTACTCTATGTAAAATAGAATAAAAAATACCTGTGGTATACCTTTATATTCAATTTATATTCAAACAGTACCTTACATGTTAAGGATTAGTGAAGGCTTGTGAAGAAACTTTTTGCTTTTTTGTGGTCTTTTTTAAAGAAATCCAAGAATATCATATTTCCACCTAATAGTTGATATAAAAATTGGTTTTCCATCAAGTAATTATTAAAAGAACTGAATATCGCTGCATTGTCCATCAATATATATTAAATGTTTGGTTCATACACTTACAAAACTCAAATATTTTTTAACCAAAGATTGTCATTTCTGGACTGACTGAAGTTCTCTGTATTAATCTAAGCTGCTCTTGTTACCAAAGAAAAATGGTCATTAATCTTTTTATAATTTCTATCAACAAAATGGATACAGTCCTTTGAAATGAAAAGATACAATCAAAATTTAATTTGGGATACTAAGATACAGTTCCTCCTTTGAAAAATAACAATATAAATCCCACATAAAAGAAGTTAAAGGAAATCGTCAATGGTGCTGATATTGTTATTTAAATATTGAATGTTGACTGATGGTCATATAATTATTTGAGTGAAGACACAAAAATTAGATATTTCCTGTCTTGCTCTCGATATCCAAAAGTTGTGCAAAGGATTCTCACAAATGAAAAAGGAAATAAATGGTCAAAATAGGAGTATATGAATAATAGAAAGGCAACCCAATATCTATATGAAGTGATGCTCAAATTCAGGAGTACCTAAAAAAATTAAAACCATGATGAAATATAGCTTAATACCATTATATTTCTCAATATTATATTAACGTGAATAATATTAAATGCTGGCAAATATGTAGGAAAAGGTAGGAATGCTCATGCATTGCTGGCAATAGTGTAAATGATTCAACAGTGGATGTGATATTTACCAGATTTCTGTAAAAGGTAGTGTTGCAGTTCCACTTATAGACTGTTGTATTGCAACACCAGCAACAGTGCAAAATGGAACATGACAAGAATATCCATCCTATTATCATTTTAATAATAAAGAGATATAAGTTACCTAACTTCAGCAGAGGCTACTGATGTCCTGACCATCTGCTCTTCACAGGGCTTGTGTACCCATCCCACAACTCGCATAGGTATTCGTCACTAAAAATTTCAGACCTGCACCTTTCTCCAGAAAATCAACCTTGGTTGACAGAAGTTTCCAACCCAGGAGGTGCCTACAAAGTGTCCAAGTTTCATCTTTCCTCTCCTTCTTCTCTATCTAGTTCTGTCTCAAAGCCATCCATTAACCTGTGAGTGACTGATGGATATGGAAATAAATAATCCAAACTCTTTGCCTGTGGGCAGGGAAACCTCTGAAGTATAATTCACACACAACAGCCCCTTGGGATTGGGTAGATGAGTCCTGAAACCACTCCTTAACCTGCTTTCCTCACTCTCTTACAAGTTTCTCATAAGAGGATTCCCTCAATAAATGACTTATACAAAAATTTTCATCCCAAACTCTGCTTCTTGGAAGCTTGCAATAAATAAGAAACTTATGTATCTGTTAGAAGGAGAACGCTTAACTGAAATATGACATAATGTGATGATGGATTACTCTGCAGTGGTAAAAAGAAATGAATCTACCTACATAAACCAACATTAGTCATTTTCAAAAACATAGTTTTAGGCCAAAATACAAAATGTGTGTGTGTGTATATATATATATATATATATATATATATATATATACACACACATATACATATATATATATACACACACACATAGCCAATACCATCAGTGTAAAATAGGTATGAAAATAATATCAGTTTCTAATTCATTGTTTATTTGCAGTCAGGAAAAATGGGGTTTAAAAGCTGAGTTGAGGGTGGAAGAGAGAGAGAGGTATAAAATAAAGCAATGAAAATTGTGCATGGGTCAGAGCTATAAATGAGTATAAACTAAGGAGTTTTCTACATGAATTTCATGACTGTCAAAAACAGTAACAAAATGACAACAACATGCTGGGTGCTTAATGCAAATTTTTACTTCCTAATCTGTAACTCATTTCTTTTCCTTTCCTGATTAATGAATAAAAGTATATCTAAAAACACCATCAGTATGACACAGGGCTTTCCATCCTAATTCAATTTATTTTTAGAGTACACACATATAAAAAAGGTATTCAATTATTAATGATTTTATAAATTGTAATATATTTCCTTTCTATTATTTCTACCTGCTCTGTGCTTTAGTAATCTCTCCTTTAGTAACTTTCTGGATTACTGCAAATATATATTAATTGATTTTCTTGGCACATTACTAGATGAGTGGCATAAAGATGACTTTGAATGCTATTGCTGATATTTTTCCATGTAAAAACATAACTTTGCATACTTTCTCCAAGACTATCCACTGATAAATTGTCTCTAGACAACATTGTGCCATTTGCTGCTATAAAGAATTTCACCAATGTGTCTGCAATAAAACTTTCAGGATGATATCATATTTAAATATTTATATTTTGAAAGCTATTGATAAACACTTTGGATGCAGAAAACTTCAATAAAATTTTAATAATTTTGTAAATAGGGCTCCTGAAATTATATAGAGGAGGCCAACAAGTCACTTTTAAAGGGAAGATTTTCAAGTATTTTATAAGTCTTTAGGTTAGATTGAGAAAATTCATATTCTCCATCAAACAAATGAGTAAGAAAAGTGTCGGCTGATCTAGACTACAAGCAAGGATGAGACAATGCAGATGGATAATTCATCACTGCCTAATAATGTTAAGTTTTGATTGTGTGCATGCATGCTCCCTTTTTCTTAAAAAAATACCTTCCTTTGTAATTTATTATTCAACTTTGTACAGCAATACTCAATCCTAATATAAATTATGAGATATGATTAGGGAGATACAAAACCGATTTACTTGTACATAAGTGGAGACATATAAAGGGAATAGAATTTTTGGCTATTATAATTCAAGAAATATTCTACATCATTTTAGTTTTATTTTTTTAAGTTTTTATTTAAATTCCATATAGTATATGTATTGGTTTCAGGAGTATAATTTAGTGATTCATCACTGACATATAACACCCAGTCTATATCATTTTAATCATTATCATGTTCAAAATAGCTGATACATCGCAGGGATTAAAGATTATCATATTGGATTCTAATTGCTGACCTTTTGTAAACTGAGTATTATTATAAATTGATCTCTTTAAAAAAAAAAAAACTAACCCTTAAAGATATACACTGAGATTTCAACAGAGGTAGATTCTACCAAGTACTTTTAATGTTGATATTTTTTAAATGGAAGCTAATCTATATGCTTTCTGTAACTTACTTCTTCAAATGCCATTTTTGAATTATGAGAGAAGAATTTCAGTATTATTAGCTCTATGATGGAATTATAATTATAGGTAAAGTCAGTAATTAGAGTCTGCTATATATGGAATAGACTCAGGTCATTCCTGGATCTGACATATCTGACTTAAACTGTCTGTGCCTGTCATTAATAAATTTACATTAGAACTTGACAAAGAAGAACTATGAATCTCCAATTGGAAAGGATTGGTTCAGAGACGTTTTTTCTTTTTTCTTTAGAAACCATGAAAATTATCTTCTGGGTGTCCTTGAACTTCTAAAATTTTAGACAAAGATGTATGTCAACAGAGGTATATTTATCTAGGCAGAGATACTATAGATTTTCATCAGATTATTTAAGAAGACATTGAACCAAATAAACAAAAAGAAACACACTTATTACATACATCCAAATATTGTCCCTCCCATCCCTGTCTCTGTCTCTGTCTGTTTCTCTCTGTTTTTTCTCTCTAAGTTAAACCCAATTCCAGAGACATAGTGGACTTGTCCTAAATGGACTTATCTTTGTTACACAGTTAAACAAAGCTGGAACTGAAACTGCATTCTTCTCCTTTCTGGTCCAACTCTCATTTCATTATACCAATGGTCTTTCATTTCTTGTCAATAATTTTAAACCATTAGTCTGCATTATGATAACTAATCTACTAGTACATAATCAAGCATACCAAATAATGATAGGAAGTTATACTCTCTTTAATATTTATATGTGCTGTGTATCACTTTGCTTACTTAAGATCTGAAAAAAACCTATATTTCTTCCTTTCAACTCTGACTCCTACTCAAAATTGTTAGGGCTAAAATAAAAATGTCCTTTCCACATGGATGATTAGTTGCCTGACAGGCTTTGGTAATTGAAACTAATTGAATCATTAACCTACACATACCAAAAAGTAAGTCTGTTTCGATGATAGTCACATTAGAATATGATGGATGATTATTAGATGTCAGCCCTATGCTTCTTACTCTTAAATAGCTGTCTTAAAGAAAATAGCAGGCCTTTATCTCCGAATAATAGTTCACTATATTTTGAACATACCAAATAAAACCTATATACTGCTAAAGCTCAAACTTTGGAGAAATCTTGTTACTTCCTTGTGTCTTTTAAAACTCCTAACATATCATCATTTGTCACTGTATCATATTCATTTATATTTTGTTATTTATTCTATCAGCCACATCACATCAATACTTCGAAATTAACTCAATCATCAGTCCATCTTTTAATATATTCCAAAATAGTTCTTATTATTCTAACGTATTTTTTATTATTCTTGCTTTCTTAAAATTGAGGTTGTTAAGGATACAGCTAGGTGATATTTAGATCAGGTGATCTTCATTCAGTTACATTATTCTTTCCAAAACTATGTAACACTAACAAAAGTTACATATGGTTCAGTATAAAAGAAATTATAGTGTTAGGATGGTAGGACTGGGCAGAGAAACATGTTATCTGGGCCTTTCTATAAGCAATAATTTTAATATATGATATCCTTTTGCCAAGTTATTTTAAATGTACAATATTTCCATGAAATTATAATACAAAGAAACTATAAGTATATTATGTTGAGTAGAAAATCCTTTATTTCGTAACACAGATGGTGAACAAAACGGGGAGCCAAGAGCTAAAAATTAAAAGGAGCCATTAGAACTTCCAGCAGGGCAAACCATTCATATGAGGGTACAATGTATTAACATTTTTTTAAAGTTTCTTTAAATAAAACTCATAATTTTCTCAAGAGATTCTCTTCCAGAAAATTTCAAGTTACAATGCATCATTATTAACCTTAGTCCCTAAACTGCCCCACCCCCCAACACATACGCACAAAGTCAATATGGATGGTGATGGATAGGTAAACGAGTTTGACTGGGGACACGATTTCACAATGTATATGTATAGCAAAACATCATGTACACCTTAAATGTATATACTGATTATTTGCCAATCATATGTCAGTAAAGCCAAAAAAGTTAAATCAAATGAAATAATATTGACCAAAAAAAAGTTAGACAGTTAGACATATTCAAATTTTTCCAGTCTATAAATTATATTAATAGGAGCAATAGCTATCCATGTTACAAAATTTCTTACGAATAAGAATAATTCTCATTATCCACGCTCAAAATAAAATGATATGCAAAGACAATGGCCTGCCTCTTTCTACATAACAATAAAGGAAGATATAGAATAGAGGAAAGATGTCTGGATCTTTAATGTAAGAATGTGAAATACTAAAAGATAATCTAGAGTCAGAAGTGTCTGATAGCTTCCCAGCTATATTGGACCTTGCATGAGTCTGAAGAGTGGAATATTGCAATCCGGTGAACAATTGTGAATATATGATAGTCATAAATAATACTTCAAGTTATCTGCCACAGTCATGTGATATGAAAGAAACAGATATACTAATACTACCATGACTTTTGTCTATGTTTATATTTAAATGAGATGCTAAATTTCAGTTGGCAGTTGGTAAAAATAAAGATGTAATATTTTTCTCATCCAAGTTTAGTAATCTGTTAATTCTACCCATAAAAATTAGCTTAAGAAAACCTGGTGGTTTCTCACAAAGTATCTGAAATATTCTACTAATATGTATAACTTATGGAAAAAAGCATAACAAATACTGTGATATTTTCTAGTTTCTCTTTACTTACAAATTACTGATACAAAATGGGCTTTAAATGGATAAAAAACAATTTTTCCAAAAAAAACTTGAGGAAAATAATATTCAGCTCTACTCAGCATCAATAAATAGTAGTTAATAAAAGGCAACACTGAATTATAACATAATATAGATTATAATGGTTTCTCATAATAGTTGAGAATAGATCATTGAGAAGGAACTTTTAAGTAGATATATTTCCATATAAATTGGCTAGTGTAAGGGAAAAAGTATAAAGACGATCACCAAAAAGATTACCTTAAAATAATACTCAAGTCTACTTAATATATTCTGTTAATTCTCATCATATAAAACTATTTTGTCAGAACAAATTTCAAATATTATTTTATATTGAAATGGGATGTTAGAAAATAATTAAAATATCAAAATAAGAATAACAAAACATACACAAACAATAGGTTGAGATATATTTAAAAGAAATACATAGATTTCAGAAAGGGATATAATAAACCCAAGAAACACTTTTTATATAGTAATTATTCTGCTTAACTATAAAAGTTTTTTCCAATGCCATTATCATAACTTTAAAATAAAACTAATATTTTATAACTTATTCTATTACATTTTAAATTTTTAGAGATGTTCTTAGTATCTAATCTGGAGCATGTGGGAAAAGGTATTCTAGATCCTATAATAATGTTCCCTCACTTTTTTAAGATAAAGTATTTTTTTGTGTCATTAAAAGAGATTTTTTCAGTTCAATTTGATCCTCTTTTATTAGCAATTTGCACTATTGGGGCACCTGCATGGTGGTTGGTTAAGCCTCTGACTCTTAATTTCGGCTCAGGTCATGATCTCCTGGTTCCTAAGTTTGAGCCACGTGTGGAGCTCTGTGCTGGCCGTGCAGAGACTGCTAGGGAATCCTCGCTCCCTCTCTCTCTCTTGCCTTCTCCCATTTTCATTCTCTCTCAAAATAAATAAATAATCTTTAAAAAAAAGAAATTTGCGCTATTTATACTGTTAATTTTTATTTTAGTTTAGTTTTTTAAAACTTGGGTCAGTGTTGAAGGCTAAGGGTATTGATAAAAAAATAGTTTATTGATTGAATTTTACTATTTATAACCACCATGCAAAAAGATGAAGTTCTTTAAAATTTTTTCAGCTAATTGAAATATCTTTGATTTCCCATCTTCTTTCACCCACCTAAGCTTGGGCAGAATCAGTGATGATAAACCATTGATTTTTCCTTCTACTACCCATCCCACCCCATTCTTTCCATAAATTTTCATATATCTGTAGATTATTCTCTTATCACTTTCATTTCATTTGCTTTCTGTCATTTTTCAGTATTCATCTTTAAGCATATTTTTTAAAGTAAAACTTTTTCAGAGGGCCAGTCAATTACATATTTTGTAGGAAAGCACTTAAAACCATCTGTTTTTAAATTTTTATTATTTTCATTTTTATAAGATAATTATATGTTTACCCTGAATTACTTTTATCATTAAATACAAATATTCAATTAAAGTATCAGTTAAATATTTATGGTGAAGTATTAGGTTACACACATTATCCTTACTATTATTACAAATTGTCTTTGTTAATAAACCCCATTAAGCTAGCCAATGAAACTCAGATAAAGAGCAATTTATCTTAACTCAATTACATATAGTGTTTAATGGTATGTTTATTATGCTGGGCAATAAGCTAAATTATGACTAGTGTAAAGGAATCATTATTTCAAAAATCAAGGTCATCATTATTTAGCCCAGTATCTTTCATTTGAGGAAAAAGTATTTATACTAAACATGAATTGTATATTAATGTAATCATTTGAGCAAGAGCATAGGTTAATCATATAATTCTCATCATATCTATTTATATTAAACATACTATGAAAGAGGTGATGGTGGGTCGAAAGTCCAGAAAGGTCATTTCAATCCTGACCTCAGAAGTAAATCAATGTTTGACTTTGGACAAGGCTGACTTTCTGATGATTCAGTTTCTTCATATATAAAGTAGATGTCTCTACCTACTTTACAGATTAGTTGCTGTAAAATAAAAATTAATAGGTTCAATCAGGATCCTCGACTACAATATGCATTTCTTACTGCTTAAAAGATCTTTCTGCAGTATTATAGGCTAGGCCATTCTCTGAATCAATAAGCTCCTGGTTTTCTCAGAGCTCAGGTACAAGTATTTATACTTTGCATTTAATACTTCTTAGATACTTAGATACTTACCTAGCTTCTATTCTGCCTGCCAGCTCTCACTTAGCTCAACACCCTAGCATCAAGAGTGATAAATCCAGTCACATGGGGTGACAAAACAACTCATCAATCTAATCGTTGGCTTTAACTTTATTCTCATATTTAAACATTAGTATTCACAAAAAGGTGAATAAAAATTTTCTCTTGACCTAAAATTCATCTGTGAACCAGATAAATATGGTATCTCTAGACTAAAAAATTAAGACACAAAAATGAAGTTTATGTTAGACTAGCCCTTCTTAGCACCTATTTTCCATTTTCCCAATGAGTGTACTAAATACCTCGTTTACTGCCACAAGAAGGTAGACCTGCATGTATTCATCAGTGATTCCCTTTGTTCTCTGGCTTTCTATTGGATTTGGCTAATGGGGAACATCATGAGCTGGAAGGCAAAAATGAGCACCATCATGATATGTATTTCCTTGGTCCTTTCCTCTGATATTGTCTTTCGCTGGCCATATCCCTCAACTAGAGTTTGAATAAACCCTCTAAGTAGACTCTATATGAATTTCAGTTTCCAGTAACCACTTGCTCTCCTTGGCCTTAATAGTTATAGGCTTGTTCAAAATATCTATTTTATATTGATATAGGACTTTAGTAGCTCATCATTTTGAATCACTTGGTTCGGTTCATCCAAGTTGTCAAGCTTATGTGTTGTTTATAGTTGCTGTGGTCTAAATATTCATATAGCCTCCAAATTCATATATTGAAGTCCTAACCTCCAAGATGATGGTGTTAGGAAATGAGACCTTTGGGAGGTGATGAGGCCATTAGGGCAGTGCCTAATTAGTGACCTTCCAAATGAGATGCCAAGAGATCCAGACTGCTGTCACAGTGTGAGACCACAGTGAAAAGACAGCTGTCTACAAATCAGAAGTTGAGCTCCCACTAGACACTGAATCTGCTGGTGACTTGATCTGGCACTTTCCAGGTTTCAGAACTATGAGAAATAATTTGTTGTTTATTAGTCACTCATTCTGTGCTATTTTGTCAGGGCTGCTTGATCTGACTAAGCCAACAGTATTTCTAATATCCTTTTGATTTCTGCATTGTCTATAGCAATATCCCCATTTCATTCTTGATACTGAAAATTTGCCCCCACTATCATTCTCTCACTGCCCCCTTTTTTTCATCAGTTCTGCTGTGAGAGGTGGATCAATTTCATTGATCTCAAAGAACCAGGACTTTTGTTTCAAGGATTTTCTCTATTATTTTCTGGTTTTCTTTTTTTTTTCTAGTTTGTGATTTCATTTATTTCTGCTCTTTATTATTTCACTCTTTCTGCTTGCCTTGTGTTTAATTTTCTCTTCTTTTTTTGAAGGTGGAATCTAAAGTTATTGATTTGAGACTTTTCCTCTTTTCTCTTATTAGTGTAGTCTGTTGTAACTTCTCCTCTCAGCATTGCTTTAGCTATGTCCCACAAATTTTGACTTGTTGAATTTTCATTTCATTCCATTTCATGTATTTTCTGCTTCCCCTTGAGACTTTCTTTTTGACCCTTTGATCATTTAGAAGTGTGGTGTTCATATTCTAAGTGCTTGGAAATGTTTCTTTTATCATTCACACTGATTTCTAGTATGATTCCACTGTATTTGAAGAACATATAATGTTTGATTTCAGTTCTTTAAAGTTTAGTGTCACTTGTTCTATGGATATATCTTGCTATATGGTCTATAAGCAATTGAATAGAATTTATTCTTGTGTTGTTGGTTGGAGTGTTCTACAAATATCCATTAGTTTTTCTTTTTCTTTTTCAATTTTTTATTTAAATTCTAGTTAGTTAACATATAGTGTAATATTGGTTTCAGGAGTAGAATTTAGTGATTTATCCTTGAATATAGCACTGAGACAGCCATTAGATCTAGTTGGTTTGATGGTGCTAATGACTTTTATACCTAGTTGATTTTTTTTAAAGTTTATTTATTTTGAGGGTAGGGGGCAGAGACAGAGGGAGAAAGAGAAAATTCCAGGCAGGTTCCACACTGTCTGCGCACAGCCTGATTTGGTGCTCAGCTTCATAAACTGTGAGATCATGACCTGAGCCAAAATTGAGAGTCGAACGCTTAACCGACTGAGCCACCCAGGTGCCCCTCCTAGTTGATTTTCTATCTAATTTTTCTATGACTTGCTGAGAAAGGGGGTGGTGAGGTCTTCAACTGCACTTGTGGATTTGTCTACTATTTTTTTCAATTCTATCATTTCTGCTTCACAGAGTTTGCATCTCTGTTGTTTGGAGCTCACACACTTCGATTGTTATGTCATCTTGGTGCATTTTCATGTCCCACTCTGGCTCTGGTTATTTTCTTCACTCTGAAGTCTACTTTGTCTGCTAATTATATAGCCACTTCTGCTCTATTATGTTGTTTCTCATTTTCGAGGCTCCCAGCCAGACTAAACAAGTCTTAGGTTTATTTTACATGTAATAACCAGGAGTTTTAATTGTTCTTAGCAAGACATATAGGAGAGGTTTTGGTAAAATATTACTTGTATGTATTTCGATCATTGAAAAATTTTATTCTTGAAAATACTTTGTAATAATTGCAAAATCTCTACAACCTTCAAAAAGAAAAGCTGTGACAAAATATGTCAACTTGTATAATCCATCAAACTAGATTATAAGGTCTATAATTTAGTTTCAAGAAAAAGTACTAAATGAATTTTGACAAAATAATTTGCAAAACTAAAGTATGAAATTAAAAAATGAGGACTGTGATTGAGTATACACAGCCTAGGATACAATTCTTTTGTTTGTATTTTTAATTTTTGTAAAGTATTCTTTTTTAGTTTTGGAAGCCATTAAAATCAGATTATAAATTTGTTTACCATAATTAAACTAAATAAATTCAAGAAAATTTTATTTCATTTATGATTTAATAATTTAAATTCCTAATTTTATATATGATTTACAATATCCATTTTATATAGTGGTAGATACATATAATTTTTATAGTGATATAGTGGTGGATATATGTAAATGATATGTGTATTTATGTATATGTATGTGATATAATGGTGGATATATGTAATGATATGTGTGTTTATGTATATGTATGTGTATGCTCAATTTAGAGATAGTAATACATGAGTAACAAGTTTGGAGACCACTCTATTGTAGATTCCACAACTGCCGACTGTTGTCCCAAGTACCACAGCTCATGTATTGAAACAGTAATATGCAGCCTGATAAACATATATGCCCTAGCAGGAATTCTTGGTCAGTTTATATCTGACTAGTAAAAAAACACATTCAACCTAATAGTCAATGCACCTTGAAATCTGTATGTGTGCTTGCTTTACTATCCCAGAGGTAAGATGTGTTTAAAGTTGATAATGCTATATCATTTTTCAAATACCTTCATAAAGCATTTGATAGCATGTCAAGACTTAGAAAGAAACTAAAAAAAATTAAAAAGAATTTTATTATTTGGCCAACAATTTCTGAATTATGTTTTATCTTTTAATAATATGAAAAAACAATGCACTCAAATCTAAATCTAATAAATGCTACGTTAACTTACTAGACTGAACAACATCCAATCACTAGTAAACTTATAAAATGAGGGCTTCATAAATATAAAATTTCAAGAGTGTTTTCTAAATCTCAAGTCTGTTTGTTGCTATCGTCCCAGACTGTTTTTACACATCACCGTGGCAGCTAAATATTAGGCCAAAACCAGATTACCTCATAGTAATCACAAAACATACACTGTTCACATATCTTCAGTGCATTATCAGGAAAGGAGACTCTAGTATTAAACACAGATATTGTGTATTATTTTTGCACCAAGCATAGTTATCACACTTAAGGCATGAAGAAAAAATTAAGTGTATATATGTTAGAAGTTTTTGTGCTCTTTTTATAGGTCTGGAAAAAATGAGTATAGAATCAACTTCCATGATAAGGCATTTATGGAAAGAACGTTATGGGACCACGAAATAATGGCTACTATTTTTATTTAGTAGACTCCACTATTTATATGTTTTTCTTTGTGACAGTATAACAAATTTTAATACATGATTATATATGTTTTCCTTTCCTTACAAGTACATAGCTGTGACAAGTTCTACATATATACATTACTTTCAGAAAGGACTCCCCAGGGGCTCCTGGGTAGCTCAGTAGGTTAAGTGTCATATTCTTGGTGTTAGCTCAGGTCATGATCTCACAGTTTGCAAGATCTAGCCTCCTATCAGGCTCTGTGGTGGCAGCGTGGAACCTGTTTGGAATTCTCTCTTCTCTCTTCTACTTGTTCTCCCTCTCCCTCTCTCTCTCTTTCTCTCAAAATAAATAAACATTTAAAATAAATAAAAACAAATGTTTAAGAAAAAAAAAGAGGACTCCCCAAATAATCTAAGAGCTTGACCCACATATTTATTATTACTTAAAAGTTTATTCTGTAACTTAAGCTTTACTCATTACATAACAGGAAATCCTACAGTGTATCATTTAATTATGCCTAACAAATTGCTTTATAAAAAATGTTCTTGGGGCTCCTGTATGGCTCACTCAGTTAACCATTTAACTCTTGATTTCAACTCTGGTCAAGATCTCACAATTCATGAAATCAAGCCCCAGGTCTGGCTCTGTGCTGACAGCACAGAACCTGCTTAGCATTCTCTCACCCCCTCTCTCTGACCCTCCCCTGCTCATATGCTCTCTTTCTTAAAATAAAATAAATAAACTTAAAAAGAGAGAGAGAGAGAAGAGGTACTCAATGAATATTAGCTCAATAAAATGATGTGATGGATTACTCAGTTTTCATTTTTTTAACTATCCTTTCCTTTTTTCTCTTATATTCCTTCCTTATTTCTCTTTCTTTTTTTTCCTTTTTCTTCCTCTTTCTTTCTTCCTTCCTTTCCTTCCTTTCCTTCCTTCCTTCTTTCTTCCTTCCTTCCTTC